>JBBBDQ010000690.1:2955000-2957500 GCA_037127315.1 Ascarosepion bandense | reverse complement strand
GACACATCTCCCTAAAAGAGATCCAAAGAAAAATATGCTGAGAGAGAGAGGGAGAGCGGAAAACGGAAATTGAAAAGAAGAATTTTAAGAATCTCTCTTCCATAGGAACTCAGAAAGGAGATAAAGAAATCTTCTTCTTCTTCTTCTTCTTCTTCTTCTTCTATGTGCCCTGTCTCTTCAGGACGTAGGCGATCATGGTCTCCCTATCCCTTGTGGCTCTTAGCATGTTTGCTCCTGTTACACCTCCCAACCCCCGTTCCGTCATCCACCTGATCAGGCCCTGCAAATATGTTATCCGCTGCCTTCCTCTGTCTCTTTCCTTCTATCTGGCCAGTCAGTATCAGGTTTTCCAAGCTCTCCTTCCTTATTGTATGTCCCAGGAAGTTCAGCTGTCTCTTCCTGATGCTCAGTATTAATTTCCTTTTTGTTGCCATTCTTTCCAACATCTCATCGTTGCTTGCATGCTCAGTCCACGATATCCGCAGCATCCTTCCGTATAGCCACATTTCCGCTGCTTCAAGTTTTGTCCTCATTTTTTATGATATTGTCCAGCATTCACTGCCATATTGAAGTAAAGAAATAGGGAGCGATAAAAGGATATGTATGATGATAGCCGGGTAGTGGTTACCGGGTTTAAAAACAAATCGGGTCAAATGCTAAGTAAGATACTTCTCTGCGTATTTCTAGGCAACTGTCTCCTCTGAAGCCTATCATAATATTTATAAGTAGACCGCCGTTCGTTCTTGCTTCGAATGTTACCATTTTATATGGTCTAGTATACCGGCTAAATATATATATATATATATATATATATATATATATATATATATTTGGAAACTTTTCAAAAAATTCAGTGAAGAATCAGCAAAGGACCTGACCATGCATCTCAGCATTAGACACTTTCCCACCAGCGTCAAGTAACTTCCTCGTACCTTTTCTGATGAACATTCCTCCATGCTAACTATAATTTAACCGCAGTACTCGATTGGCAGGTAGGTCTCATCATTTTACAGTTGAATTAGCTAAATGCAACCTTAACTTCTTTGCTAACGGTTTCTTCTCTCACACATCTCGCTTGTGTAACTCTTTTCCGGTTTCTTGGTTTTTAAACAATTTTGATTTTCCATTATTTAAATACAAGGTTAATCATTACTTACGTGTACCTATGTGGAGCAGTGAATATCAGAACGAGAAATCAGAGAACCGAGTTTGAATTCCATTTGAATTTCTTTCATCAACTTACGCGCAAATACCACTGGGAAAAATTTTAATCATTCTCTTCTCCCTCCAGCTAATAGCAAGACAGTTTGGCTCTATAGCCTTGGTTTGCAACCAGCCAACCGAAGACAGAAATGAATGCCTATAGCGGGAAAATATTTCGAGACATGAGCGCCCAAGCGTTTATCACGTATGGCACTTAACTGACTGTCTTCTTGGTTCCACTTTTGTTATTGTTCTCACGCCCTAAGAATGTTTTCTTTTTCTTATGTTTTCACATTTAGTAATCAATTCATCTTATCATTGCCTTGCATATTTTTTTTATAAGCGTTTCACCCCGAGCAAGGCATTTCACTACCACTATTGTGCAGGGTGTTACATAGAGTGGAGAAAGGGTGCTTACATATAGAAAATGTCAGAAGGTGGGTGATAGGCGGGTAAGGATCCCGAGAATGAGGGGTTTTTTTAATCGTTTCAGAAATGCCACTGAGGAGCAGGGGGCTACATAACTGCAAAAAGATTAATTAGAAAAGAGTGAGGAGTACAAACTAGTTAGAAAGGAACAATAGAAAGCTGAGAAAGCAGGTGCGATGACAGATACATAGGTGGAGAGAAAGGGAAGGTTATACAGGGGAGGGGAGAGAGCTAGAGTCCAGTGGTTAGTAGATGAGTATTGACTTTGCATTTAAATTTCTGGAGGTTGTAGCCGTCAGGAAAGCAAGAATATGGGAGCGAGTTCCACAGGCGGGAAGTGCGAGAGAAGAAGCTGCAGGAGTAGAATTGTCGTCTGCATTTGGCTAACCTGACTGTGAATGGGTGGGACCCAGTTGCCAGACTGGTTGCACGAGTAAACACCTGCTGAGGAGGCACCAGTGACTTAAGTTTGTCTGAGCAGAAGCCATGAAAGTATTTATAGAACAGACAAAGGGAGGCCACATTTCGACGATGGGGAAGTGGCTGCAGTCGAGCCGCCAGATCAGAACCTATTACATTACAGGCTCTCCTTTGGAGCCTGTCGAGAACACTGAGGAGAACGGCAGGATGGTCAAATGATTGAAAATGTTTTGGGTATGATGCAAACAAACAACGAAATTCGCCATAAATTCAATATTAATTAGTTGCTGGTATGTTTTCCAGAGTAACTTTTATGATTCTTTCTCAAATTTTATTCTCGGGCTAGCTCCAGCTTTTCACTGGACACTTTTTTCATCGCTGAGCAAAACTAAATAAAGGATAGATATAATAAAACACAAAATCCATATTTCACAGACGTCAAATTTAA
>JBBBDQ010000690.1:2842500-2952500 GCA_037127315.1 Ascarosepion bandense | reverse complement strand
TTTTAACGGACAATTTATTTACAAGACTTATTCCCTTATCGCTAACCCCCACCAACATCCCACACACAACTTGCCAAATATAAGAAAAGAGGCTTTCCTTTCCACACCACCTGATGAGGCATTGTAATTTCAATGTCGAAACAAAATGTACACTTTGTAGCGGATAAAAAAATTTGTACATATATTTGTATTTGGAGACCTCAATGCCCATCACTGAGTGGCTTGAAAACGCCGTTACTGATCCAGCGGGCATTCACGCCATGAACTTTGCTATTTCCCAATCCCTTACGCAAGTGGTGGACTTCCCCACTCGCTTCCCAAGCACTCCCTCGAGTCATTCCTCAATGCTAGATATATGTTTCACCTCTGCGCCTGTCAAGTCTCGCAGCTTTGCCCTCTCGGCAACTCCGACCACGCTGTAGTCTCTCTCAGTATTTCTTTCCAATCTCACTCCCCACAGGAGCCCCCAACCTATAGGACCTCCTACCTCTACCAAAAAGCTGACTGGGATGCCTTTCGCGATTTCCTCTGCGACGGCCCTTGGGGAAAAGTGTTCGACCTATCAGTTGATGACTGTGCCTCTGAGGTCTCGTCATGGGTGAAAGCTGGCATTAATGCCTTCATACCCACCAGGAAGTATTGCTTAAAACCTCATTCCTCTCCGTGGTTCTCTCCGGCCTGCTCAGCCGCCATTGCCCACAGGAACCATTACTTCCATCTATTCCGGAGACAGTCAACTGATCACAATAGGTGCCTTTTCACATCTGCTCGCAATGAGTGCAAGAGAACCCTAAATGACGCCAAACAGTTGTTTGCTGAGAGAATGCGACAGCACATAGCTGACCGCAAGTTCGGCTCCAAGGACTATTGGAAGATTTGTAAACGAGTGCTCAACAATAGGAAATCCTCAATACCTCCTTTAATCCATGGATTTGAGGTTCTCACGTCATCTGCGGACAAAGCTGAGTGCTTTGCCCACAGATTCTCATCCAACTCCACATTCGACTCGTCCGGAATACACACACACGACTTCCCTATTAGAACGGAGGCCAAACTGCACAACGTATATATTACCCTCACAGTAGTATCCAGAGTAATTTCAAAACTCGACCCCCATAAGGCGTGTGGAGACGATAGTCCTTAAGAGGTGTGCTCCTGAACTTTCCGCTGTCCTCTCTAAACTATTTAACTACTGCCTTTCTGCTTCCTGCTTTCCTGTATACTGGAAGTTCTCTTCAGTCGTTCCTGTATTTAAGAATTGGTGAACCCTTGGACCCATCCATCTATCGCCCTATCAGTCTTCTACCGATATTCGGGAAAGTATTCGAGGCTATAATCAATTCTGAAATAGTTCATCATCTCACCGCCCACAAACTGTTCTCCGACAGGCAATATGGATTCCGTTTTGCCGGGTCCACGGCCGTCCTGCTAAAAACCGTAACAGAGTACATGCTACAGGCCCTTGATGAGTTTAACGAGGCTCGCGCGGTTGCTCTGGACATCTCCAAGGCTTTCGACAGGGTTTAGCACTCTGGCCTCCTATGCAAACTACGCGGTTATGGTATTACCGGTCGCCTGCTTGACCTAATCCAATCTTTCTTAAATAACCGCAAAATGAAGGGCGTTCTGAATGGGCGTGCCTCTTCGTCCTACACCACGAATGCTGATGTCCCACAGGGCTCTATCCTGGGCCCAACGCTCAACGATGAGATCAAGTCCCAAGTAGGCATCTACGCAGATGACACTACAATATACTTCCGCACCAGTAAGAAACCTGTCGTGGCGGACAGACATAATCTCGCTGCTGACCTTGAGCGGGATCTACACTCTGTGGTGAACTGGGGCAAGAAGTGGCGTGTCAACTTCAATTCATCTAAGACCAAGCTGTTGTCTGTCAACCATTACAGGCAACCTCTCCTGCCTCCCATAAGCATGGACCAAGCGATTCTCCCTGAGAGTAATACACTACGCCTCCTCGGACTTACCCTGTCCTCAGACCTCAAATGGAACCACAATATTGAATCCATAGCAAAATCTACTGCTAAGAAGGTTGGGTCACTATGTCGATCCAGGATGTTTTTTCCACCTGAATCCATCCTGCATATATACAAGTCAACCATCCGTCCGTGCATGGAGTACTGCTGTCATTTATGGTCAGGTGCCCCTGCCGTTCTCCTCAGTGTTCTCGACAGGCTCCAAAGGAGAGTCTGTAATGTGATAGGTTCTGATCTGGCGGCTCGACTGCAGCCACTTCCCCATCGTCGAAATGTGGCCTCCCTTTGTCTGTTCTATAAATACTTTCATGGCTTCTGCTCAAACGAACTTAAGTCACTGATGCCTCCTCGACAGGTGTTTACTCGTGCAACCAGACTGGCAACTGGATCCCACCCATTCACAGTCAGGTTAGCCAAATACAGACGACAATTCTACTCCTGCAGCTTCTTCTCTCGCACTTCCCGCCTGTGGAACTCGCTCCCGTATTCTTGCTTTCCTGACGGCTACAACCTCCAGAAAATTAAATGCAACGTCAATACTCATATACTAACCACTGGACTCTAGCTCTCTCCCCACCCCTGTATAACCTTCCCTTTCTCTCCACCTATGTATCTGTCATCGCACCTGCTTTCTCAGCTTTCTATTGTTCCTTTCTAACTAGTTTGTACTCCTCACTCTTAACTAATTAATCTTTTTACATTTATGTAACCCCCTGCACATCAGTGGCGTTCCCGCCTTGCTTGAAATGATGAAAACAAAAAATATATATAATTCTTATATATATATATATATATTAGTCATGCACATACAAGCCCGTTTCGCTGTATCACAGCTCATCAGTGTGGCTAGACATATCCACTTGCTTCTGGCAGGGATCGAAACGTATTTATAAATGGAACTTTGTCTGTATGTGTGTGTGCCTCTGTGTGGGTGTCCGTTACTTATAGACTCCGAAATGGCTGAACCAATTTTTTGAAAATTTACACAGTTGTACTATAAGCATCTGCGAGTGTTCTTAGCTAGGTTTTGTGTCGAGATACTCCCGATAAATTTTGAAAATCGATAATCGAAAAAATCGGGTTATAGAAGGAGTGGTCCGATTTTAATCAAATTTGATACACTCATAGACAAAGACATAAGAAACGATATTCAGAAGGTTGCAGTTCTTACAATAGAGCAAAAAATTTGATATCGATACCAAGAAATCAAAATTTGACTTACATCCATTCATTTTTCTTTCAGTCTACGGTTTCGCTTTAACTGGAAACAACTATTGCTTTTTAGTCTTTCGTGCCAACGTCCAAAGAGTCTGACCTCGCGGACCATGGATTAGTTTTAAAGCTTTCATTACACCCGAGCAACGTCGGACTATACTGCTAGATATATATATATATATGCGATTGGTAAATTGTCGCAATTATTTTATTATTTCAAATATCCTTTAGGCTGAGTCTGAGCTCCAGGACCATGGATTAGTTTTAAAGCTTTCATTACACCCAAGCAACGTCGGGCTATACTGCTAGTATATATATATATATATATATATATATAGAGAGAGAGAGAGAGAGAGAGAGTGAGAGAGAGAGAGAGGGGGAGAGAGAGAGTGCAAGTTTTTCTGTAGAAATAAAAATGATGAATGTATGAAACACATAGTACTCAGGTTTTGTGTGGATCTTAGTCAATATTCCAAATAAATATGCTTTTCGTGATCGATCACAACAAAGAGAAAAAAAAGTAACTAATCGATTAATATGCACTTGTATCGTTTTAATTTTTTCCCTCTTCTGACGGATCGAATTAAGAGAGGGGTGTCGGGATTTAAACACTTATTCACCTCCCTTCAGCATGCATGCTTCTTAAGTAAGTAAATCAAACAATATTAATCTAATAAGTGCAACTCTTTATCAAAAATCTTCCTACTGCCACATAAATGGAGAGCCTAGGGGAGTATTACACCTGCTAATGCGTTCTGTTCTGTTTTTGTCGCTAATGATAGAACTCTGGATCTTGTCATGTATCCGTTAAATAACTAAAGACACATCCGAGAATATTTCTATTGCCACCGACTCAACGCATTCTATAAGAAGAACGGTTTATAAATAATTTCAACATCGGTTTTTATTCTTTTTCAGAGATTCTATCAAAAAGGTACATTCTGAAATCTGCGTTTCATCGCTTTCCTTCAGTGTTGAATTGTCAAAAGCGCCATCTTTAATATTCTTTATTTATTTTTTTAATTCTGATCTTTTACGTTACTATTATTATTTCTTCTTCTTTTTCTTCTTCTTCTTCCTTTTCTTCTACTTCTTCATTCGCTTCTTCTTCCTATTCTTCTTCTTCCTTTTCTTCATCTTCTTCTTCTTCCTTTTCTTCTTCTTCTTTTACCTGTTCTTCTTTTTCCTACTCTTCTTTTTCCTTTTCTTCTCTTATTTCTTCCTTTTCGTTTCCTTCCTTTTCTTCTTGTTCCTTTTTTCTTCTTCTTCCTTTTCTTCTTTCTAAATCTTCTTCCCCTTCCTTTTCTTCTTCTTCTTCCTTTTCTTCTTCTTCTTCATTTTCTTCTTCTTCCTTTTCTTCTCCTTCTTCCTTTTCGTCTTCTTCCTTTTCTTCTTCTTCTTTTTCTTTTCTTCTTCCTTTTCTTCTTCTTCTTTTTCTTCTTCTTCTTCCTTTTCTTCTTCTTCCTTTTCTTCTTCTTCTTCTTCTTTTTCCTTTTCTTCTTTTTCCTTTTCTTCTTCTTCCTTTTCTTCTCCTTCTTCGTCCTTTTCTTCTTCTTCTTTCTTTTCTTCTTCCTTTTCTTCTTCTTCTTCTTCTTCTTCCTTTTCTTGTTTTTCTTCATTTTCTTCTTCTTCTTCATTTTCTTCTTCTTCTTTTTCTTCTTCATACTAGTAGTAGTATTTATTTCGCTTGAACTTTGCCTTAACACTATTTTAACTTTCCTTCTTTATCAAATATTTATTTTCTTTGTAATATTTTTTTCTTTTTCTTTCTTTTGACTTTCTTCTTAAAATATTTATTTTATTCTTTTTCGGCCTTTGCTCTTACTTTTGTACCTTTTTTCTTTCTTTCGCTTATTTTACAATGGTTGACGAATTATGTGCCCATACTTATGGGATTAGGTTGTAACAAAAATAATAGCCGAAATCAGAAACAGACTTCATACTTTTAATCTAGGCTGTGCGTTGTGGCGCAGTGGATATCGGCTCGAAACGAGAAATTGGGGAGCCGAGTTCGAATTCCAGTTGAATTCCTTGCATTCACTTATGCGCAAATACCATTGAGAAATGTGTTAATCCCTCTTCCCTCCAGTTCTGGATTAAATAACAAAACAGATTGTGTTCTATAGCCTTCATGGCAACCAGTCTACCGTAGAAATAATGGCAAACTACTGCGGGATAATCTTCTGCCCGGTCAGTCATGTCTCTTTCGAGACATGTTCAACCAAGCGTATATCACATATGGCATTTAACTGATTGACTGAATTTTAATCTTGAAAAATTAACTGTAGAATTGTTGAAATTAGTCAAAATATGAGCCTTGATTGATAAACTCTCGTATGATATATAAAATAGGGTCTTATTTTACAATTCCCCTGTATATACAAGGTGTAAGCATGAAAATCAACAATACACGGTGCCGTAGTTAACTTGTAGGCACAGTTAAAAAACAACAAAAAGGAATCAATGACCTGTAGAGTAGAATTGAATCAAAATCGTATACAAAAAAGTATGAAGGTGAAATGAAATTTCGCAAGACAGTGTAAAAAACAATTTCTGGCCATCGAAAGGTGCCTTATTCCCAAAACAGAAGAGATTTAAGAGCAAGTGTAAAAAAATAAATAAATACGCACGCATATGAACTTTCTGACCTGCTCACCGATCACTTATCTATATAGACACGATATTCCGGCCATCATAAAGACAAACGGAACTAGATATGTAAAGTCACAAGTTAATTCGCTTTCAGCGAGTCAACTTTGGACCCGGAAGACAAGTAGCAACACAAATACCATTATAGATATTTAATATATCAGACAAAAAGCAAGTAAAAGTAATAATAACAATACATTTTTTAAAAAAATGTTCACAGCTTCTCTCACATTTTTATTCTATATCAATTTCTCTCGTTGGAACAACCCCTATTTCTGTCACATATATATAAACTGTTAAATATAAGAGATAATGAATGTCTATTATGTTTGATCATGAGCCGTTCTAAACATCGTATTTTAGATTTAATTTCAGTTGAAAATAAAGACAAAAATTCTCCAACATCTGGATAATTTTTGATTAAGTCAGTTCAGCGACAATTTTATCTTGTGTTGACATAAAACTTCGTTAGGCAACGCCAACAGTTACCAAAAATTGCAAACGTAGTTCGTAAATGTGTAATGCGGTTCTATGACGTCACACCGCGTGAGAGCTCGAAATGATAACAGAACCATATATTTAAATGCAATGTAATGTGTTATGACCAGATTTAAACGGGATTTTATTAAGTGTGGGTTGTTTGGATTTAATGTAGATATCCTCCAATATCTGAAGGTTCTTTTTACTGTATGTATGAGTGAGAATTAATGTATTGTTGACTAAATTCTGTCTGTTATTTAGAACGGTTCATGGTTATACATAATATACATTTATTGTCTCTTATATTTAACAGTATATGTTTAGAAAACTATCTGCTGCCTCGATAAACTATATATATATATATATATATATATATATATATATATATATGAAAGATCAGTCTATTACGCCAAAATGGTTCCGACTTTTTCGGTTTTGTCAGGTGTTTGGTTTTGTTTTAAAATGTACTCTTGATGACAAATTTCATCAGCAGAATCACTTGACATAACCCTCAAAGGTCGAAACCATGTTCGCGTAACCAACTGATCTTCCCTATCTAAATATCTAAAATCTCTACATTTTGAATCTTTATCTTCCTTCAAACATGTATTGAGCACTTTCTTATACAACTTTTTACTGGTCTAATTTAATTTAAATCTGACCAATAAGTCAATATATATTTATTGTTTAATTACTTAGTTTCTGGTCATAATAAGATTAGACCAGTGCACATTTGTATTAAAAAGTGTTCAATACAATTATATTGTAGAACTTTTGAATATTTTCCATTTGTAAACGAGCAATTACGCGACCTAGGTTTCTGCCATGAGTGGTGTCTTCAGGCAATTTATTGCAAAATAACAAATGGTTTAACAAGAAAAAATACTTGTTACAGAATAAATTTAATATTTACTATAATAACCTTTTGCTTTGATCACAGCTTCTTCAGTGTATCTAATGGTATCTCCTGCCAAGCAGCTTGTATTTGTTCCAAAGTGTGCCTTGCAAACTGACATTAGATTTATCAATTTTCTTATCGAAAATTTTCCATAGATGTTCAACAGGATTGAGATCAGGGTTTTGTGGGGGCCAGTTCAAATTCCCAAGCCTTCCTTCCACTTTCTTTTTTAGTTAAATAATTCTTACAAAGTTTTAGCTTTCAATGAGGTTTTTAGGAAAATCACCACTGTCCTAATACTTTTGCACACTACCAGTAGTATGCAAAAGTATTAGGACAGGGTGATTTTAAACTTTATTTAGATGCTTCATAAAAGATAAAATAGTTCTTGTTCTGATATTTTTGCACAGTACTATATATATATGCGTGTGTGTGTGTATTTATGTATGTCTGTGTGCAAATATAAATAAAAATATGAGCGAACGATAATATGAATAAAAACAAAAGGAAAATTTTTTACCGAAGCGTTTCGTCCTCTGATGAACTTTATCATTGCAAATGTAAAGATTTCATTTTGCAACAAGTATTTATATTCATAAGTAAAAGTGTCGTTAGGTTTTCAACTTTTTCAGATTTAAAAATGTACTTTCATATACTTCTGGCTAAATGGGTAATTCAACGAAAAATGTAGATGATACTAAGTGATTTAATTTACTGCCTAAGGAAAGTCAGAATATGTCGCTAATTTTTAATTCTTTTTATTTTAGTTTGAAATATTCATGCATTTATTTTAAATGATAGATAATTTTGAATTTAAAGAGCGTTTTGTTTTCTTTTATAATCGTTTCACTCCAAGCAAGGCAAACTACCACTGGTGCGCAGGTGGTTACTGAGAATTCAAAAACAGAGTAGAGGGTAAGCTAAGGAAGAAAGGATAAGAAATGGATAAGATTTAGGGAGGTGGATGGAACTGGGGAGGTGGATGGGATTTAGGGAGGTGGATGGAACTGGGGAGGTGGATGGGATTTGGGGAGGTGGATGGAACTGGGGAGGTGGATGGGATTTGGGGAGGTGGATGGAACTGGGGAGGTGGATGGGATTTGGGGAGGTGGATGGAACTGGGGAGGTGGATGGGATTTGGGGAGGTGGGGATGGGAACTGGGGAGGTGGATGGGATTTGGGGAGGTGGATGGAACTGGGGAGGTGGATGGGATTTGGGGAGGTGGATGGAACTGGGGAGGTGGATGGGATTTGGGGAGGTGGATGGAACTGGGGAAGTGGATGGGATTTGGGGAGGTGGATGGAACTGGGGAAGTGGATGGGATTTGGGGAGGTGGATGGAACTGGGAAGGTGGATGGGATTTGGGGAGGGGGATGGAACTGGGGAGGTGGATGGAACTGGGGAGGTTGATGGGATTTAGGGAGGGGGATGGAACTGGGGAGGTGGATGGAACTGGAGAGGTGGATGTGATTTGGGGAGGTGGATGGAACTGGGGAAGTGGATGGGATTTGGGGAGGTGGATGGAACTGGGGAGGTGGATGGGATTTGGGGAGGTGGATGGAACTGGGAAGGTGGATGGGATTTGGGGAGGGGGATGGAACTGGGGAGGTGGATGGAACTGGGGTGGTTGATGGGATTTAGGGAGGGGGATGGAACTGGGGAGGTGGATGGAACTGGGGAGGTTGATGGGATTTAGGGAGGGGGATGGAACTGGGGAGGTGGATGGAACTGGAGAGGTGGATGTGATTTAGGGAGGGGGATGGAACTGGGGTGGTTGATGGGATTTAGGGAGGGTGATGGAACTGGGGAGGTGGATGGAACTGGGGAAGTGGATGTGATTTAGGGAGGTGGATGGAACTGGGGAGATGGATGCGATTTAGGTAGGCCGATGGGATGTAGAGAGAAAGAAGATGGTAAATGACATTGCATTTAAACCTTTGCAGATGGTAGATATCAGTGAAGCATGTATACCGATAGAAATTCCACAGACGGGTAGTGTGAGAAAAGAAACCGCTAGGGTAGAACTAATGTAGCGGTTATATTTTACTATTTTGACGGTAAAAACGGGTACCATGATGCCAACCTAGTTGTGCGAGTAATTCGTGTGCTTTGGGGCATCAGAAAAATAAACTTTTACAGAGCAGAAGTCATAAAAATATTTGTAGAAAAATCAAGAGGACGCCACATCACGTCGATGGAAAGTGACTGGATTTAAACAGCAATGCCATAAAAAAAAGATGGTAATCAAGGAGACGGAATATTACAACTGACATTGCACTTAAATACAACATTGGAGTTTGTACATATCAATACGGCGTACGGCCTATCACGTTGAATACACCGGTTCTCGCTCAATCACCGAAGTTTAAGCAACGTTGAGCTTGGCCAGTACTTAGATGGGTGACCGCTTAGGAATACCAGATGCTGTAAGCGTATAGTGACGGATGTGCGCTGTGGTGCAGTGGATAACGGCTCGGGAAGAGAAATCGATGAGCCGAGTTCGAATTCCAGTTGAATACTTGAATTCACTTAAGCACTGGTATCCCTGGGAAAGATATTAATCCGTCCCTTCCCTGCAGTTATGGGTTAAATAACAAGGGTAAGACTTGGGGACCCTGCCCTTAAAAACAAAATTCCAATAAATTTTGATACTCGAAAAGAAGATGTATTATTAGACACAAAACTTATATAAAAACAACAACAATAAATTGTTGGAAGAAAAAGGTATTACCAACAATAAATAAATAAAATTTAGGTGGCAATAAATGACCCGCCAAAGTTGATTTGCCATAAAAACAAACCAACATACTTATACTGAAGGGAATTACACAGACGGGATGTGTGAGAAGAGAAACTGAAGGAGTGGAAGTAGTGTAGCGGTTATAATTTAACTATTTAATCGGTAAAAGGGTGGGGCTTGATGCCAACCTAGTAGTTTGAGTACATTCATGTAGTCGGGGTATGGGGGAAAATAACTTGTAAGACCAGATGCTATGAATTTTTGTAGAAAAGACAGAGGGAAGCCATGTTTCGTCCGTGAGAGTGACTGTAGTCAAATTGCTATGCCATAAAAAAATATGGTAATCAAGGAGACAGAATATTGCCATTGATATTGCACATAAATATCTTTGGCGATTATAGATATCAGGGAAGCAAGTGCACTGAATGACATTCCACAGCTGGGAAATGCGAGAAAGGAAACCGCTGGAGTAGAAATGATGTAGCGGTTATATTTGACTATTTTCACGGTAAAAGAGTGGGAACTTGATGCCAGCCTAGTAGTACGAGTAAATTTGTGTGTTTCGGCCATCATGGAAAGAAATTTCTCAGAGCAGAAAATATTTGTAAAAAAGACAGAGGGAAGCCACATCTCGTGAGTAAGAAAGTGCCGGAAGATGAACTGCCAAATCAGGATCAACTACGAATTCTGTCAATCTCGATATGTACAACATGACCATATATGGTAAATGTATTCAGTGAACGAACAAATGGTAGATTTATAAATGTGCAAGATGGATTCTGACAAGAACAACTTTTGGCCCGACAGAGTGACCGAAATCTTTTAGCGGTAGATGTAGCTTTAGATTCGATTCAATTGTTCCACTTGGGGTTGGTTGAGAGAGTAACGCCAAGGAGGCGCAGTGATTTGCTTTCTAGGATACTAGCGTCCTCCATAATGATGGAATTTAGGAAAGTTTGTGGCGGTTAAAGGAGAGCAGCTTCGTTTTGAAAGAATTAAGTTTTACGAGCCATTTCTTAACCAATTCCAACATAGATTGGAGGTATTTTTAAAGAGTAACAGCCAGATTTATTTTGTTAGCCCTGATAGATTTCTTATTAAGACAGGATTAAATTGGTGGTTTTATTTGAATACATGCTCACTTGTCAACTGATTACATCAGGAAGGTCATTGATGAATATCAGAAAAAGCGTAGGATCTAAGATAGAGCATTGAGGAACGGTCTATGGAAAAGATCTGAAAGCAAGCCCGTTCTAAACAACCTCCATTTCAGGATTTGATAGGCATGATCGAGTTAAATCGAACAATTATCCAGAAATACTGTACAAGTCAATCATCCGTCCGTGCATGGAGTACTGCTGCCATTTATGGTCAGGTGCCCCTGCCGTTCTCCTCAGTGTTCTTGACAAGCTCCAAAGGAGAGTCTGTAATGTGATAGATACTGATCTGGCGACTCGACTGCAGCCACTTTCCCATCGTCGAAATGTGGCCTCCCTCTGTCTCTTCTATAAATATTTTCATGGCTTCTGCTCGGATGAGCTTAAGTCACTGATGCCTCCTCAACAGGTGTTTACACGTGCAACCAGACTGGCAACTGGGTCCCACCCATTCACAGTCAGGTTAGCCAAATGCAGACGACAATTCTACTCCTGCAGCTTCCTCTCTTGCACTTCCCGCCTGTGGAACTCACTTCCGTATTCTTGCTTTCCTGACGGCTACGACCTCCAGAAATTTAAAAGCAAAGTTAATACTCACCTACTAACCACTGGACTCTAGCTCTCTCCCCTCCCCTGTATAATCTTCACTTTCTCTCCGCCCATGTATCTGTCATTGCACCTGCTTTCTCAGCTTTCTATTGTTCCTTTCTAACTAGCTTGTACTCCTCACTCTTTTCTAATTAATCTTTCTACATTTGTGTAACCCCCTGCACATCAGTGGCGTTTCTGCCTTGCTCGGGGTGAAATGATTAAAAAAAAAAAAAAACTTTGTAATTTGCTCAGAGGGCCAGCATGTCAAACCTTGTCAAACGTTTGCGAGATAAAAGTTTAAGGTTTCTCTTAATTTTTTTAATTTTTTATGTTCTTGTATGTTGGCTTGGGAAAAGTGTATATCGTTTAAGAAATGTATATATATATATATTAAATCGTGGTTGCAAGTTTAAGTTTGACAGAATTCAAAAGCAGTACTCTCAATTACTGTTTTTGGTTTTTTGGTTCTTTTTTTTTTGCAATGTAAGCTGTTTTTCTTTTTAATTAGTATGTCCATTATTTTCGAAGCTCTGGTTGAACTTATATCTATTTAGGACTAATACATTTGATAAATTGTAATGTGTAATATACTTTTGGTGTGTATAGGTATTTTTTTAAATACCCTCAATATTTTTAAGGAACAAATGTCACAGTTCATTTTGTAAAACCTACTTCAAAATTATTATGGAGATTTTTGGTTCTGATGATATCTATAATAGTTTTGGATGCGGTTGTAATTATTTTAATATTAAGATTGGAATAACTTTTTCGGATATCAGATGTTAACGAGTTAGTAAATAGTATTATGTCTCGATGTAACTAGTTTATTGTCATTGTTGCAGTTCTTTGTTGATCTCTTAGATTGGGTGTCAACTAAAGCTAGACAATCTTATCTGGTAAACCGATTTCTCTTTCCGAGCATCTAACACTACTCATATATAATACACATGGTCTGAAGATCGATATATGTATGAAAATCATAATATCCAGTACTTATTCTTATATGTACACACATCTCTCTCTCTCTCTCCCTCTCTTTATATATATATATATATATATATATATATATATGACTATTTACGCTCTAACACCCTGATTGAGCACTCTGGAAGAATGGTAAACTTTAAAACACAGCAGCTACCCTGGAATCTACGCATCGTTCGTTCAGCAATGAATTAGAACACTCTCAGCTATTAGGCGTGTATAATGATAATATACATGCTTAAAAGTCTACCTCCTTCTACCGAGCGCCCGTATCTCAGAGACAGAATCGCCGATTGACGCCAATTCGGTCGGTTTTGATCAGGGGTAAAAAGCAATCGCCTGTCTAACCGTACTGATGAGTTGTGATACAGCGAAACAGATCTGTCTACGGATGACTATATATATATATATATATATATATATATATATATATATATATATATATTTAATCGTATCACCCCGAGCAAGGCGGTAACGCCACTGATGTGCAGGAGGCTATATAATAGTGAAAAGATTGGAAAAGAGAAAGCCGAAAACCACATCCTAAACAGGGAATAAGGAATGAGCCTCTTAACCTGTTCAATAGACGTGGGTGGAGTGTGAACCGAGCGATAAATAGATCTATCTACTCCAATTGAAAAAAAAACAAAGTGAGAAGATTGGAAAAGAGAAAGCCGAAATCCACATGTGAACTCCTCCAACTTTACTTTCGTAAAGTTGGAGGAGTTTCAAAAATAGTTGTTGGAAATTGCAAAATGTTGCAAAGTGTTGGAAATTGCAAAACAACCACTAGAACAACAGAAACGCTTAGAACAAAGGCTCATGGAATTCGAGGAATTGTTTTAGAAATAGCAGATAATGTTCACAAGCAACATTAATGACGATTCGAATTTTTTTTTCTTGCGAGCCTTTCGTGAAAGCGATAACAGATTTTAACTACAGGCCTGAGGAAAATGTAATTTTGCATCGTATTTCTGCATTTATGAAAATATTTACAAGGCGGACTGCGGAAACTGGTCTGACCAGAAAGAGGTTAGACTAGTTTTACAGAAATTAGGCGATGTCGAACATACAAGGTTCATTTATTATATTCTACCACAAAAGACAAATGAATTAACATTTAATGAAGCGGTTACCTTATTTTCGGAACTGTTCGTTCCAAAAACGTTATTATTACATAAGAGATGGAAGTGTATGAGTTGACTGAAAAACGATGAGGATGACTTCACTAAGTTTTTTTCTTTAATCATCTCAGCCCAAGGAAGGCATTCCACTGCCACTATTACGCATGGGGCTACATAGGGGAAGGTAAAAAGAAGGAGTGGTTAGACATAGTGAATGTCAGGAGGAAGGTGACAGATGAGTAAGGATAGCGAGGATGAGGGTTGGGCAGATGGGAAGAGTGCTTGATAGAATGGGAGCAGGTTAGTGTGTTAGGAGGTGTGTATTGACCTTACATTTAAACTCCTGGAGATTGTAGCCGTCGGGAAGCAATCGTTTGAAAGAGAATTCCACAGTCGGGAAGTGCGAGGAAAGAAACTGTTGGAGTAGAAGTTACGGCTGCATTTTATCGGTTTCACTGTAAAAGGGTGGGATCTAGTTGCTAATCTAGTATCTCGTGCAAATTCGTATTTAGGGGGCACCAGTGATCTAAGTTCATCGGAGCAGAAGCCGTGAAAGTATTTATAGAAGAGAGACAGGGAAGCCACGTCTCGCCGGTGGGAGAGAGACTGCAGGCGGTCTGCCAAGTCGGTATCTATCACATTACAGACCCTCCTCAGAACCTTATCGAGAAGCCCGAGGAGGACAGCAGGGGCACCCGACCAGCTATGGCAGCAGTGCCCCTGCTGTTCTCATTTGCTCGTATTGTGAATAATAAGTGTGAGAAATTCAAAATGGAAGAACTAAAATCTGACAATTTCAAATGTTTAATATTTTTGCAAGGTTTAGTGTCAGCTAAAGACAAGGAAATCAGGAGGAAGGTCTTAAAAAAACTCGAACTTAACTTAAATCTCCCAATCCTGGCAGAAGATTATCAGAGATGCATAAACATTCGGCAGGACGTTAAGAGTATTGAAATAAGCGGAGTGTCGCACATCAAAAAGATTTGCCAAAGAAAAAAGACATAATGCTAAACCCCTGCTACGTTTGTGGAGGAATATATTTCTATATTGTTTCTTCTTCTTCTTCTTCTTCTTCTTCTTCTTCTTCTTCTTCTATGTGCCCTGTCCCTTCAGGACGTAGGCGATCATGGCCTTCCACTTTTTCCTATCGCTGGTGGCTCTGTGCACGCCTTACACCATGCAATCCTCGTTCCGTCATCCACCTGCTCAAGGCCATAAATCTAAACTATAAATGTATAGAAACTAGTATGGCCACAAAATAAGGGATCAGTTTATATATTCATTATAATATAGATTTGATCCCCCACTTTATATCCAACTTATAATTTCTTATCAGCAGTTGGCATATATATTCTTCTTTTATGTGCCCTGTCTCTTAAGGACGTAGGCGATCATGGCCTTACACTTTTTCCTATCTCTGGTGGCTCTGAGCACGCCTTCTCCTGTTACACCATGCAATCCTCGTCCCGTCATCCACCTGATTAGGTCCTTCAAATATCCGTTGCTTTCCCCTGTCTCTTTTTCCCTGTATCTGGTCTGTTAGTATCATATTTTCCAAGCCCTCCTTCCTCATTGCATGTCCCAGGAACTTCAGCTGTCTATTCCTGATGCTCAGTATTAATTTCCTTTTTGTTTCCATCATTTCCAAGACCTCATCATTGCTCACATGTTCGATCCATGAGATTCTCAGCATCCTTCTGTAGAACCACATTTCAGTTGCTTCAAGTTTTTCCTTCATCTTTGATGGTATTGTCCAGCATTCATTGCCATATTGAAGGACGAACATCACCTAGCAATCCAGTACTCTCTTCCTTGTTTCTAACGAAACTGTCCTGATTCTTAATACTTTACTCAACTTCTGTAATGCTTCCTTCGCCATGCCAATTCGCCTTCGGATCTCTGTGTCGCACATTCCGTCTTCTGTTATAACACTTCCCAGGTATTTAAATCTTTGTACTTACTTGATTCTGGTATCTAAAACAGGCGTTTTCAATCTTTTTGACTTACGGACCCCTTTTTTGGCTTACGGACCCCTTTATATTTCCACTATAAACGCTTACGAAATTTATACATAAATTCTGACTAAAAATAGCTTATAGTTTTGCATTAACGTAGTAAAAACTGGTTTTAAGCTTACTTTAGACATACAGTGAGCATCAAATTCTCCAAGCTCTCCTTCCTCATCACATGTGCTCAGCATTAATTTCCTTTCCGTTTCCATCATTTCCAAGACCTCATCATTGCTAAACAGGCTCGATCCATGATATCCGCAGCATCCGTCTGTAGAACCACATTTCAGTTGCTTCAAGTCTTTCCTTCATCTTTGATGGTATTGTCCAGCATTCACTGAAGGACGAACAGCACATAGCAATTCAGCACTCTCCTCTTTGTTTCTACTGAACGTTTCCTGTCTCTTAATACTTTACTCAACTTCTGGAATGCTTCCTTCACCATGCCAGTTCGCCTTCGGATCTCTGTGTTGCACTTTCCGTCTTCTGTTAGAATACTTAATTGTCTGAAATAAAGAAAAATTTCCCGCTCAAAGTTTTTCGAGACTCACTTTAACGAAAAATATAGGAATGTATTTCGAACAGTTACCTTCTATGTTCAAAACCATAACACAAAACCAAACTTGATTCAAGCAGTCACAATTGAATAACGACGAGACTTTGATTGTGCTTGGCCGAAATAACCTAAACTGAGATATGCGTCAATTGAACACACGAGTCTAGGCATAGGTGGGTTAGTTCTCCTTGCTTTACAATAAACGAAAATTAGTATACAAAATACATAGTTGCAAAAACAGTTCATATCTTCAATGGTAACATCAAACTGGACCATGCCGAACAGAATCTATGTTCGTATTTTTCAGAGACGTAAACTCATAAATGTGCGTTGTGGTGCAGTGGATATCTACTCAGAACGACAAATCGGGGAGCCGAGTTCGAATGCCAGTTGAATTCATTGCCTTCACTTACGCGCAAATACCCATGTCTTTTCCTTCCAGTTATGGGTTAAATAACAGGACAGGTTGGGTTTTATAACCTTGGCTGGCAACCAGTCTACCGCTGAAAGCAATGGCAACCTACTGTGGGATAATCTTCTGTCCAGTAAGTCATGTCTCTTTTGAGACATGATCGCGCAAGCGTGTATCACCTGTGCAATTTAACTGACTGACTGAATATAATAGTTGAAAACATGATTAAGACTTCTACTGAGCATAAAGTGGGGGATCAGTTTTATATTGTTATGAAGTAATAAATTGACCCCCCACTAATTACTACTTAATAATGTAATGCATTTCTTCCCCCTCTAGCTATGAGACAAATAATAGAACAGATTGGGTTCTATAGTCTTGGCTGGCAACCAGTCTACCTAGAAAGCAATGGCAACCTACTGCGGGATAATCCTCTGCCCAGTCAGTCATGTCTCCATCGAGACATGATCGCCTAAAGCGTGTTTCACGTATGGCACTTAACTGACTGAAACTCATGAGAAATTCAATGCTCCAACAAGACAATTAAAAAATTTTAAATTGATAAGTTAATTATCATTTTCTTTTTTGAATAAAAAATTACATTTTATAATTTACTTTTTGAATTTACATTTAAGAAATTTGCAGGAATATTTATGTTTTTTTATTAGAAAAGTGATTAATTGACACGTTTCTTCATCATTTGATCAGCTTCGAGAATTGAAATAAATATTATTTTGCCAATGTGTCTGCTATCAACACTGTATCATCTGCGTACCTTAGGTTGTTTAAATTGTAGCCTCTGATGAGGAATCCAGGCATATCTTCTAGGGTCCTCAAAATATTCTCGCTGTTCAAGTTGAACAAATCCGGTGAAAAGTCACATCCTTGTCTTACGCCCCTTTCTATCTTTGTATATCTACTCAATTCATTACCTGTCCGTATGCAATCGGTTTGCTGCAAGTAAAGATTATTTTACTCATTTAAAAACAAAAATGCTTTCGTTGTGGCAAAAAAAAGACGCAAAAAATCTCACTGCATGACGAAAATTAAAAAGTGAGTTAAGAATTTCGTTAGTGTGACTAACGATAATGAATCTTCAAGTCAGAATACGAGAAAATATGTACAGGTGAAAATCCTGAACAAAAATAGCAAGTTACACCTAGACAGCGGTTCTGATTTAAGTATAATAAATTTTTATACTTTGAGAAAAATATGAAAACCAACATTAATGGTAAAAAAAAAAATTTAAAAAAATAGCACGTTCGGTCAAATTAAAAAAATTGAATTCGTAAGCGAATTTATTGCGAATGTAATCTTTCTGAAGTGTTTAAGAGAATTCAGGACTATGGATTCAAGTGTGAATACTAACTGGACAAGATTAAGTAATTGTGACATATTAGTGACAAGAATGTCAAATGACCAGTGCCAAAGCGAGTTAGCGCTATTAACGACATGCCTGCTCCGGAAAATGTCAGCTCCTAACATAGGTTCTTTAGATTAGCTAGTTATTACAATTCTTCTTCTTCTTTTTCAGGACGTAGGCGATCATGGACTTCCATTTGCCTCTATCTCTTGTCGTTCTCAGTAGTCTTTCTCTTGGTATCTCTTCCAAGCTCCGCTCCGTCAACCATTTGCTCAGACCAAGTATGTTTCCCGCCGCCTTCCCCTGCCTCTTCTTCCATTTATCCGACTCGTGAGTATCAGGTTCTCCAGGCCCTCCTTTCTCATTACGTGTCCCACGAACCTCATTTAATCTCTTCTGATATTTATTATGAGTTTTCTTCTCGTTTGCATCCTTTCCAGCACCTCATCGTTGCTCACGTGCTCTGTCCATGATATCCTCAGCGTCCTTCTGTAAAACCACATTTCTGCTGCCTCAAGCCTCTTCTTCATCTTTCATGAGATCATCGAGCATTCACTTCCATACTACAGGACAGATATCACGTAGCAATCCAGCACTTTTCTTTGTTTCTAATGAGATTTTCCAGTCTTTCAGTGCTTAGGCTAGATTCTGAAATGCGTCTTTGTCCATGCCAATGCGTCTTTGGATCTCCGTGTCGCATTTTCCATCCTCTGTCAAAACACTTCCCAAGTATTTCAATTCTTTACTTGTTTTATTCTAGATTCTCAAACTTGCAGTTGGTATATTGGTCTCCTCTTTTTGCTGATGACCATGCATTCAGTTTTCTTGAGGTTTATGCTCAACCCTTTCTTTTCACTTTCTTTTGCTAAATTCTGTAGAAGGTCCTGCATTTTCCTTTCCGTGTCTGCTATCAGCATGCTTTTTCTGAAAAACAGGCATTGTTTAAGTGCGCCACTAAATAAACTTTTGCAGAAAGATTGAAATTGGTCTGGACGTCAGAGTTTCTGTGAGCATTTCAAAAAATAAAATGTATATCAATTTCGGGTTTATTTTTGGCACAGTACGCTCCTAAAAACAATTGAGCGTAGCAAGTAATGCGAGTCCTAATTGTATCAGAGCTTGTATTATGCATAAATTTGATGAGGGCTCTGTTAAACCGATTGCACATGCATCCAGGAGGCTGCTTCCAGGGGAAAAACTACTCAGTGATAGAGAAGAAAAGTTTAGGGATTATCTTTGCTCTTAATAATTTGATAGGTTTATTCATGAAAGAACAGTTTCATTACAAATAGATCATAGACCGTTGTTAGCAATTTATGGGTACAAAAAAGGATTACCGACTCATACGGCCAACAGATTGCAATAATGGGGAAACATTCTTC
Organism: Ascarosepion bandense; assembly: GCA_037127315.1. NCBI lineage: Eukaryota > Metazoa > Mollusca > Cephalopoda > Sepiida > Sepiidae > Ascarosepion > Ascarosepion bandense. The sequence continues at coordinate 2,932,945 of JBBBDQ010000690.1, read as the reverse complement.
TAAATAGAGTTCTTGCCGTCAAGTCAACTAAGTCGTGCGGACCAATTCCCCAGATTGATTCCAAGGAATAATGAACCGTTTGGAGACCTAGTTACTGCTGCTCTACAATCAGAGGCAGACATTAAAAATATTTTGTGCAATACTGTGACAGAACAACCTGCAACTTTGGAGGGTATAACAAAGAAAGCACTGAACTAAAAATTCATTACGGAAATGAAAAAGGAATGAAAATCTAATCAAAACTTATTTATAAATGGAAATATGTGTGTGTATGTGTGTCTGTGTGAATGTGTGTGTCCGTTACCTATAGACTCCGAAACAGCTGAACTGATTTTCTTGAAAATTTACACAGTTGTACTATAAGCATCTGCGAGTGTTCTTAGCTATGTTTTGTGTCGTGGTACCCCTGATAAATATTGAAACTCGATAATCGAAAAAATCGGGTTATAGAGGCAATGGTCTGATTTTAATCAAATTTGATACACCCATAGACAAAGACATAAGAAACGATTTTCAGAAGTTTCAAGGTTGCAGTTCTTACAATAGTGCAGAAATATTGATATCGATACCAGGAAATCAAAATTTGACCTACATCCATTCATTTTTCTTTCAGTCTACGATTTCGCTTTAACTGGAAACAAATATTGCTTTTTAGTCTTTCGTGCCAACCAACGTCCAAAGAGTCTGAGCTCCAGGACCATGGATTAGTTTTGAAGGTTTCATTACACCCGAGCAACACCGAGCTATACTGCTAGTATATATATATATATATATATATATATATATATATATATATACTAGGTGCGATCAGTAAATTGTCTCAATGATTTTATTATTTCAAATATTCTTTAGACTGAGTCTGAGCTCCAGGACCATGGATTAGTTTTAAAGCTTTCATTACACGCGAGCAACGCCAGGCTATACTGCTGGGGCAATAATAAAAAAGACTCTGAAATTCATTCAATATGTGAAGACGTTCTCATATACAGTGCAAGAATAGTGGTACCTCTGGCACTACAAAGAAGGATCCTGAAGAAATTCCATGTAGAACACCTTGGTATATCCAGTATGAAATGCGTAATGAGAAGTTATATTTAATATGAATAAAGATATTGAAACTTTAAGTCGTGCAAAAGCTGTGCTTTGGTGGTTAAGACACTCCAATTAATTTTAATTCATGATCAGAAATTGACCGTCCTTGGTTACGTCTTCATATTGATTTTGCTGTTCCAATGACAGCTTTTGAAAAAGCCAGAGATTTTCAGACGTAAGAGAGCAACAACGCATGTAGTGATTTTTTTTTAATCATATCACCCCAAGCAAGGCGGCAACGCCACTGATGCGCAGGGGGCTACGTAAGAGTGAAAAGATTGGAAAAGAGAAAGCCAGAAACCACATCCTAAACAGGAAACAAGGCATAAGCCTCTTCACCTGTTCAATAAACGTGGGTGGAATGTGAACCTGGCGATAGTTCAGTCTAACTACTCCAATTAAAAAACAAAACGGAAAAGAGTAAAAAAGATTGGAAAAGAGAAAGCCGGAAACCACATCCTAAACATGGATCAAGGGATGAGCTTCTTCACCTGTTCAATAGACATGGGTGTAGTGTGAACCGGGCGATAGTTCAACCTATCTACTCCAATTGAAAAAAAAACAGAAAGAATAAAAAAGATTGAAAAAGAGAAAGCCGGAAACCACACTCTAAACAGGGAGCAAGGGATGAGCCTGATATAGTTCTTATACGAACTGTTTGCGCGATTTGAAGTTCCAGATTCAATTGCTTCTGATAATGGTACACAGTGTACTTTAAAAGAGTTTAAATCATTTTACAAGATGTTTGTGTTAAATCACATTAAAATTGCCCGTTACCACCCCTAGAAGCAACGTCCAGGCAGATCGTTTGGTGGATCCTTTCAAAAAAGCTTTTAAAAAAGCCAGCGATGATTCCAAAGATTTTAGCAGTACAGTAATTACACGGAATAAAAACGCGCCTTTAACCAGGTCTCTAGCAGAGACAATTTTTGCGCGTTAAATACGTTCAGTGTTTGATAAACTGATTTCCAATAGGAACAAATATGAGAATGCGGAAAAAAAAACTGGGAAGGAATATTACAAGATTTGTCAAAAGGTTTTGACCGCATGTATAGAGTAAATAAGACATACTGGGAAGTCGGCACTTTTGTACGAAAAATCGAAAAAATATTATATCTAGTTAAAGTACCATAATTAATAGATAAAAGGCACGACAACCAAATTAAAAAGAAGCGTGCATTTCAAGAGAGAAAGGATTGACATCGACCCTAAAACGAAAAAAAATTGCCTCTGGAAAGAGTCAATCTAAAAAGAGTGTTGTAAACCTACCTGTATACAAGATTGTGATGTTCCTATCCTCTTAAATATATGGACATTATTGAAGTAAATAGTAGTAGAGGAGAGAATGATTATACTTACTAGCAATTCACTAGCAGTGTATCTACTTCACGCAGCGTGCGAGTCTTGTATTTGTTGATATACTATTATTCCCAACCTCCGTTTTTGTGATTACTTATGTAGTAACGTTTTAGGGTTACAACACACACACACACACACACACACACACACATATATATATATATATATATATATATATATGTGTGTGTGTGTGTCGTAGTGAAATATCCTGTCCTACCCAGGAATGCGTATAGCCCGGGTTAGAAAGACCGGGATTGGAACGAACTACAGAGTGATCTAGAGTGTTCGTCATTATACGAGAGTGATCGTGATTATACGAAAGTCATCGACTTTAGTCGAGAGCCATCGGCCTTAGACGAGAGTTAGACGTCACTGGACGGAAGCCTTCTTCTCAAGACGGACGCATACGTCCTATACAGAGACATTGCCTTCTTGATTGTTATTCTTGTTAACTGTTCGTTGGTGTACGTGTATTTGGTTTATTGTACTGAGGTATAATAATTCCCTATTCATATATCCTCAGTGTTAAGAATTATTTGTTGCACTATTCTTTCTCTGTTTATCCCCTCCCGGGATATAACAATATATATATATATATATATATATATATATATATATATATATATATATATAATATATATATATATATATATATATATAGAGAGAGAGAGAGAGAGAGAGGCAGCAGATAATTTTCTAAACATATTCTGTTAAATATTATTTATATGTTGATGGTGGATGTTTTTATTTTAATGTCCTTGTAACCTCTCTGAAGATGGCTCATGTGACACGAAAATTTTTGTCTTGATTTTCACTTGAAATTAAAGCCAATATACGATGTTTAGAACGGCTCAGGAATAAACGTAATAGACATTCATCGTCTCTTATATTTAACAGCATATGCTTAGAAAAAAAAAATATATATTCCATTTTTAAACGAGTTATTTCGCTACCCAGGTCTCTACCTATGAGTGGTGTCTCCAGGCGATTTTTAATAACTGGTTCTTATCTTTTATCGTTTTCCTTACGGTAAAAGTAAAATCAGTTATTAAAAATCACCTGAAGACAAAACTCATGGTAGAAACCTGGGTAGCGAAATAACTCGTTTAAAAATGGAATATATTCAAAGGTTCTACAATATAATTGTCTATAACACTTTTTAATACAAATGTGTACTGGTCTAACCTTATTTGGATCAAAAACTAAGTATTAAACAATTATATATATATATATATATATATATATATATATATATAATTGTTTAATACTTAGTTTTTGATCCAAATAAGGTTAGACCAGTACACATTTGTATTAAAAAGTGTTATAGACAATTATATTGTAGAACTTTTGAATATTTTCCATTTTTAAAGGAGTTATTTCGCTACCCAGGTCTCTACCTATGAGCGGTGTCTTCGGGCGATTTTTAATAACTGATTCTTATCTTTTATCGTTTTCCTTACAGTAAAGGTAAAATCTGTTATTAAAAATCGCCTGAAGATACCACTCATGGTAGAAACCTGGGTAGCAAAATAACGTCTTTAAAAATAGAAAATATTCAAAAGTTCTACTATATAATTGTATCGAACACTTTTTAATACAAATATGTACTGGTCTAACCCTATTAGGACGAAAAACTAAGTATTAAACAATATATATATATATATATATATATATATATATATATATATATATATATATACTGATGAGCTGTGATACAGCGAAACGGGCTTGTATGTGGATGACTAATATATTATGCTCTCATTACGGTTGAGCTATCGGAGAAGAAAATTTTAAAAACAGTTTCCACTTCGGCTATAATGCGTAACTCTTCGGAAATGAATTGAGTTCTCTCGGTGACTGGCGTCCGTATACACTGCTTATATACAAGACATTAAAAGTTCCCTTCTCTGATGCCATGCGCCGATGGCTTAGGGATTAGAGACTCCGACTGACACCATATCGGTCGAGTTTCGATCCCGGCCAGAAGCAAGTGGATATGTCTATCTACACTGATGAGCTGTGATACAGCGAAACGTGCTTGTATGTGGATGACTAATATATATTATAAATGATATTTTAGAACATATACATAATTGTTTTATATATCCACTACAAATGGTATATTTGTTTCGACATTGAAACTTAAATGTCTCATCAGGTTGTGTGGAGAGGAATGGAAAGCCTCTTTTCTTATATTTGGTCAGTTGTGTGTGGGATGTTGGTGAGGGTTAGTGATAAGGGAACCAGTATCGTGGATTGACCGTTAGAATTTTGAAGAAAGTGACTAGTTAATATGATTGATTAATGAGAGTCTTTGATTTCTAGACAGATTTAACATTAGCAGTTAGAATGTAAGTTTTTATTATCTTGCGACTAGACTATATCCTTTCGATTTCTTAGAAGAGCCGGTAAGGGGTGGGATATTTATTTGCACAGAATATTTTTGTATTTAAGCAGAGTCTTTATAATTAATGTAAATTTGTATATTTAATTTCAATTTTGGATTTATGAAATAGATTTTTCCTATTAAATTTTAAATTTTAATTAGATCACAGTTTGGAAAGCAATTTTTTCTATTAAATTTTTAATTTTTATTTCTTTTCTTACACTTGGTCAGTTGTGTGTGGGATGTTGGCTGGAGGTTAGTGATAAGGGAACAAGTCCCGTGGGTTGACATTTAGAATTTTTAAGAGAATGGTGTGGGTAGTGAATATGGTTCATTAATGAGTGTCTGATTTCTAGACAGATTTAACATTAGCAGCTGGAATGTAAGTTTTTATTATCTTGTGACTAGACTATATTCTTTAGGATTTCTTAGAGGAACAGGTTAGGGGTAGGATGCTTATTCAGTACAGAATATTTTTGTTTTTAAGCAGAGTTTTTATAATTAATCTAAATTTGTATATTTAATCTTAATTTTGGATTTAGGAAATCGATTTTTTCATTTATAATTAATCTAAATTTGTATATTATCGAAACAAATGTCCTATTTGTAGTGGATATATAAAAAAATTATGTACATGTTCTAAAATATAATTAATAATAAATATTCACAGCTCTATATATTATATATTGAGCACTGTTTTAAATTAATGCGTTGGATGTTTTAAAAATTCTTTCTTCATTCTATATTCGCTCGGATATATATATATATGGGTTTTGTATCACTGGGATATATATATATATATATATATATATATATATATATATATATATACATATGGGTTTTGTATCCTTTTATATAACGCTGTTGATGTTCGACTATGTTACACAACATGTTCTTCAAAATGTTCAATATGTTTTAATCAATTTTGTTAACTTTTGTAAAAGTAAAAATGTCATATAAGTATTAAACACGATCATATAAGTTAGTAAATTCGTCAAAAATTAATGTGCGTTTGAAAAACATTAAATTCGTGCAAAAGTTTTCGAAAATATTTCTTTTTAATCTCAATTTTTATTTGAATATAAATTTGATCTCATATAAAAAACTGAAATAAAAGACTGACTGTAAACTTGCACAATATTTAGGAAATAAATTATTTAAGATGTGTTATTGGTTTCTGGCTTAAATGCAAGGAAAACAGGACAAAAACAGGAAGAAAAGTAAGATTTAAAGAAAGAAAAATATAGGATAAAATTAAATAAAATTAGGTGAAATGTGTATTTATAGTGTTGGATTCTGGTTTGGATGAAATGAAGGAAAATTAAAGAAGGTATTCCTTATGAAAACAGCAAAGCAAAGGAAAACTGATATAAAAGGAAAAAGATAAAGAATTAGAGAAAAATCGGAAGGGAATGAAAAGAAAAAAAAACGAGAAAACATGAAAGGAAGAAAGAAGGCAATAAAGAAAGAAAGAATAGGTAGAAAATGAACGAGGTTTAAATGAAAAAGTTCAAGCAGAGGGAAAAAAGAAAGGAACGTACAAATAAGGGATCAGAAAAGAGATAACAAAACAATGAACAGAAAACAAACAATATTAAAAATGAAACTGAAACGTTAAAATAGGGAAGAATGAATACGGAAAAGAAAAATAAACATGCGAATGAAAAGGGTGAAGAAAAGGAAAGAAAAAGGAAGCAAAAAAAAAAGAGAAATACGAAAAAAAATGAAGAAAAAGCGAAGGAAAACAAAGATAAAGTAAACAAAAGAAGATAAAAAAAAGCGTAGGAAGATAAAGACTAAGAAAAAAAAGAAGAAAAGAAAGAGAGAAAAGGAAGACGAAGAAAAAAGAAGAAAAGGCGGAGGAAGACGAAGATAAAATAAACAAAAGAAGAAAAAAAACGTAGGAAGATAAAGAATAAGAAAGCAAAAGAAGAAAAAAAGAGAGAGAGGAAGAAGAAGAAAAAAGAAGAAAAAGTGGAGGCAGACGAAGATAAAGTAAACAAAAGAAGATAAAAAAAGCGTAGGAATATAATGAATAAGAAAGCAAAAGAAGAAAAGAAAGAGAGAGAGGAAGACGAAGAAAAAAGAAGAAAAAGCGGAGGAAGACGAAGATAAAGTAAACAAAAGAAGATAAAAAAAGCGTAGGAAGATAAAGAATAAGAAAGTAAAAGAAGAAAAGAAAGAGAGAAGAGGAAGACGAAGAAAAAAGAAGAAAAGGCGGAGGAAGACGAAGATAAATTAAACAAAAGAAGATAAAAAATGCGTAGGAAGAAAAAGAATAAGAAAGCAAAAGAAGAAAAGAAAGAGAGAAGAGGAAGACGAAGAAAAAGCATGTGGAAAAAGGAAGAATAAAAAAAAACTGGAGAAAGACGAAGTTAAAGAAACAAAAGAACGTAAAATCAACAGAATCAGAGGAAGACGAAAAATAAACGGAATAAGACGAGAGAAAAGAAAGGAAAACAAGGAACAAGGAAGAAAAGCGGATCATGAAGACGAAGAAAAAGTAAAGAAAAGAAGGACACAGGAAGAAATGCGGAGAAAAACCAAGAAAAAGCATCGAAAAAGGAAAAAGAAAAATGCAGATGAAGACGAAGAAAAAGAAGGAAAAAATGGATTAAGACGAAGTAAAAAAGCAAAACAACTAAAAAATAAGAAAAGCGAAGGAAAACGAAGGGAAATGAAGCACAAGAAGAAAATAGGAAGAAAATCAAAGGAAGACGAAGAAAAAGCAAAAGTTTGAAAAAGGAAGAAAAGCGGTGGAAGGAAAAAAAAAGGAAAAAATGGGAAGATGTTATAAAAGCCGAGGAAGGAAAGAAAAATTACTGAAACGAAAGAAAAAGGTAAACAAATTTATAAAGTGAAAGGACAGGAAAATAAGGAAAAGAAATAAAGAAAGAAAGAAAGAAGCAAAAAAGAAAGAAAGAAAGAAGCAAGCAAGAAAGAAAGAACACTTGATAAACATCTTTATGAAATAAAAAAATAAAACCTCCTCCGCCTCTCTACCACTTTATCCATCTATTTCTGTATCATTCTCTCTTCTCTCTCTCTGTGTCCCTCTTTCACACACACACACACACACACACACACACACACGCACACACACTCTCTCTCTCTCCCTCTCTTTCTCTCCCTCTCTTTCTTTCTCTATTTATTTCGTTTTATTTCTTTCTGATTATGTTTTATATTATTTTATTATATTATTTTATTATATTATTTTATTATATTATTTTATTATAACTTTCCTGATTATATTTCTCAGGTTGAAAGTTTTCAAAAGATTTGCAGAGACTGAAACTTTGAATTTTAAAAACGTGTTCTTGTTGACAAATCCTCTGGTTAGACGACACAATTTTCACACATCACATCACACTTTAATGGAGAAAGTGAAAATAATATAATTAGTTTCATTATAGGTTTGCAATGGAGACCTACCATAGCGTGAAAAGTGGCCGATTATTATAAATACTAGTTCGCCAGGGTAATATAATCGTTCACACAGGGCTTTCCATTTGGGGGTGTTGTACAAGGCAAAAATACATTTAATAAAAGTACATTATCTATATCTGTGACTGCGTTGCTTAAACGATTCCATTTAGCTGATTAAATGGCCGTGTTTGTTTTCATTTCAGTTCTGCTTACTTGTCAGTCAGTTACGTGCCATACGTGAAATACGCTTGGGCGATCACGTCTCAAAAGAGACATGACTGACTGAGCAGAAGATTATCCAGCAGTAGGTTGCCACTGATTTCTGCGGTAGACTGGTTGCCAGCCAAGGCTATAGAACCCAATCTGTCCTGTTATTTAACCCATAACTGGAAGGAAGAGATGGATTAATACCTTTCCCAAGGGTATTTGCGCGTAAGTGAATGCGATGAATTCAACTAGAATTCGAACTCGGCTCCCTGATTTCTCGTTCCGAGCCGATATACACTGGACCACAACGCACATCCGCTTACTTGTACTCCGACAAAAAAAATTAAGCAAACGACTTTGTCCAGCATGTTTCATATTTATCCCTTATGCGTAAAAGTTTGGGTGGCTCTAATCCACTTTGGTTGATGATAAACAGTGCCATTCATCAATATCGAGGAAATGAGATGGATAAAAATAAAAGCAACAATTCTCTTGTCAAATGGTTCCACCAACAGAGAAAGAAAGCATTATTTACTATACAAGAGTTTCACAACAGGGTAATTTCAGACATTGGCCTCCCATTAAGACAAGTCTCTCCCTCAACTTCTTAAGTTTAATGCATATAATGTATAAATAATATTCAACCCTATTCCGTCAGTTAAGTGCCATACGTGATACACGCTTTGGGCGATCATGTCTCGAAAGTGACATCACTGACTAAGCAGATGATTATCCGGCAGTAGTTTGCCATTGCTTTCGAAGGTAGACTGATTGCCGACCATTGCTATAGAACCCAATCTGTCTTGTTATTTGACATAGCTAGAGGAAGAAGAGATGTATTATATTATTACGTATTAGTTAGTAAGAGATCAGCTTATTACTTCATAACAATAGAAAACCGATCCCCTACTTTATGAACAGTAGAAGCCTTAATCATGATTCCAACTATTATATTCAGTCATTCAGTTAAGTGCCATATGTGATAAACGCTTAGGTGATCATGTCTCGAAAGAAACATGACTGACTAGGCAGAAGATTATCCCGCAGTAGGTTGCCATTGCTTTCTGTGGTAGACTGCTTGCCAATCAAGGATATAGAACCTGATCTGTCCTGTTATTTAACCCATAACTGGAGTGAAGAGACAGATTAATACCTTTCCCAAGGGTATTTGCGCGTAAGTGAATGCAATGAATTCAGCTTGAATTCGAACTCGGCTCTCCGATTTCTCGTTCCAAGCCAATATCCACTGCACCACAAAGCACATCCGAACTCAACCCTATTAGATTTTATTAAACCAACATACATTTTTATTTCTGACCGCACCTTCGGCTCCAATGACTATTGGCGGTTATGCAAACGGGTGCTGAACAATAGCAAATCCTCTATCTCTCCTTTAATCAATGAATTTGAGGTCCTCACATCATCAGCGGACAAGGCCGAGTGCTTTGCTCGCAGATTCTCATCCAACTCCACATTTGACTCATCTCATCTCTCACCCGACTTCCCTATTAGAACTTAGGCTAAACTGTACGATGTATACATTACCCCGACAGTCGTATCTCGAGTAATATCAAAACTTGAACCCCATAAGGGGAGCGGTGGTGATGGAATTCCGATGATTGTCCTTAAAAATGTACCCCTGAACTCTCCTTTGTCCTCTCTAAACTGTATAACTACTGCATTTCTGCTTCTTGTTTTTCTGCATGCTGGAAGTCCTTTTCTGTTGTTGCTGTATTTAAGAAGTCTGGTGAACCCTCGGACCCATCCAACTATCGCCCTATCAGCCTTTTACTAATTTTCGGGAAAGGGTTCGAGGCCATCATTAATGCTGAAAAGTTCAACATTTTACGGCACATAAACTCTTCTCTGACAGCCGACATACTAACGACCATTACGGAGTACATGTTTCAGTCCCTTGAGGAGTCCAGCGAGGCTCGTGCTTTTGCTCTGGATGTCTCCAAGGCTTTTGACAGGGTTTGGCACACTATCCTTCTATGCGAGCTACGGGGTTACGGTATTACCGGACGCTTACTTGATCTGATCCAATCTTTTCTAAATAACCGCATAATGAAGGTCATCTTGAATGGCCATGCCTCCACATCCTATTGTACAAACGCGGTGTCCCTCAGGGCTCTAGTCTAGGCCCGACTCTCTTCCTTATTTTCATAAATGACCTCCCAGACGAGATCAAGTGCCAAATAGGCATCTATGCAGAGGATGCCACAATTAACTCCCGCATCAGTAAGAAACCCGGCGTGGCGGACAAACATAATCTCGCTGCTGATCTTGAGAGGGATCTACATTCTGTGGTGAATTGGGGTAAGAAGTGGCTTGTAAATTTCAATGCGTCTAAGACCAAACTGCTGTCTGTCAATCATCACAGGCAACCTCTTCTGCCTCCCATAAGCATGGACCAAGCGAGTCTCCCTGGGAGCAATACACTGCGCCACCTCGGCCTTACCCTCTCTTACAATCTCAAGTGGAACCATTACATTGAGTCAATAGTTAAACCACTGGTAGGAAGGTTGGGTTAATCTTTCGGGCCAGGATGTTTTTCCCGCCTGAATCCATCCTGCATATATTCAAATCAACCATTCGTCCGTGCACGGAGTACTGCTGCCATATATGGTCAGGCGCCCCTGCTGTTCATCTCAGTGTTCTTGACAGGCTCCAAAGGAGAATCCGTAATGTGATAGGTACCGACTTGGAAGCTCGACTCCAGCCACTTCCCCACCGACGGAATGTGGCTTCCCTCTGTTCTATAAATACTTTCATGGCTTCTGCTTCAACGAACTTAAGTCACTGGTGCCTCTGAAAAAGGTGTTTCCTCGGGCAACCAGACTGGCAACTGGGTCTCACCCATTCACAGTCAAATCAGCCAAATGCAGACGACAATTCTATTCTTGAAGCTTCTTTTCTCGCACTTCCCGCCTGTGGAACTCACTTCCTTATTCTTGCTTTCCTGGCGGCTACAACCTCCAGGAATTTAAATGCAATGTCTCTTAACCACTTGACTCTAGTTCTTTCTTCACCACCCTGTATATATTTTCCTTTCTCGCTACCTTTGCAACTGTCACCACACCTGTATTTCCATCCTTCTCTTGCTCCTTTCTAACTGGTTCGTCTTTCTCTTCACTCTCTTCTATCTAATCTTTTAACTCTTATGTACCCCCCCCCCTGCCCAGCAGTGGCGTAACCGCCTTGCTCGGGGTGATACGTTAAAAAATATATTTTTTTTACTTCCGCCTTAAAAAGAATGTATTGTATTCGGTCAAGTTTGTTCTTTGTTTCTTTGTTCGTTATCCAAGATAACTCAAGGCCCACTGGATAGATTCGGATAAAACTTTTAGAGATGTTTGGCCTTCTGACAAGCACGAATTGGTTCGATTTTGGATTTTGTCCGGTAAGAAATAAAGTTTTTTCCAGTTTTATTAATAATGTTTTAATTTTGCCTTTCAAATGCCAAATACTGAATTACCTCTCCTGGATGGTTTTAAATACTGAATTAACTCCCCTATTTCATTTTAAGTGTGTATTTAATTTTGAGAGGTCATTTCTTGTATTTTCAGTCCTGAGAGCTGTTAATTTCACAGCAGTTATTTTTTTCTCATTTTGATAATCACCACTTGCTAATTGCTGAGACGATGTCGGTATTGCCTTGGCGGAGGTTTGCTCTTTCTAGTTTTATATTTTCACTCTTAAGAGCGGTCAAGTTCATTGTAATTAATCTTTCTCATTTTAATAATCATCTCTTGCTAATCACTGAGATGATGTTGGTATTGCTTTGGCGGAGGTTTGCTCTTTCTAGTTTTATATTTTCACTCTTTAGAGCGGTCAAGTTCATTGCAATTACGCTTTCTCATTTTAATAATCATCTCTTGCTAATCACTGAGATGATGTCGGTATTGCCTTGGCGGAGGTTTGCTCTTTCTAGTTTTATATTTTCACTCTTAAGAGCGGTCAAGTTCATTGCAATTAATCTTTCCTTATTTAATAATCATCTCTTGCTAATCACTGAGATGATGTCGGTATTGCCTTGGCGGAGGTTTGCTCTTCTAGTTTTAGATTTTCACTCTTTAGAGCGGTCAAGTTCATTGCAATTAATCTTTCTCATTTTAATAATCATCTCTTGCTAATCACCGAGATGATGTTGGTATTGCTTTGGCGGAGGTTTGCTCTTTCTAGTTTTAGATTTTCACTCTTTTAGAGCGGTCAAGTTCATTGCAATTAATCTTTCTCTCATTTTAATAATCATCTCTTGCTAATCACTGAGATGATGTTGGTATTGCCTTGGCGGAGGTTTGCTCTTTCTAGTTTTATATTTTCACTCTTAAGAGCGGTCAAGTTCATTGCAATTAATCTTTCTCATTTTAATAATCATCTCTTGCTAATCACTGAGATGATGTTGGTATTGGTTTTGGCGGGGAGGTTTGCTCTTTCTAGTTTTATATTTTCACTCTTAAGAGCGGTCAAGTTCATTGTAATTAATCTTTCCCTATTTTAATAATCATCTCTTGCTAATCACTGAGATGATGTTGGTATTGCCTTGGCGGAGGTTTGCTCTTTCTAGTTTTATATTTTCACTTCAAGAGCGGTCAAGTTCATTGCAATTAATCTTTCTCATTTTAATAATCATCTCTTGCTAATCACTGAGATGATGTTGGTATTGCTCTTGGCGGGAGGTTTGCTCTTTCTAGTTTTATATTTTCACTCTTAAGAGCGGTCAAGTTCATTGTAATTAATCTTTTCTCATTTTAATAATCATCTCTTGCTAATCACTGAGATGATGTTGGTATTGCCTTGGCGGAGGTTTGCTCTTTCTAGTTTTATATTTTCACTCTTAAGAGCGGTCAAGTTCATTGTAATTAATCTTTCCTTATTTTAATAATCATCTCTTGCTAATCACTGAGATGATGTTGGCATTGCTTATGGAGGTTTGCTCTTTCTAGTTTTATATTTTCACTCTTAAGAGCGGTCAAGTTCATTGCAATTAATCTTTCTCATTTTAATAATCATCTCTTGCTAATCACTGAGATGATGTTGGTATTGCCTTGGCGGAGGTTTGCCTTTTCTAGTTTTATATATTTTCACTCTTAAGAGCGGTCAAGTTCATTGCAATTAATCTTTTCTCATTTTAATAATCATCTCTTGCTAATCACTGAGATGATGTTGGTATAGCCTTGGCGGAGTGCTCACTCTTTCTAGTTTTATATTTTCACTCTTAAGAGCGGTCAAGTTCATTGTAATTAATCTTTCTCATTTAATAATCATCTTGCTAATCACTGAGATGATGTTGGTATTACCTTGGTGGAGGTTTGCTCTTTCTAGTTTTATATTTTCACTCTTAAGAGCGGTCAAGTTCATTGTGAATTAATCTTTCTCATTTTAATAATCATCTCTTGCTAATCACTGAGATGATGTTGGTATTGCCTTGGCGGAGGTTTGCCTCTTTCCTAGTTTTTATATTTTCACTCTTAAGAGCGGTCAAGTTCATTGCAATTAATCTTTCTCATTTTAAATAATCATCTCTTGCTAATCACTGAGATGATGTTGGAGTATTGCCTTGGCGGAGGTTTGCTCTTTCTAGTTTTATATTTTCACTCTTAAGAGCGGTCAAGTTCGTTGTAATTAATCTTTCTCATTTTAATAATCATCTCTTGCTAATGACTGAGATGATGTTGGTAGCTTGCCTTGGCGGAGGTTTGCTCTTTTTCTAGTTTTAGATTTTCACTTTCTTAAGAGCGGTCAAGTTCATTGTAATTAATTCCTTTCTCATTTTCTTAATAATCATCTCTTGCTAATCACTGAGATGATGTTGGTATTGCTTTGGCGGAGGTTTGCTCTTTTCTAGTTTTTATATTTTCACTCTTAAGAGCAGGTCAAGTTCCATTGCAATTAATCTTTCTCATTTTAATAATCATCTCTTGCTAATCACTGAGATGATGCTTGGTATTGCCTTGGCGGAGGTTTGCTCTTTCTAGTTTTATATTTTCACTCTTAAGAGCGGTCAAGTTCATTGCAATTAATCTTTCTCATTTTAATAATCATCTTCTTGCTAATCACTGAGATGATGTCGGTATAGCCTTGGCGGAGGTTTGCTCTTTCTAGTTTTATATTTTCACTCTTAAGAGCGGTCAAGTTCATTGTAATTAATCTTTCTCATTTTAATAATCATCTCTTGCTAATCACTGAGATGATGTTGGTATTGCCTTGGCGGAGGTTTGCTCTTTCTAGTTTTATATTTTCACTCTTAAGAGCGGTCAAGTTCATTGCAATTAATCTTTCTCATTTTAATAATCATCTCTTGCTAATCACTGAGATGATGTTGGTATTGCCTTGGCGGAGGTTTGCTCTTTCTAGTTTTATATTTTCACTCTTAAGAGCGGTCAAGTTCATTGTAATTAATCTTTCTCATTTTAATAATCATCTCTTGCTAATCACTGAGATGATGTTGGTATTGCCTTGGCGGAGGTTTGCTCTTTCTAGTTTTATATTTTCACTCTTAAGAGCGGTCAAGTTCATTGTAATTAATCTTTCTCATTTTAATAATCATCTCTTGCTAATCACTGAGATGATGTTGGTATTGCTTTGGCGGAGGTTTGCTCTTTCTAGTTTTATATTTTCACTCTTAAGAGCGGTCAAGTTCATTGTAATTAATCTTTCTCATTTTAATAATCATCTCTTGCTAATCACTGAGATGATGTTGGTATTGCTTTGGCGGAGGTTTGCTCTTTCTAGTTTTAGATTTTCACTCTTAAGAGCGGTCAAGTTCATTGTAATTAATCTTTCTCATTTTAATAATCATCTCTTGCTAATCACTGAGATGATGTCGGTATTGCCTTGGCGGAGGTTTGCTCTTTCTAGTTTTATATTTTCACTCTTAAGAGCGGTCAAGTTCATTGCAATTAATCTTTCTCATTTTAATAATCATCTCTTGCTAATCACTGGGATGATGTCGGTATTGCCTTGGCGGAGGTTTGCTCTTTCTAGTTTTAGATTTTCACTCTTAAGAGCGGTCAAGTTCATTGTAATTAATCTTTCTCATTTTAATAATCATCTCTTGCTAATCACTGAGATGATGTCGGTATTGCCTTGGCGGAGGTTTGCTCTTTCTAGTTTTAGATTTTCACTCTTAAGAGCGGTCAAGTTCATTGCAATTAATCTTTCTCATTTTAATAATCATCTCTTGCTAATCACTGAGATGATGTCGGTATTGCCTTGGCGGAGGTTTGCTCTTTCTAGTTTTATATTTTCACTCTTAAGAGCGGTCAAGTTCATTGCAATTAATCTTTCTCATTTTAATAATCATCTCTTGCTAATCACTGAGATGATGTCGGTATTGCCTTGGCGGAGGTTTGCTCTTTCTAGTTTTAGATTTTCACTCTTTAGAGCGGTCAAGTTCATTGCAATTAATCATTCTCATTTTAATAATCATCTCTTGCTAATCACTGAGATGATGTTGGTATTGCTGTGGCGGAGGTTTGCTCTTTCTAGTTTTAGATTTTCACTCTTTAGAGCGGTCAAGTTCATTGCAATTAATCTTTCCTTATTTTAATAATCATCTCTTGCTAATCACTGAGATGATGTCGGTATTGCCTTGGCGGAGGTTTGCTCTTCTAGTTTTAGATTTTCACTCTTAAGAGCGGTCAAGTTCATTGTAATTAATCTTTCTCATTTTAATAATCATCTCTTGCTAATCACTCGAGATGATGTTGGTATTGCTTGGGCGGAGGTTTGCTCTTTCTAGTTTTAGATTTTCACTCTTAAGAGCGGTCAAGTTCATTGCAATTAATCTTTCTCATTTTAATAATCATCTCTTGCTAATCACTGAGATGATATCGGTATTGCCTTGGCGGAGGTTTGCTCTTTCTAGTTTTATATTTTCACTCTTAAGAGCGGTCAAGTTCATTGCAATTAATCTTTCTCATTTTAATAATCATCTCTTGCTAATCACTGAGATGATGTCGGTATTGCCTTGGCGGAGGTTTGCTCTTTCTAGTTTTATATTTTCACTCTTAAGAGCGCTCAAGTTCATTGCAATTAATCTTTCTCATTTTAATAATCATCTCTTGCTAATCACTGAGATGATGTCGGTATTGCCTTGGCGGAGGTTTGCTCTTTCTAGTTTTAGATTTTCACTCTTAAGAGCGGTCAAGTTCATTGCAATTAATCTTTCTCATTTTAATAATCATCTCTTGCTAATCACTGAGATGATGTTGGTATTGCTTTGGCGGAGGTTTGCTCTTTCTAGTTTTAGATTTTCACTCTTAAGAGCGGTCAAGTTCATTGCAATTAATCTTTCTCATTTTAATAATCATCTCTTGCTAATCACTGAGATGATGTTGGTATTGCTTTGGCGGAGGTTTGCACTTTCTAGTTTTAGATTTTCACTCTTAAGAGCGGTCAAGTTCATTGTAATTAATCTTTCTCATTTTAATAATCATCTCTTGCTAATCACTGAGATGATGTTGGTATTGCTTTGGCGGAGGTTTGCTCTTTCTAGTTTTAGATTTTCACTCTTAAGAGCGGTCAAGTTCATTGCAATTAATCTTTCTCATTTTAATAATCATCTCTTGCTAATCACTGAGATGATGTCGGTATTGCCTTGGCGGAGGTTTGCTCTTTCTAGTTTTAGATTTTCACTCTTAAGAGCGGTCAAGTTCATTGTAATTAATCTTTCTCATTTTAATAATCATCTCTTGCTAATCACTGAGATGATGTTGGTATGGCTTTGGCGGAGGTTTGCTCTTTCTAGTTTTAGATTTTCACTCTTAAGAGCGGTCAAGTTCATTGTAATTAATCTTTCTCATTTTAATAATCATCTCTTGCTAATCACTGAGATGATGTTGGTATGGCTTTGGCGGAGGTTTGCTCTTTCTAGTTTTAGATTTTCACTCTTAAGAGCGGTCAAGTTCATTGTAATTAATCTTTCTCATTTTAATAATCATCTCTTGCTAATCACTGAGATGATGTTGGTATTGCTTTGGCGGAGGTTTGCTCTTTCTAGTTTTATATTTTCACTCTTAAGAGCGGTCAAGTTCATTGCAATTAATCTTTCTCATTTTAATAATCATCTCTTGCTAATCACTGAGATGATGTCGGTATTGCCTTGGCGGAGGTTTGCTCTTTCTAGTTTTATATTTTCACTCTTAAGAGCGGTCAAGTTCATTGCAATTAATCTTTCTCATTTTAATAATCATCTCTTGCTAATCACTGAGATGATGTTGGTATTGCTTTGGCGGAGGTTTGCTCTTTCTAGTTTTAGATTTTCACTCTTAAGAGCGGTCAAGTTCATTGCAATTAATCTTTCTCATTTTAATAATCATCTCTTGCTAATCACTGAGATGATGTTGGTATGGCTTTGTCGGAGGTTTGCTCTTTCTAGTTTTAGATTTTCACTCTTAAGAGCGGTCAAGTTCATTGCAATTAATCTTTCTCATTTTAATAATCATCTCTTGCTAAATCACTGAGATGATGTCGGTAATGCCTTGGCGGAGGTTTGCTCTTTCTAGTTTTAGATTTTCACTCTTAAGAGCGGTCAAGTTCATTGTAATTAATCTTTCTCATTTTAATAATCATCTCTTGCTAATCACTGAGATGATGTTGGTATGGCTTTGGCGGAGGTTTGCTCTTTCTAGTTTTAGATTTTCACTCTTAAGAGCGGTCAAGTTCATTGCAATTAATCTTTCTCTCATTTTAATAATCATCTCTTGCTAATCACTGAGATGATGTCGGTATTGCCTTGGCGGAGGTTTGCTCTTTCTAGTTTCCAGATTTTCACTCTTGGAAACCCGGTCAAGTTCATTGTAATTAATCTTTCTCATTTTAATAATCATCTCTTGCTAATCACTGAGATGATGTCGGTATCGCCAGCGGAGGTTTGCTCTTTCTAGTTTCTCATTTTCACTCTTAAGAGCGGTCAAGTTCATTGCAATTAATCTTTCTCATTTTTAATAATCATCTCTTGCTAATCACTGAGATGATGTTGGTATTGCTTTGGCGGAGGTTTGCTCTTTCTAGTTTTAGATTTTCACTCTTAAGAGCGGTCAAGTTCACATTGCAATTAATCTTTCTCATTTTAATAATCATCTCTTGCTAATCACTGAGATGATGTTGAGTATTGCTTTGGCGGAGGTTTGCTCTTTCTAGTTTTAGATTTTCACTCTTAAGAGCGGTCAAGTTCATTGTAATTAATCTTTCTCATTTTAATAATCATCTCTTGCTAATCACTGAGATGATGTTGGTATTGCTTTGGCGGAGGTTTGCTCTTTCTAGTTTTAGATTTTCACTCTTAAGAGCGGTCAAGTTCATTGCAATTAATCTTTTTCTCATTTTAATAATCATCTCTTGCTAATCACTGAGATGATGTCGGTATTACTTGGCGGAGGTTTGCTCTTTCTAGTTTTATATTTTCACTCTTAAGAGCGGTCAAGTTTATTGCAATTAATCTTTCTCATTTTAATAATCATCTCTTGCTAATCACTGAGATGATGTCGTTATTGCCTTGGCGGAGGTTTGCTCTTTCTAGTTTTATATTTTCACTCTTAAGAGCGGTCAAGTTCATTGCAATTAATCTTTCTCATTTTAATAATCATCTCTTGCTAATCACTGAGATGATGTCGGTATTGCCTTGGCGGAGGTTTGCTCTTTCTAGTTTTAGATTTTCACTCTTAAGAGCGGTCAAGTTCATTGTAATTAATCTTTCTCATTTTAATAATCATCTCTTGCTAATCACTGAGATGATGTTGGTATTGCTTTGGCGGAGGTTTGCTCTTTCTAGTTTTAGATTTTTTTCACTCTTAGAGCGGTCAAGTTCATTGCAATTAATCTTTCTCATTTTAATAATCATCTCTTGCTAATCACTGAGATGATGTCGGTATTGCCTTGGCGGAGGTTTGCTCTTTCTAGTTTTATATTTTCACTCTTAAGAGCGGTCAAGTTCATTGCAATTAATCTTTCTCTATTTTAATAATCATCTCTTGCTAATCACTGAGATGATATTGATATTCACTGGCGGAGGTTTGCTCTTTCTAGTTTTATATTTTCACTCTTAGAGCGGTCAAGTTCATTGCAATTAATCTTTCTCATTTTAATAATCATCTCTTGCTAATCACTGAGATGATGTCAGTATTACCTTGGCGGAGGTTTGCTCTTTCTAGTTTTTTATATTTTCACTCTTAAGAGCGGTCAAGTTCATTGTAATTAATCTTTCTCATTTTAATAATCATCTCTTGCTAATCACTGAGATGATGTCGGTATTGCCTTGGCGGAGGTTTGCTCTTTTTCTAGTTTTATATTTTCACTCTTAAGAGCGGTCAAGTTCATTGTCATTAATCTTTTTTATTTTAATAATCATCTCTTGCTAATCACTGAGATGATGTCGGTATTGCCTTGGCGGAGGTTTGCTCTTTCTAGTTTTATATTTTCACTCTTAAGAGCGGTCAAGTTCATTGTAATTAATCTTTCTCATTTTAATAATCATCTCTTGCTAATCACTGGGATGATGTCAGTGTACCTTGGCGGAGGTTTGCTCTTTCTAGTTTTATATTTTCACTCTTAAGAGCGGTCAAGTTCATTGTAATTAATCTTTCTCATTTTAATAATCATCTCTTGCTAATGCTAGAGATGATGTCGGTATTGCCTTGGCGGAGGTTTGCTCTTTCTAGTTTTTTATATTTTCACTCTTAAGAGCGGTCAAGTTCATTACAATTAATCTTTCTCATTTTAATAATCATCTCTTGCTAATCACTGAGATGATGTCGGTATTGCTTTTGGCGGAGGTTTGCTCTTTCTAGTTTTATATTTTCACTCTTAAGAGCGGTCAAGTTCATTGCAATTAATCTTTCTCATTTTAATAATCATCTCTTGCTAATCACTGAGATGATGTCGGTATTGCCTTGGCGGAGGTTTGCTCTTTCTAGTTTTATATTTTCACTCTTAAGAGCGGTCAAGTTCATTGCAATTAATCTTTCTCATTTTATCATCATCTCTTGCTAATCACTGAGATGATGTCGGTATTGCCTTGCGGAGAGGTTTGCTCTTTCTAGTTTTATATTTTCACTCTTAAGAGCGGTCAAATTTATTTAATTAATCTTTCTCATTTTAATAATCATCTCTTGCTAATCACTGAGATGATGTTGGTATTGCTTTGGCGGAGTTTGCTCTTTCTAGTTTTATATTTTTCCTCTTAAGAGCGGTCAAGTTCATTGCAATTAATCTTTCTCATTTAATAATCATCTCTTGCTAATCACTGAGATGATGTCGGTATTGCCTTGGCGGAGGTTTGCTCTTTCTAGTTTTATATTTTCACTCTTAAGAGCGGTCAAGTTCATTGTAATTAATCTTTCTCATTTTAATAATCATCTCTTGCTAATCACTGAGATGATGTCGGTATTGCCTTGGCGGAGGTTTGCTCTTTCTAGTTTATATTTTCTGCTCTTAAGAGCGGTCAAGTTCATTGTCATTAATCTTTCCCATTTTAATAATCATCTCTTGCTAATCACTGAGATGATGTCGGTATTGCCTTGGCGGAGGTTTGCTCTTTCTAGTTTTATATTTTCACTCTTAAGAGCGGTCAAGTTCATTGTAATTAATCTTTCTCATTTTAATAATCATCTCTTGCTAATCACTGAGATGATGTTGGTATTGCTTTGGCGGAGGTTTGCTCTTTCTAGTTTTAGATTTTCACTCTTAAGAGCGGTCAGTTCATTGCAATTAATCATTCTCATTTTAATAATCATCTCTTGCTAATCACTGAGATTATGTCGGTATTGCCTTGGCGGAGGTTTGCTCTTTCTAGTTTTAGATTTTTACTCTTAAGAGCGGTCAAGTTCATTGTAATTAATCTTTCTCATTTTAATAATCATCTCTTGCTAATCACTGAGATGATGTCGGTATTGCCTTGGCGGAGGTTTGCTCTTTCTAGTTTTAGATTTTCACTCTTAAGAGCGGTCAAGTTCATTGTAATTAATCTTTCTCATTTTAATAATCATCTCTTGCTAATCACTGAGATGATGTCGGTATTGCTTTGGCGGAGGTTTGCTCTTTCTAGTTTTAGATTTTCACTCTTAAGAGCGGTCAAGTTCATTGTAATTAATCTTTCTCATTTTAATAATCATCTCTTGCTAATCACTGAGATGATGTTGGTATTGCTTTGGCGGAGGTTTGCTCTTTCTAGTTTTAGATTTTCACTCTTAAGAGCGGTCAAGTTCATTGTAATTAATCTTTCTCATTTTAATAATCATCTCTTGCTAATCACTGAGATGATGTCGGTATTGCCTTGGCGGAGGTTTGCTCTTTCTAGTTTTAGATTTTCACTCTTAAGAGCGGTCAAGTTCATTGTAATTAATCTTTCTCATTTTAATAATCATCTCTTGCTAATCACTGAGATGATGTTGGTATTGCCTTGGCGGAGGTTTGCTCTTTCTAATTTTATATTTTCACTCTTAAGAGCGGTCAAGTTCATTGCAATTAATCTTTCTCATTTTAATAATCATCACTTACTAATCACTGAGATGATGTCGGTATTGCCTTGGCGGAGGTTTGCTCTTTCTAGTTTTAGATTTTTACTCTTAAGAGCGGTCAAGTTCATTGTAATTAATCTTTTCTCATTTTAATAATCATCTCTTGCTAATCACTGAGATGATGTCGGTATTACCTTGGCGGAGGTTTGCTCTTTCTAGTTTTAGATTTTCACTCTTAAGAGCGGTCAAGTTCATTACTTAATTAATCTTTCTCATTTTAATAATCATCTCTTGCTAATCACTGAGATGATGTCGGTATTGCTTTGGCGGAGGTTTGCTCTTTCTAGTTTTAGATTTTCACTCTTAAGAGCGGTCAAGTTCATTGTAATTAATCTTTCTCATTTTAATAATCATCTCTTGCTTATCACTGAGATGATGTTAGTGTGCTTTGGCGGAGGTTTGCTCTTTCTAGTTTTAGATTTTCACTCTTAAGAGCGGTCAAGTTCATTGTAATTAATCTTTCTCATTTTAATAATCATCTCTTGCTAATCACTGAGATGATGTCGGTATTGCCTTGGCGGAGGTTTGCTCTTTCTAGTTTTAGATTTTCCTCTTAAGAGCGGTCAAGTTCATTGTAATTAATCTTTCTCATTTTAATAATCATCTCTTGCTAATCACTGAGATGATGTTGGTATTGCCTTGGCGGAGGTTTGCTCTTTCTAGTTTTAGATTTTCACTCTTAAGAGCGGTCAAGTTCATTGCAATTAATCTTTCTCATTTTAATAATCATCTCTTGCTAATCACTGAGATGATGTTGGTATTGCCTTGGCGGAGGGTTTGCTCTTTCTAGTTTTATATATTTTTCACTCTTAAGAGCGGTCAAGTTCATTGTAATTAATCTTTCTCATTTTAATAATCATCTCTTGCTAATCACTGAGATGATGTATTCTGTAGCGGAGGTTTGCTCTTTCTAGTTTTATATTTTCACTCTTAAGAGCGGTCAAGTTCATTGCAATTAATCTTTCTCATTTTAATAATCATCTCTTGCTAATCACTGAGATGATGTTGGTATTGCCTTGGCGGAGGTTTGCTCTTTCTAGTTTTATATTTTCACTCTTAAGAGCGGTCAAGTTCATTGCAATTAATCTTTCTCCGTTACTAATAATCATCTCTTGCTAATCACTGAGATGATGTCGGTATTGTAGCGGAGGTTTGCTCTTTCTAGTTTTAGATTTTCACTCTTAGAGCGGTCAAGTTCATTGTAATTAATCTTTCTCATTTTAATAATCATCTCTTGCTAATCACTGAGATGATGTCAGTATTGCCTTGGCGGAGGTTTGCTCTTTCTAGTTTTAGATTTTCACTCTTAAGAGCGGTCAAGTTCATTGCAATTAATCTTTCTCATTTTAATAATCATCTCTTGCTAATCACTGAGATGATGTTGGTATTGCTTTGGCGGAGGTTTGCTCTTTCTAGTTTAAGATTTTCACTCTTAAGAGCGGTCAAATTCATTGCAATTAATCTTTCTCATTTTAATAATCATCTCTTGCTAATCACTGAGATGATGTCGGTATTGCCTTGGCGGAGGTTTGCTCTTTTTAGTTTATATTTTCACTCTTAAGAGCGGTCAAGTTCATTGTAATTAATCTTTCTCATTTTAATAATCATCTCTTGCTAATCACTAAGAATGATGTCGGTAAATACCTTGGCGGAGGTTTGCTCTTTCTAGTTTTATATTTTCACTCTTAAGAGCGGTCAAGTTCATTGTAATTAATCTTTCTCATTTTAATAATCATCTCTTGCTAATCACTGAGAAGATGTCGGTAATGTCTTGGCGGAGGTTTGCTCTTTCTAGTTTTAGATTTTCACTCTTAAGAGCGGTCAAGTTCATTGTAATTAATCTTCTCATTTTAATAATCATCTCTTGCTAATCACTGAGATGATGTCGGTATTGCCTTGGCGGAGGTTTGCTCTTTCTGTTTTAGATTCTCACTCTTAAGAGCGGTCAAGTTCATTGCAATTAATCTTTTCTCATTTTAATAATCATCTCTTGCTAATCACTGAGATGATGTCGGTATTGCCTTGGCGGAGGTTTGCTCTTTCTAGTTTTATATTTTCACTCTTAAGAGCGGTCAAGTTCATTGTAATTAATCTTTCTCATTTTAATAATCATCTCTTGCTAATCACTGAGATGATGTTGGTATTGCCTTGGCGGAGGTTTGCTCTTTCTAGTTTTAGACTTTTACTCTTAAGAGCGGTCAAGTTCATTGCAATTAATCTTCTCATTTTAATAATCATCTCTTGCTAATCACTGAGATGATGTTGGTATTGCTTTATGGAGGTTTGCTCTTCTCTAGTTTTAGATTTTCACTCTTAAGAGCGGTCAAGTTCATTGTAATTAATCTTTTCTTTATTTAATAATCATCTTCAATCACTGAGATGATGTCGGTATTGCCTTGGCGGAGGTTTGCTCTTTCTAGTTTTAGATTTTCACTCTTAAGAGCGGTCAAGTTCATTGTAATTAATCTTTCTCATTTTAATAATCATCTCTTGCTAATCACTGAGATGATGTTGGTATTGCTTTGGCGGAGGTTTGCTCTTTCTAGTTTTAGATTTTTTACTCTTAAGAGCGGTCAAGTTCATTTCAAAATTAATCTTTCTATTTTAATAATCATCTCTTGCTAATCACCAGATGATGTTGGTATTGCTTTGGCGGAGGTTTGCTCTTTCTAGTTTTAGATTTTCACTCTTAAGAGCGGTCAAGTTCTCATTGTAATTAATCTTTCTCATTTTAATAATCATCTCTTGCTAATCACTGAGATGATGTCGGTATTGCCTTGGCGGAGGTTTGCTCTTTTCTAGTTTTAGATTTTCACTCTTAAGAGCGGTCAAGTTCATTGTAATTAATCTTTCTCATTTTAATAATCATCTCTTGCTAATCACTGAGATGATGTCGGTATTGCCTTGGCGGAGGTTTGCTCTTTCTAGTTTTATATTTTCACTCTTAAGAGCGGTCAAGTTCATTGTAATTAATCTTTCTCATTTTAATAATCATCTCTTGCTAATCACTGAGATGATGTCGGTATTGCCTTGGCGGAGGTTTGCTCTTTCTAGTTTTATATTTTCACTCTTAAGAGCGGTCAAGTTCATTGTAATTAATCTTTCTCATTTTAATAATCATCTCTTGCTAATCACTGAGATGATGTCGGTATTGCCTTGGCGGAGGTTTGCCTTTCTAGTTTTAGATTTTCACCTTAAGAGCGGTCAAGTTCATTGTAATTAATCTTTCTCATTTTAATAATCATCTCTTGCTAATCACTGAGATGATGTTGGCATTGCTTTGGCGGAGGTTTGCTCTTTCTAGTTTTATATTTTCACTCTTAAGAGCGGTCAAGTTCATTGTAATTAATCTTTCTCATTTTAATAATCATCTCTTGCTAATCACTGAGATGATGTTGGTATTGCTTTGGCGTGAGGTTTGCTCTTTCTAGTTTTAGATTTTCACTCTTAAGAGCGGTCAAGTTCATTGTAATTAATCTTTCTCATTTTAATAATCATCTCTTGCTAATCACTGAGATGATGTTGGTATTGCTTTGGCGGAGGTTTAAGTTTTCTAGTTTTAGATTTTCACTCTTAAGAGCGGTCAAGTTCATTGCAATTAATCTTTCCTTTATTTTAATAATCATCTCTTGCTAATCACTGAGATGATGTCGGTATTGCCTTATGGAGGTTTGCTCTTTCTAGTTTTAGATTTTCACTCTTAAGAGCGGTCAAGTTCATTGCAATTAATCTTTCTCTATTTTAATAATCATCTCTTGCTAATCACTGAGATGATGTTGGTATTGCTTTGGCGGAGGTTTGCTCTTTCTAGTTTTAGATTTTCACTTTTAAGAGCGGTCAAGTTCATTGCAATTAATCTTTCTCATTTTAATAATCATCTCTTGCTAATCACTGAGATGATGTCGGTATTGCCTTGGCGGAGGTTTGCTCTTTCTAGTTTTAGATTTTCACTCTTAAGAGCGGTCAAGTTCATTGTAATTAATCTTTTCTCATTTTAATAATCATCTCTTGCTAATCACTGAGATGATGTTGGTATGGCTTTGGCGGAGGTTTGCTCTTTCTAGTTTTAGATTTTCACTCTTAAGAGCGGTCAAGTTCATCGTAATTAATCTTCTCATTTTAATAATCATCTCTTGCTAATCACTGAGATGATGTTGGTATTGCTTTTTTGAGGAGGTTTGCTCTTTCTAGTTTTAGATTTTCACTCTTAAGAGCGGTCAAGTTCATTGTAATTAATCTTTCTCATTTTAATAATCATCTCTTGCTAATCACCGAGATGATGTTGGTATTGCTTTGGCGGAGGTTTGCTCTTTCTAGTTTTAGATTTTCACTCTTAAGAGCGGTCAAGTTCATTGTAATTAATCTTTCTCATTTTAATAATCATCTCTTGCTAATCACTGAGATGATGCTTGTATTGCCTTGGCGGAGGTTTGCTCTTTCTAGTTTTAGATTTTTCACTCTTAAGAGCGGTCAAGTTCATTGTAATTAATCTTTCTCATTTTAATAATCATCTCTTGCTAATCACTGAGATGATGTTGGTATTGCCTTGGCGGAGGTTTGCTCTTTCTAGTTTTATATTTTCACTCTTAAGAGCGGTCAAGTTCATTGCAATTAATCTTTTCTTATTTTAATAATCATCTCTTGCTAACTGAGATGATGTTGGTATTGCTTTGGCGGAGGTTTGCTCTTTTCTAGTTTTAGATTTTCACTCTTAAGAGCGGTCAAGTTCATTGTAATTAATCTTTCTCATTTTAATAATCATCTCTTGCTAATCACTGAGATGATGTTGGTATTGCCTTGGCGGAGGTTTGCTCTTTCTAGTTTTAGATTTTCACTCTCAAGAGCGGTCAAGTTCATTGTAATTAATCTTTCTCATTTTAATAATCATCTCTTGCTAATCACTGGAGATGAGTTTTGGTATTGCTTTGGCGTGATAGTTTGCTCTTCTAGTTTTAGATTTTCACTCTTAAGAGTGGTCAAGTTCATTGTAATTAATCTTTCTCATTTTAATAATCATCTCTTGCTAATCACTGAGATGATGTTGGTATTGCTTTGGCGAGTGGTTGCTCTTTCTAGTTTTAGATTTTCACTCTTAAGAGCGGTCAAGTTCATTGTAATTAATCTTTCTCATTTTAATAATCATCTCTTGCTAATCACTGAGATGATGTTGGTATTGCTTTTATGGAGGTTTGCTCTTTCTAGTTTTAGATTTTCACTCTTAAGAGCGGTCAAGTTCATTGTAATTAATCTTTCTCATTTTAATAATCATCTCTTGCTAATCACTGAGATGATGTTGGCATTGCTTTGGCGGAGGTTTGCTCTTTCTAGTTTTAGATTTTCACTCTTAAGAGCGGTCAAGTTCATTGTAATTAATCTTTCTCATTTTAATAATCATCTCTTGCTAATCACTGAGATGATGTCGGTATTGCTTTGGCGGAGGTTTGCTCTTTCTAGTTTTAGATTTTCACTTGAAGAGCGGTCAAGTTCATTGTAATTAATCTTTCTCATTTTAATAATCATCTCTTGCTAATCACTGAGATGATGTCGGTATTGCTTTGGCGGAGGTTTGCTCTTTCTAGTTTTAGATTTTCACTCTTAAGAGCGGTCAAGTTCATTGTAATTAATCTTCTCATTTTAATAATCATCTCTTGCTAATCACTGAGATGATGTCGGTATTGCTTTGGCGGAGGTTTGCTCTTCTAGTTTTAGATTTTCACTCTTAAGAGAGCGGTCAAGTTCATTGTAATTAATCTTTCTCTCATTAACCTACCCTTGCTAATCACTGAGATGATGTTGGTATTGCTTTATGAGGTTTGCTCTTCTAGTTTTAGATTTTCACTCTTAAGAGCGGTCAATTACTGTAATTAATCTTTCTCATTTTAATAATCATCTCTTGCTAATCACTGAGATGATGTTGGTATTGCTTTATGGAGGTTTGCTCTTCTATTTTATATTTTCACTCTTAAGAGCGGTCAAGTTCATTGTAATTAATCTTTCTCATTTCAATAATCATCTCTTGCTAATCACTGAGATGATGTTGGTATTGCTTTGTCGGAGGTTTGCTCTTTCTAGTTTTATATTTTCACTCTTAAGAGCGGTCAAGTTCATTGCAATTAATCTTTCTCATTTTAATAATCATCTCTTGCTAATCACTGAGATGATGTCGGTATTGCCTTGGCGGAGGTTTGCTCTTTCTAGTTTTATATTTTCACTCTTAAGAGCGGTCAAGTTCATTGTAATTAATCTTTCTCATTTTAATAATCATCTCTTGCTAATCACTGAGATGATGTTGGTATTGCTTTGGCGGAGGTTTGCTCTTTCTAGTTTTATATTTTCACTCTTAAGAGCGGTCAAGTTCATTGCAATTAATCTTTCTCATTTTAATAATCATCTCTTGCTAATCACTGAGATGATGTCGGTATTGCCTTGGCGGAGGTTTGCTCTTTCTAGTTTTATATTTTCACTCTTAAGAGCGGTCAAGTTCATTGTAATTAATCTTTCTCATTTTAATAATCATCTCTTGCTAATCACTGAGATGATGTCGGTATTGCCTTGGCGGAGGTTTGCTCTTTCTAGTTTTATATTTTCACTCTTAAGAGCGGTCAAGTTCATTGTCATTAATCTTTCCCATTTTAATAATCATCTCTTGCTAATCACTGAGATGATGTCGGTATTGCCTTGGCGGAGGTTTGCTCTTTCTAGTTTTATATTTTCACTCTTAAGAGCGGTCAAGTTCATTGTAATTAATCTTTCTCATTTTAATAATCATCTCTTGCTAATCACTGAGATGATGTTGGTATTGCTTTGGCGGAGGTTTGCTCTTTCTAGTTTTAGATTTTCACTCTTAAGAGCGGTCAAGTTCATTGCAATTAATCTTTCTCATTTTAATAATCATCTCTTGCTAATCACTGAGATGATGTCGGTATTGCCTTGGCGGAGGTTTGCTCTTTCTAGTTTTAGATTTTCACTCTTAAGAGCGGTCAAGTTCATTGTAATTAATCTTTCTCATTTTAATAATCATCTCTTGCTAATCACTGAGTTGATGTCGGTATTGCTTTGGCGGAGGTTTGCTCTTTCTAGTTTAGATTTTCCTCTTAAAAGCGGTCAAGTTCATTGTAATTAATCTTTCTCATTTTAATAATCATCTTGCTAATCACTGAGATGATGTCAGTCGTGCTTTGGCGGAGTTTGCTCTTTCTAGTTTTATATTTTCACTCTTAAGAGCGGTCAAGTTCATTGTAATTAATCTTTCTCCCATTTTAATAATCATCTCTTGCTAATCACTGAATGATGTTAGTGTCACTTTTGGCGGAGGTTTGCTCTTTCTAGTTTTAGATTTTCACTCTTAAAATAAGGTGGGATTTCATTGCAATTAATCTTTCTCATTTTAATAATCATCTCTTGCTAATCACTGAGATGATGTCGGTATACTTGGCGGAAGTTTTTACTCTTTCTAGTTTTAGATTTTCACTCTTAATAGCGGTCAAGTTCATTGTAATTAATCTTTCTCATTTTAATAATCATCTCTTGCTAATCACTGAGATGATGTCGGTATTGCTTTTGGCGGAGGTTTGCTCTTTCTAGTTTTAGATTTTTCACTCTTAAGAGCCGGTCAAGTTCATTGTAATTAATCTTTCTCATTTTAATAATCACATCTCTTGCTAATCACTGAGATGATGTCGGTATTGCTTTGGCGGAGGTTTGCTCTTTCTAGTTTTAGATTTTCACTCTTAAGAGCGGTCAAGTTCATTGTAATTAATCTTTCTCATTTTAATAATCATCTCTTGCTAATCACTGAGATGATGTCGGTATTGCTTTGGCGAGTTTTGCTCTTTCTAGTTTTAGATTTTCACTCTTAAGAGCGGTCAAGTTCATTGTAATTAATCTTTCTCATTTTAATAATCATCTCTTGCTAATCACTGAGATGATGTCGGTATTGCTTTGGCGGAGGTTTGCTCTTTCTAGTTTTAGATTTTCACTCTTAAGAGCGGTCAAGTTCATTGTAATTAATCTTTCTCATTTTAATAATCATCTCTTGCTAATCACTGAGATGATATCGGTATTGCTTTGGCGGAGGTTTGCTTTTTCTAGTTTTTAGATTTTCACTCTTAGAGCGGTCAAGTTCATTGTAATTAATCTTTCTCATTTTAATAATCATCTCTTGCTAATCACTGAGATGATGTCGGTATTACTGTAGCGGAGGTTTGCTCTTTCTAGTTTTTTAGATTTTTCACTCTTAAGAGCGGTCAAGTTCGTATAATTAATCTTTCTCATTTTAATAATCATCTCTTGCTAATCACTGAGATGATGTCGGTATTGCTTTGGCGGAGGTTTGCTCTTTCTAGTTTTAGATTTTCACTCTAAGAGCGGTCAAGTTCATTGTAATTAATCTTTCTCATTTTAATAATCATCTCTTGCTAATCACTGAGATGATGTTGGTATTGCCTTGGCGGAGGTTTGCTCTTTCTAGTTTTATATTTTCACTCTTAAGAGCGGTCAAGTTCATTGTAATTAATCTTTCTCATTTTAATAATCATCTCTTGCTAATCACTGAGATGATGTCAGTACTGTAGCGGAGGTTTGCTCTTTCTAGTTTATATTTTCACTCTTAAGAGCGGTCAAGTTCATTGCAATTAATCTTTCTCATTTTAATAATCATCTCTTGCTAATCACTGAGGTGATGTTGGTATTGCCTTGGCGGAGGTTTGCTCTTTCTAGTTTTATATTTTCACTCTTAAGAGCGGTCAAGTTCATTGCAATTAATCTTTCTCATTTTAATAATCATCTCTTGCTAATCACTGAGATGATGTCGGTATTGCCTTGGCGGAGGTTTGCTCTTTCTAGTTTTAGATTTTCACTCTTAAGAGCGGTCAAGTTCATTGTAATTAATCTTTCTCATTTTAATAATCATCTCTTGCTAATCACTGAGATGATGTCGGTATTGCCTTGGCGGAGGTTTGCTCTTTCTAGTTTTAGATTTTCACTCTTAAGAGCGGTCAAGTTCATTGCAATTAATCTTTCTCATTTTAATAATCATCTCTTGCTAATCACTGAGATGATGTTGGTATTGCTTTGGCGGAGGTTTGCTCTTTCTAGTTTTAGATTTTCACTCTTAAGAGCGGTCAAGTTCATTGCAATTAATCTTTCTCATTTTAATAATCATCTCTTGCTAATCACTGAGATGATGTCGGTATTGCCTTGGCGGAGGTTCGCTCTTTTTAGTTTTATATTTTTCACTCTTAAGAGCGGTCAAGTTCATTGTAATTAATCTTTCTCATTTTAATAATCATCTCTTGCTAATCACTGAGATGATGTCGGTATTGCCTTGGCGGAGGTTTGCTCTTTCTAGTTTTAGATTTTCACTCTTAAGAGCGGTCAAGTTCATTGTAATTAATCTTTCTCATTTTAATAATCATCTCTTGCTAATCACTGAGATGATGTCAGTATCACCTTGGCAGGTTTGCTCTTTCTAGTTTTAGATTTTTACTCTTAAGAGCGGTCAAGTTCATTGTAGTGTCTTTCTCATTTTAATAATCATCTCTTGCTAATCCTTGAGATGATGTTGGTATTGCTTTGGCGGAGGTTTGCTCTTTCTAGTTTTAGATTTTTCACTCTTAAGAGCGGTCAGTTCATTTGTAATTAATCTTTCTCATTTTAATAATCATCTCTTGCTAATCACTGAGATGATGTTGGTATTGCTTTGGCGGAGGTTTGCTCTTTCTAGTTTTAGATTTTCACTCTTAAGAGCGGTCAAGTTCATTGCAATTAATCTTTCTCATTTTAATAATCATCTCTTGCTAATCACTGAGATGATGTCGGTATTGCCTTGGCGGAGGTTTGCTTTTCTAGTTTTATATTTTCACTCTTAAGAGCGGTCAAGTTCATTGTAATTAATCTTTCTCATTTTAATAATCATCTCTTGCTAATCCGCTGAGATGATGTTGGTGTGCCTTGGCGGAGGTTTGCTCTTTCTAGTTTTAGATTTTTACTCTTAGAGCGGTCAAGTTCATTGCAATTAATCTTTCTCATTTTAATAATCATCTCTTGCTAATCACTGAGATGATGTTGGTATTGCTTTGGCGGAGGTTTGCTCTTTCTAGTTTTAGATTTTCACTCTTAAGAGCGGTCAAGTTCATTGCAATTAATCTTTCTCATTTTAATAATCATCTCTTGCTAATCACTGAGATGATGTCGGTATTGCCTTGGCGGAGGTTTGCTCTTTCTAGTTTTATATTTTCACTCTTAAGAGCGGTCAAGTTCATTGTAATTAATCTTTCTCATTTTAATAATCATCTCTTGCTAATCACTGAGATGATGTTGGTATTGCCTTGGCGGAGGTTTGCTCTTTCTAGTTTTAGATTTTTACTCTTAAGAGCGGTCAAGTTCATTGCAATTAATCTTTCTCATTTTAATAATCATCTCTTGCTAATCACTGAGATGATGTTGGTATTGCTTTGGCGGAGGTTTGCTCTTTCTAGTTTTAGATTTTTCACTCTTAAAACGGTCAAGTTCATTGTAATTAATCTTTCTCATTTTAATAATCATCTCTTGCTAATCACTGAGATGATGTCGGTATTGCCTTGGCGGAGGTTTTTACTCTTTCTAGTTTTAGATTTTCACTCTTAAGAGCGGTCAAGTTCATTGTAATTAATCTTTCTCATTTCAGCAATCATCTCTTGCTAATCACTGAGATGATGTTGGTATTGCCTTGGCGGAGGTTTGCTCTTTCTAGTTTTAGATTTTTACTCTTAAGAGCGGTCAAGTTCATTGCAATTAATCTTTCTCATTTTAATAATCATCTCTTGCTAATCACTGAGATGATGTCCGTGCCTTGGCGGAGGTTTGCTCTTTCTAGTTTTAGATTTTCACTCTTAAGAGCAGTCAAAGTTCATTGTAATTAATCTTTTCTCATTTTAATAATCATCTCTTGCTAATCACTGAGATGATGTTGGTATTGCTTTGGCGGAGGTTTGCTCTTTCTAGTTTTAGATTTTCACTCTTAAGAGCGGTCAAGTTCATTGTAATTAATCTTTCTCATTTTAATAATCATCTCTTGCTAATCACTGAGATGATGTTGGTATTGCTTTGGCGGAGGTTTGCTCTTTCTAGTTTTAGATTTTCACTCTTAAGAGCGGTCAAGTTCATTGTAATTAATCTTTCTCATTTTAATAATCATCTCTTGCTAATCACTGAGATGATGTCGGTATTGCCTTGGCGGAGGTTTGCTCTTTCTAGTTTTAGATTTTCACTCTTAAGAGCGGTCAAGTTCATTGTAATTAATCTTTCTCATTTTAATAATCATCTCTTGCTAATCACTGAGATGATGATGTTGGTATTGCTTTGGCGGAGGTTTGCTCTTTCTAGTTTTAGATTTTCTCTTAAGAGCGGTCAGAAAGTTCATTGTAATTAATCTTTCTCATTTTAATAATCATCTCTTGCTAATCACTGAGATGATGTCGGTATTGCGTTGGCGGAGGTTTGCTCTTTCTAGTTTTAGATTTTCACTCTTAAGAGCGGTCAAGTTCATTGTATTAATCTTTCTCATTTTAATAATCATCTCTTGCTAATCACTGAGATGATGTTGGTATTGCTTTGGCGGAGGTTTGCTCTTTCTAGTTTTAGATTTTCACTCTTAAGAGCGGTCAAGTTCATTGTAATTAATCTTTCTCATTTTAATAATCATCTCTTGCTAATCACTGAGATGATGTTGGTATTGCTTTGGCGGAGGTTTGCTCTTTCTAGTTTTAGATTTTCACTCTTAAGAGCGGTCAAGTTCATTGTAATTAATCTTTCTCATTTTTTAATAATCATCTCTTGCTAATCACTGAGATGATGTTGGTATTGCCTTGGCGGAGGTTTGCTCTTTCTAGTTTTAGATTTTCACTCTTAGAGCGAGTCAAGTTCATTGTAATTAATCTTTCTCATTTTAATAATCATCTCTTGCTAATCACTGAGATGATGTTGGTATTGCTTTGGCGGAGGTTTGCTCTTTCTAGTTTTAGATTTTCACTCTTAAGAGCGGTCAAGTTCATTGTAATTAATCTTTCTCATTTTAATAATCATCTCTTGCTAATCACTGAGATGATGTTGGTATTGCTTTGGCGGAGGTTTG
The DNA here is from genome assembly GCA_037127315.1 of Ascarosepion bandense. Taxonomy (NCBI): domain Eukaryota; kingdom Metazoa; phylum Mollusca; class Cephalopoda; order Sepiida; family Sepiidae; genus Ascarosepion; species Ascarosepion bandense. Next base: position 2,898,840 of record JBBBDQ010000690.1, on the reverse strand, counting down.
CTCTTTCTAGTTTTAGATTTTCACTCTTAAGAGCGGTCAAGTTCATTGTAATTAATCTTTCTCATTTTAATAATCATCTCTTGCTAATCACTGAGATGATGTTGGTATTGCTTTGGCGGAGGTTTGCTCTTTCTAGTTTTAGGTGCCACTCTTAAGAGCGGTCAAGTTCATTGTAATTAATCTTTCTCATTTTAATAATCATCTCTTGCTAATCACTGAGATGATGTCGGTATTGCCTTGGCGGAGGTTTGCTCTTTCTAGTTTTAGATTTTCACTCTTAAGAGCGGTCAAGTTCATTGTAATTAATCTTTCTCATTTTAATAATCATCTCTTGTAATCACTGAGATGATGTTGGTGTTCTTGGCGGAGGTTTGCTCTTTCTAGTTTTATATTTTCACTCTTAAGAGCGGTCAAGTTCATTGCAATTAATCTTTCTCATTTTAATAATCATCTCTTGCTAAATCACTGAGATGATGTTGGTATTGCTTTGGCGGAGGTTTGCTCTTTCTAGTTTTAGATTTTCACTCTTAAGAGCGGTCAGTTCATTGTAATTAATCTTTCTCATTTTAATAATCATCTCTTGCTAATCACTTTGAGATGATGGTAGTGTGCCTTGGCGGAGGTTTGCTCTTTCTAGTTTTAGTTTTCACTCTTAAGAGCGGTCAAGTTCATTGTAATTAATCTTTCTCATTTTAATAATCATCTCTTGCTAATCACTGAGATGATGTTGGTATTGCTTTGGCGAGGTTTGCTCTTTCTAGTTTTAGATTTTCACTCTTAAGAGCGGTCAAATTCATTGTAATTAATCTTTCTCATTTTAATAATCATCTCTTGCTAATCACTGAGATGATGTTGAAATTGCCTTGGCGGAGGTTTGCTCTTTCTAGTTTTAGATTTTCACTCTTAAGAGCGGTCAAGTTCATTGCAATTAATCTTTCTCATTTTAATAATCATCTCTTGCTAATCACTGAGATGATGTTGGTATTGCTTTGGCGGAGGTTTGCTCTTTCTAGTTTTAGATTTTCACTCTCAAGAGCGGTCAAGTTCATTGTAATTAATCTTTCTCATTCCAATAATCATCTCTTGCTAATCACTGAGATGATGTTGGTATTGCTTTGGCGGAGGTTTGCTCTTTCTAGTTTTAGATTTTCACTCTTAGAGCGGTCAAGTTCATTGTAATTAATCTTTCTCATTTAATAATCATCTCTTGCTAATCACTGAGATGATGTCGGTATTGCCTTGGCGGAGGTTTGCTCTTTCTAGTTTTAGATTTTCACTCTTAAGAGCGGTCAAGTTCATTGTAATTAATCTTTCTCATTTTAATAATCATCTCTTGCTAATCACTGAGATGATGTTGGTATTGCTTTGGCGGAGGTTTGCTCTTTCTAGTTTTAGATTTTCACTCTTAAAGGCGGTCAAGTTCATTGTAATTAATCTTTCTCATTTTAATAATCTCTCTTGCTAATCACTGAGATGATGTCGGTATTGCTTTGGCGGAGGTTTGCTCTTTCTAGTTTTGATTTTCACTCTTAAGAGCGGTCAAGTTCATTGTAATTAATCTTTCTCCTTTTTAATAATCATCTCCTTAATCACTGAGATGATGTTGTTATTGCTTTGGCGGAGGTTTGCTCTTTCTAGTTTTAGATTTTCACTCTTAAGAGCGGTCAAGTTCATTGCAATTAATCTTTCTCATTTTAATAATCATCTCTTACTAATCACTGAGATGATAGTAATTGTGCTTTGGCGGAGGTTTGCTCAACTTTCCTAGTTTAGATTTTCACTCTTAAGAGCGGTCAAGTTCATTGTAATTAATCTTTCTCATTTTAATAATCATCTCTTGCTAATCACTGAGATGATATCGGTATTACTGTAGCGGAGGTTTGCTCTTCGTTTTTAGATTTTCACTCTTAAGAGCGGTCAAGTTCATTGTAAATTCATCTTTCTCTGTTTTAATAATGTCTCTTGCTAATCACTGAGATGATGTTGGTATTGCTTTGGCGGAGGTTTGCTCTTTCTAGTTTTAGATTTTTCCTGCTTGGAGAGCGGTCAAGTTCATTGTAATTAATCTTTCTCATTTTAATAATCATCTCTTGCTAATCACTGAGATGATGTCTGATACCCTTGGCGGAGGTTTGCTCTTTCTAGTTTTAGATTTTACTCTTAAGAGCGGTCAAGTTTATTTCGTAATTAATCTTTCTCATTTTAATAATCATCTCTTGCTAATCACTGAGATGATGTTGGTATTACTTTGGCGGAGGTTGCTCTTTCTAGTTTTAGATTTTCACTCTTAAGAGCGGTCAGTTCATTGCAATTAATCTTTCTCATTTATGTATCATCTCTTGCTAATCCTGAGATGATGTTGGTATTGCTTTGGCGGAGAGTTTGCTCTTTCTAGTTTTAGATTTTTCTCTTAAAATAGGTCAAGTTCATTGTAATTAATCTTTCTCATTTTAATAATCATCTCTTGCTAATCACTGAGATGATGTTGAGTATGCTTGGCGGAAGTTTTAGCTCTTTCTAGTTTTGAATTTTTCACTCTTAAGAGCGGTCAGTTCATTGTAATTAATCTTTCTCATTTTAATAATCATCTCTTGCTAATCACTGAGATGATGTTGGTATTGCTTTGGCGGAGGTTTGCTCTTTCTAGTTTTAGATTTTCTCTTAGAAACTGGTCAGGTCCATTTAATTCATCTTTCTCATTTTAATAATCATCTCTTGCTAATCACTGAGATGATGTCGGTATTGCCTTGGCGAGGAGGTTTGCTCTTTTCTAGTTTTAGATTTTTACTCTTAAGAGCGGTCAAGTTCATTGTAATTAATCTTTCTCATTTTAATAATCATCTCTTGCTAATCACTGAGATGATGTTGGTATTGCCTTGGCGGAGGTTTGCTCTTTCTAGTTTTAGATTTTTTTACTCTTAAGAGCGGTCAATTCGTGTAATTAATCTTTCTCATTTTAATAATCATCTCTTGCTAATCACTGAGATGATGTCGGTATTGCCTTGGCGGAGGTTTGCTCTTCTAGTTTTAGATTTTTACTCTTAAGAGCGGTCAAGTTCATTGTAATTAATCTTTCTCATTTTAATAATCATCTCTTGCTAATCCTTGAGATGATGTTGGTATTGCTTTGGCGGAGGTTTGCTCTTTCTAGTTTTAGATTTTCACTCTTAAGAGCGGTCAAGTTCATTGTAATTAATCTTTCTCATTTTAATAATCATCTCTTGCTAATCACTGAGATGATGTTGGTATTGCTTTGGCGGAGGTTTGCTCTTTCTAGTTTTAGATTTTCACTCTTAAGAGCGGTCAAGTTCATTGCAATTAATCTTTCTCCTTTAATAATCATCTCTTGCTAATCACTGAGATGATGTCGGTATTGCCTAGCGGAAGGTTTGCTCTTTCTAGTTTTAGATTTTTACTCTTAAGAGCGGTCAAGTTCATTGTAATTAATCTTTCTCATTTTAATAATCATCTCTTGCTAATCACTGAGATGATGTTGGTATTGCTTTGGCGGAGGTTTGCTCTTTCTAGTTTTAGATTTTCACTCTTAAGAGCGGTCAAGTTCATTGTAATTAATCTTTCTCATTTTAATAATCATCTCTTGCTAATCACTGAGATGATGTTGGTATTGCTTTGGCGGAGGTTTGCTCTTTCTAGTTTTAGATTTTCACTCTTAAGAGCGGTCAAGTTCATTGCAATTAATCTTTCTCATTTTAATAATCATCTCTTGCTAATCACTGAGATGATGTCGGTATTGCCTTGGCGGAGGTTTGCTCTTTCTAGTTTTAGATTTTTACTCTTAAGAGCGGTCAAGTTCATTGTAATTAATCTTTCTCATTTTTATCGTCATCTCTTGCTAATCACTGAGATGATGTTGGTATTGCTTTTGGCGGAGGTTTGCTCTTTCTAGTTTTAGATTTTCACTCTTAGAGCGGTCAAGTTCATTGTAATTAATCTTTCTCATTTTAATAATCATCTCTTGCTAATCACTGAGATGATGTCGGTATTGCCTTGGCGGAGGTTTGCTCTTTCTAGTTTTAGATTTTTACTCTTAAAGGCGGTCAAGTTCATTGTAATTAATCTTTCACATTTTAATAATCATCTCTTGCTAATCACTGAGATGATGTTGGTATTGCTTTTTGGCGGAGGTTTGCTCTTTCTAGTTTTAGATTTTCACTCTAAGAGCGGTCAAGTTCATTGTAATTAATCTTTCTCATTTTAATAATCATCTCTTGCTAATCACTGAGATGATGTCGGTATTGCCTTGGCGGAGGTTTGCTCTTTCTAGCTCTTTAGATTTCACTTAAGAGCGGTCAAGTTCATTGTAATTAATCTTTCTCATTTTAATAATCATCTCTTGCTAATCACTGAGATGATGTTGGTATTGCTTTGGCGGAGGTTTGCTCTTTCTAGTTTTAGATTTTTCACTTTTAAGAGCGGTCAAGTTCTCATTGTAATTAATCTTTCTCATTTTAATAATCATCTCTTGCTAATCACTGAGATGAGTGTCGGTATTGGGTTTTGGCGGAGGTTTGCTCTTTCTAGTTTTAGATTTTCACTCTTAAGAGCGGTCAAGTTCATTGTAATTAATCTTTCTCATTTTAATAATCATCTCTTGCTAATCACTGAGATGGTTTTATTGGCCTTATGGAGGTTTGCTCTTTCTAGTTTTATATTTTCACTCTTAAGAGCGGTCAAGTTCATTGTAATTAATCTTTCTCATTTTAATAATCATCTCTTGCTAATCACTGAGATGATGTTGGTATTGCTTTGGCGGAGGTTTGCTCTTCTAGTTTTAGATTTTCACTCTTAAGAGCGGCTTCAAGCTCATTACAAATTTAATCTTTCATTTTAATAATCATCTCTTGCTAATCACTGAGATGTCGGTATTGCCTTGGCGGAGGTTTGCTCTTTCTAGTTTTAGATTTTTACCTTTAAGAGCGGTCAAGTTCATTGTAATTAATCTTTCTCATTTTAATAATCATCTCTTGCTAATCACTGAGATGATGTTACATTGCCTTGGCGGAGGTTTGCTCTTCTAGTTTTATATTTTCACTCTTAAGAGCGGTCAAGTTCATTGTAATTAATCTTTCTCATTTTAATAATCATCTCTCGGTTAACTCACTGAGATGATGTTGGTATTGCTTTGGCGGAGGTTTGCTCTTCTAGTTTTAGATTTTCACTCTTAAGAGCGGTCAAATTACGCAATTAATCTTTCTCATTTTTTTAATAATCATCTCCTTTGCTAATCACTGAGATGATGTCGGTATTGCTCTGGCGGAGGTTTGCTCTTTCTAGTTTTAGATTTTTACTCTTTAAGAGCGGCTTCTCGTTCATTGTAATTAATCTTTCTCATTTTAATAATCATCTCTTGCTAATCACTGAGATGATGTTGGTATTGCTTTGGCGGAGGTTTGCTCTTCTAGTTTTAGATTTTCACTCTTAAGAGCGGTCAAGTTCATTGTAATTAATCTTTCTCATTTTTAATCATCTCTTGCTAATCACTGAGATGATGTTGGTATTGCTTTGGCGGAGGTTTGCTCTTTCTAGTTTTAGATTTTCACTCTTAAGAGCGGTCAAGTTCATTGCAATTAATCTTTCCTTTATTTTAATAATCATCTCTTGCTAATCACTGAGATGATGTCGGTATTGCCTTGGCGGAGGTTTGCTCTTCTAGTTTTATATTTTCACTCTTAAGAGTCAAGTTCATTGTAATTAATCTTTTCTATTTTAATAATCATCTCTTGCTAATCACTGAGATGATGTCGGTATTGCTCATGGAGGTTTGCTCTTTCTAGTTTTATATTTTCACTCTTAAGAGCGGTCAAGTTCATTGTAATTAATCTTTCTCATTTTAATAATCATCTCTTGCTAATCACTGAGATGATGTTGGTATTGCCTTGGCGGAGGTTTGCTCTTTCTAGTTTTTAGATTTTCACTCTTAAGAGCGGTCAAGTTCATTGCAGAATTAATCTTTCTCATTTTAATAATCATCTCTTTGCTAATCACTGAGATGATGTCGGTATTGCCTTGGCGGAGGTTTGCTCTTTCTAGTTTTAGATTTTCACTTTAAGAGCGGTCAAGTTCATTGCAATTAATCTTTCTCATTTCATAATCATCTCTTGCTAATCACTGAGATGATGTTGGTATTGCTTTGGCGGAGGTTTGCTCTTTCTAGTTTTAGATTTTCACTCTTAAGAGCGGTCAAGTTCATTGCAATTAATCTTTCTCATTTTTAATAATCATCTCTTGCTAATCACTGAGATGATGTTGGTATTGCTTAAGTGGAGGTTTGCTCTTTTCTAGTTTTAGATTTTCACTCTTAAGAGCGGTCAAGTTCATTGTAATTAATCTTTTCTCATTTTAATAATCATCTCTCTTGCCACTGAGATGATGTTGGTATTGCATTGGCGGAGGTTTGCTCTTTCTAGTTTTAGATTTTCACTCTTAAGAGCTGTCAAGTTCATTGCAATTAATCTTTCTCATTTTAATAATCATCTCTTGCTAATCACTGAGATGATGTTGGTATTGCTTTGGCGGAGGTTTGCTCTTTCTAGTTTTAGATTTTCACTCTTAAGAGCGGTCAAGTTCATTGTAATTAATCTTTCTCATTTTAATAATCATCTCTTGCTAATCACTGAGATGATGTTGGTATTGCCTTGGCGGAGGTTTGCTCTTTCTAGTTTTATATTTTCACTCTTAAGAGCGGTCAAGTTCATTGTAATTAATCTTTCTCATTTTAATAATCATCTCTAGCTAATCACTGAGATGATGTTGGTATTGCTTGTGGAGGTTTGCTCTTTCTAGTTTTAGATTTTCACTCTTGAAGCGGTCAAGTTCATTGTAATTAATCTTTCTCATTTTAATAATCATCTCTTGCTAATCACTGAGATGATGTTGGTATTCTTTGTGAGTTTTTGTCTTTCTAGTTTTATATTTTCACTCTTAAGAGCGGTCAAGTTCATTGTAATTAATCTTTCTCATTTAATAATCATCTCTTGCTAATCACTGAGATGATGTTGGTATTGCTTTGGCGGAGGTTTGCTCTTTCTGAATTTTAGATTTTCCTCTTAAGAGCGGTCAAGTTCATTAATTAATCTTTCTCATTTTAATAATCATCTCTTGCTAATCCTGGACCAGTGTTGGTATTGCCTTGGCGGAGGTTTGCTCTTTCTAGTTTTATATTTTTCACTCTTAAGAGCGGTCAAGTTCATTGTAATTAATCTTTCTCGTTTTAATAATCATCTCTTGCTAATCACTGAGATGATGTTGGTATTGCTTTGGCGGAGGTTTGCTCTTTCTAGTTTTGAATTTTCACTCTTAAGAGCGGTCAAGTTCATTGTAATTAATCTTTCTCATTTAATAATCATCTCTTGCTAATCACTGAGATGATGTCGGTATTCTTAACCAGCGGAGCTTTGCTCTTTCTAGTTTTAGATTTTCACTCTTAAGAGCGGTCAAGTTCATTGTAATTAATGCTATCATTTTAATAATCATCTCTTGCTAATCACTGAGATGATGTCAGTATGCTGTAGCAGAGGTTTGCCTTTCTAGTTTTTGATTTTTTCCTCTTGAAACGGTCAAGTTCATCGTAATTAATCTTTCTCATTTTAATAATCATCTCTTGCTAATCACTGAGATGATGTCGGTGTTGCCTTAGCGGAGGGTTTGTCTTTCTAGTTTTGAATTTTCCTCTTAAGAGCGGTCAAGTTCATTGTAATTAATCTTTTTTCTCATTTTAATAATCATCTCTTGCTAATCACTGAGATGATGTCGTGTGCCTTGGCAGGTTTGCTCTTTCTAGTTTTAGATTTTCACTCTTAGAGCGGTCAAGTTCATTGTAATTAATCTTTCTCATTTATCGTCATCTCTTGCTAATCACTGAGATGATGTCGGTGTCCTTGGCGAGTTTTGCTCTTTCTAGTTTTAGATTTTCACTCTTAAGAGCGGTCAAGTTCGTCGTAATTAATCTTTCTCATTTTAATAATCATCTCTTGCTAATCACTGAGATGATGTTGGTATTCTTTGGCGGAGGTTTGCTCTTTCTAGTTTTATATTTTCACTCTTAGAAGCGGTCAAGTTCATTGTAATTAATCTTTCTCATTTTAATAATCATCTCTTCATAATCACAGAGATGATGTTGGTGTTGCTTTGGCGGAGGTTTTGCTCTTTCTAGGTTTAGATTTTCACTCTTAAGAGCGGTCAAGTTCATTGTAATTAATCTTTCTCATTTTAATAATCATCTTGCTAATCACTGAGATGATGTCAGTATTATGGCAGAAGTTTGCTCTTCTAGTTTATATTTTCACTCTTAAAACTGATCCAGTTCTTATCATTAATCACTATATTTATATCCATCTTGCTAATGCTGAGATGATGTCAGTGTCTATGCTTGGAGGGTTGCTCTTTCTAGTTTGATTTTCTCTTGAGCTGATCCAGTTATTCTTGGTCTAATCTTTCTGTTCCTTAATCATCTCTTGCCTAATGCTGAATGATGTTGATCATTGCTTTGGCCGGAGGTTTGCTCTTTCTAGTTTTAGATTTTCACTCTTGGAGGCAGTCAAGTTTCATTACATTAATCTTTCTATTTTAATAATCTATCTTGCTAATGCTGAGATGATGTCGAGTATTTCTGTAGCGGAGAGGTTGCTCTTTCTAGTTTGAATTTCCTCTTAGAACGGTCAAGTTCATTTACAATTAATCTTTATATTTAATAATCATCTCTTGCTAATGCTGAGATGATGTCGTGTCCCATAGCGGAGTTTGCTCTTTTTCTAGTTTGATTTTCACTGTTGAACGTTAAATTCATTTATTAATCTTTCTCATTTTAATATCATCTCTTTTGGTCACTGAGATGATGTTGGTATGCTGGCAGAGTTTGCTCTTTCTAGTTTGATTTCCTCTTAAGACGTTAGTTCATTATTAATCTTTCTCATTTTCCTTAATCATCTCTTGCTAATCATGGAGTAGTGTTGTTCTGTTCTGCTGGAGGAGAGTTTACTCTTTCTAGTTTTAGATTTTCACTCTTAAAGGCACGGTCAAGTTCATTGTATTAATCTTTCTCATTTTAATAATCATCTCTCTTGCTAATCTTTTCCAGTTGATATTGATGCTCTGGCAGAGGTTTACTCTTTCATTGAATTTTCCTCTTAGAACGGTCAATTCATTCTGATAATCTTTCTCATTTTAATAATCATCTCTTGCTAATGCTGAGATGATATTGGTATGCTTTGTCAGAGGTTTGCTCTTTCTAGTTTTTAGATTTTCAGCAGCAGTCGATTCATTTATTAATCTTTCTCATTTCATCTATCTATGCTAATCACTGATTGATATTGCAATGTGCTGGCAGGTTGCTCTTTCTAGTTTTGATTTTCCTCTAGAGCCGTTAGGTTAGGTGTAATTAATCTTTCTCATTTTAATAATCCTCTGCCAATCACTAGATGATGTCAGTATGCTGTAATGATTTTGCTCTTTCAGTTTTTATATTTCCTCTTGAGCAGTCAAGTCATTACAGTTAATCTTTCTCATTTTAGCAATGTCTATTTTCATCACTGAGATGATGTTGATATCCTTTGTGAGTTGCTCTGTTTGATTTTCTCTTGGGCTTGATCCAAGTTCATTCTAATTAATCTTTCTCATTTTAATAATCATCTTGCTAATGCTGAGATGATGTCGAGTATGCCTTGGCGGAGGTTTGCTCTTTCTAGTTTTAGATTTTTATCTTAAAGGCAAGTCCGTTCATTGTGTCTTTTTCTATTTTAATAATCATCTCTTGCCCAATCACTGAGATGATGTTGGTATCTAACAACGGTTGCTCTTTCTAATTTTTATATTTTCACTCTGGAATAGCAGTCAGTTCATTGTAATTCATCTTTCTCATTGTAATCATCTCTTGCTAATCTGAATGATGTTGATATACCACCTTGGCAGAGGTTGCTCTTTCTAGTTTTGAATTCTCTAACAAGAGCGGTCAGTTCGCTGCAATTAATCTTTCTCATTTTAATAATCATCTCTTGCTAATCACTGAGATGATGTTGGTATTGTTTTGGCGGAGGTTTGCTCTTTCTAGTTTAATTTTCTCCTTAGAACGGTCAAGTTCATTCCATAATTAATCTTTCTCTTTAATAATCATCTCTTTAATCACTGAGATGATGTTGGTATTACTTGGCGGAGGTTTGCTCTTTCTAGTTTTAGATTTTCCTCTTAAGAGCGGTCAAGTTCATTGTAATTAATCTTTCTCATTTTAATAATCATCTCTTGCTAATCACTGAGATGATGTTGGTATTGCCTTGGCGAAGGTTTGCTCTTTCTAGTTTTAGATTTTCACTCTTAAGAGCGGTCAAGTTCATTGCAATTAATCTTTCTCATTTAATAATCATCTCTTTTCGTCACTGAGATGATGTTGGTATTGCTTTGGCGGAGGTTTGCTCTTTCTGTTTAGATTTTCACTCTTAAGAGCGGTCAAGTTCGTGTAATTAATCTTTCTCATTTTAATAATCATCTCTTGCTAATCACTGAGATGATGTTGATACTTGCTTGGAGGTTTGCTCTTTCTAGTTTTAGATTTTCACTCTTAAGAGCGGTCAAGTTCATTGTAATTAATCTTTCTCATTTTAATAATCATCTCTATGCTAATCACTGAGATGATGTTGGTATTGCCTTAGCAGGTTTATATACAGTTTTGATTTTTAACTCTTGAAACTGGTCAAGTTCATTGTAATTAATCTTTCTCATTTAATAATCATCTCTTACACAATCACTGAGATGATGTCGGTATTGCCTTGGCGGAGGTTTGCTCTTTCTAGTTTTAGATTTTCACTCTTAAGAGCGGTCAAGTTCATTACAATTAATCTTTCTCATTTTAATAATCATCTCCTTTAATCACTGAGATGATGTTGGTATTGCTTTGTCGGAGGTTTCTCTTTCTAGTTTTAGATTTTCCTCTAAGAGCGGTCAAGTTCATTGCAATTAATCTTTCTGTTTTAATAATCATCTCTTGCTAATCACTGAGATGATGTTGGTATTCTTTGGCGGAGAGTTTGCTCTTTCTAGTTTTAGATTTTCACTCTTAAGAGCGGTCAAGTTCATTGTAATTAATCTTTCTCATTTTAATAATCATCTCTTGCTAATCACTGAGATGATGTCGGTATTGCTGTAGCGGAGGTTTGCTCTTTCTAGTTTTTAATATTTTCACTCTTAAGAGCGGTCAAGTTCATTGCAATTAATCTTTCTCATTTAATAATCATCTCTTGCTAATCACTGAGATGATGTTGGTATTACTTGTGGAGGTTTGCTCTTTCTAGTTTCGATTTTCACTCTTGACAGTCCAGTTCATTGTATTAATCTTTCTCATTTTAATAATCATCTCTTGCTAATCACTGAGATGATGTCGGTATTACTTGGCGGAGGGAGTTTTATCTTTCTGATTTACAGATTTTTATCTTAAGAGCAGTCAAATTCATTATATTAATCTTTCTGTTATATCCATCTTACATCATGAGATGATATTGTCCTTCTGCTTGGCAGGTTGCTCTTTCTGGTTTATATTTTCACTCTTAGAAGCATTCAGGTTCAAACTGTAATTAATCTTTCTCATTTTAATAATCATCTCTTGCTAATCACTGAGATGATGTTGATATTTCTGGCAGGTTTGCTCTTTCTAATTTAGATTTCTCTTGAGCGGTCAAGTTCATTGCGAATGTAATCTTTCTCATTTAATAATCGTCTCTTACATAAATCACTGAGATGATGTTGGTAAATACTTTGGCAGTTTTGCTCTTTCTAGTTTTGCCGATTTTCACTCTTAAGAACGGTCAGTTCATTATATGATGCATCTTTTCTCTTTAATAATCATCTACTAATCTGGGTCGTGTTGAAATGCTCTGTAGCGGAAGTTTGCTCTTTCTAGTTTTGATTTCACTACCAAAAGTAGTCAAGTTTCTATTCCTTAATTAATCTTTCTGTTTTAATAATCATCTCTTGTCATCACTGAGATGATGTTGGTATTGCCTTGGCGAAGGTTTGCTCTTTCTAGTTTTAGATTTTCACTCTTAAGAGCGGTCAAGTTCATTGCAATTAATCTTTCTCATTTAATAATCATCTCTTGCTAATCACTGAGATGATGTAGTATTCTTTGGCGGAGGTTTTTTGCTCTTTCTAGTTTTAGATTTCCTCTTGAAACGGTCAAGTTCATTGTAATTAATCTTTCTCATTTTAATAATCATCTTGCTAATCCACTGAGATGATGTTGTTATTACCCTTGGCAGGTTTATCTTTCTGTTTTGGAATTTTCACTCTTAGGCAGATTAGGATTCATTGTAATTAATCTTTCTCATTTTAATAATCATCTCTTGCTAATCACTGAGATGATGTTGGTATTGCTTTTGCGGAGGATTGCTCTTTCTAGTTTTAGATTTTCACTCTTAAGAGCGGTCAAGTTCATTGCAATTAATCTTTCTCATTTTAATAATCATCTCTTGCTAATCACTGAGATGATGTTGTGCTTCTTTGTCAGAAGTTTGCTCTTTCTAATTTTGATTTTCACTCAGAGCGAATAGGAGTTCATTTGCAGGTAATCTTTCTCTTTGTTTTTGGCACATCATCATCTCTTCACTAATCACTGAGATGATGTTGTCATCTCCTTTGGCAGAGGTTTGCTCTTTCTAGTTTTGATTTTCACTCTTGAGCGGTCATTCATTGTATTAATCTTTCTGTTGGCAATCATCTCTTGCTAATCTCTTTGAGATGATGTCAGTATACCTTGGCAGTTTTTCTTTCAGTTTATATTTTGCTCTTAAGAGCGGTCAAGTTCATTGATTATCTTTCTCATTTTAATAATCATCTCTTACTATATCACTAGATGATGTTGGTATTGCTTTGGCGGAGGTTTGCTCTTTCTAGACTGAATTTCTCTGCCAAGAGCAGTCAATTCATTGTAATTAATCTTTCTCATTTTAATAATCATCTCTTGCTATCTTTGAATGATGTCAAGTATATAACGTTTGCTCTTTCTAGTTTTGATTTTACTCCTTAGGCAGTCAAGTTCATTACGCGTTAATCTTTCTATTTTTAATAATCATCTTATAATCACTGAGATGATGTTGGTATTGCCTTGGCGGAGGTTTGCTCTTTCTAGTTTTATATTTTCACTCTTAAGAGCGGTCAAGTTCATTGTAATTAATCTTTCTGTTTCAGCAATCATCTCTTGCTAATCACTGAATGATGTTGGTGTCTGCAACACGGAGGTTTGCTCTTTCTAGTTTTAGATTTTTCACTCTTAAGAGCGGTCCAAGTTCATTGCAATTAATCTTTCTCATTTAATAATCATCTCTTGCTAATCACTGAGATGATGTTGGTATTGCTTTGGCGGAGGTTTGCTCTTTCTAGTTTTAGATTTTCCTCTTAAGAGCGGTCAAGTTCATTGTAATTAATCTTTCTCATTTTAATAATCATCTCTTGCTAATCACTGAGATGATGTTGGTATTGCCTTGGCGGAGGTTTGCTCTTTCTAGTTTCCGATTTTCACTCTATACAAGAACGGTCAAGTTCATTGTAATTAATCTTTCTCATTTTAATAATCATCTCTTGCTAATCACTGAGATGATGTTGGTATTGCCTTGGCGAAGGTTTGCTCTTTCTAGTTTTAGATTTTCACTCTTAAGAGCGGTCAAGTTCATTGCAATTAATCTTTCTCATTTTAATAATCATCTCTTGCTAATCTTTCGAGATGATATTGGTAATCACTGGCGAAGTTTGCTCTTTCTAGTTTTGATTTTCACTCTTGAACGGTCAAGATTCGTGTATTAATCTTTCTAACAATATCATCTCTTGCTAATCACTGAGATGATATTTGATAATCACCGCCAGCGGAGATTTATCTCCTGTAGTTCCAGATTTTCCTCTTAAGAGCGTCAAATTCATTGTAATTAATCTTTCTCATTTCTGTATCATGTCTCTTGCTAATCACTGAGATGATGTTGGTATTACTTTTGGCAGGTTTATCTTAGTTTGATTTTCCACTCTTAAAACGGTCAATTCAACACATTAATCTTTCTCATTTTAATATCATCTCTTTTAATCACTGATGATGTCGTGTCTGTCACTTGGAGGTTTGCTCTTTCTAATTTATATTTTCACTCTTGAGCAGTCCAGATTGTTACCAATTAATCTTTCTCATTTCCAATAAATCATCTCACCATCTTCGGAATGATATTGTGTGTCACCTTGGCAGGTTTACTCTTTCTAGTTTTATATTTTCACTCTGCGACGGTCAAGTTCAACTATGAGTATCTTTCTCATTTTTATATCATCATCTCTTGCTAATCACTGAGATGATGTTGGTATTGCCTTGGCGGAGGTTTATCTCTTGTTTTATATTTTTCACTCTTAAGAGCGGTCAAGTTCATTGTAATTAATCTTTCTCATTTTAATAATCATCTCTTGCTAATCACTGAATGATGTCAGTGTCTACCTTGGCAGAGTTGCTCTTACCAGTTTTGATTTTCCCTCTTAGAGCAGTCCATTCATTGTAATTAATCTTTCTGTTTTTTAATAATCATCTAACTAATCTTTGGGATAATGTTAGTGTGCCTTGGCGGAGGTTTGCTCTTTCTAGTTTTATATTTTCACTCTTAAGAGCGGTCAAGTTCATTGTAATTAATCTTTCCTCATTTCCTTAAATGTCTCCACTAATCCACTGAGATGATAAGTGTCCACCTTGGCGGAGGTTTGCTCTTTCTAGTTTTATATTTTCACTCTTAAAGCGGTCAAGTTCATTATAATTAAATGCCTCATTTTAATAATCATCTCTTGCTAATCACTGAGATGATGTCAGTATTGCCTTGGCTTGGAGGTTTGCTCTTTCTAGTTTTATATTTTCACTCTTAAGAGCGGTCAAGTTCATTATAATTAATCTTTCTCATTTTAATAATCATCTCTTGCTAATCCATAGATGATGTTGGTATACTTTGGCAGGTTGCTCTTTCTAGTTTTATATTTCACTGTAAAACTGGTCAAGTTCATTGTAATTAATCTTTCTATTTCTTAATCATCTCTTGCTAATGTGAGATGAAAAGGTCGGTATTACCTTGGCGGTTGCTCTTTCTAGTTTATATTTTCCTCTTAAGAGCGGTCAAGTTCATTGTAATTAATCTTTCTCATTTTAATAATCATCTCTTGCTAATCACTGAGATGATGTCGGTATTACTGTAGCGGAGGTTTGCTCTTTCTAGTTTTAGATTTTCACTCTTAGAGCAGTCAGGATTCATTACAATTAATCTTTCTCATTTTAATAATCATCTCTTGCTAATCACTGAGATGATGTCGGTAATGCCTTGGCGGTTTTGCTCTCTTTCTAGTTTTGAATTTTCACTAGCAAAACGATTAGTTCATTGCAATTCATCTTTCTCATTTTAATAATCATCTCTTTTAATGCTGGAATGATGTTGTCATCTATAGCGGAGGTTTGCTCTTTCTGGTTTTGAATTTTACTCTTAGAACGGTCAAATTCGTGCAATTAATCTTTCTCATTTAATAATCATCTCTTGCTAATCACTGAATGATAATTGTCTATAGGAAGTTTGCTCTTTCTAGTTTTATATTTTCACTCTTAAGACGATTAAGTTCATTGTCATTAATCTTTCCCATTTTAATAATCATCTCTTGCTAATCACTGGGGGATGATGTCGGTATTGCCTTGGCGGAGGTTTGCTCTTTCTAGTTTTAGATTTTCACTCTTAAGAGCGGTCAAGTTCATTGCAATTAATCTTTCTCATTTTAATAATCATCTCTTGCTAATCACTGAGATGATGTCGGTATTGCCTTGGCGGAGGTTTGCTCTTTCTAGTTTTAGATTTTTCACTCTTAAGAGCGGTCAAGTTCATTGCAATTAATCTTTCTCATTTTAATAATCATCTCTTGCTAATCACTGAGATGATGTCGGTATTGCCTTGGCGGAGGTTTGCTCTTTCTAGTTTTAGATTTTCACTCTTAAGAGCGGTCAAGTTCATTGTAATTAATCTTTCTCATTTTAATAATCATCTCTTGCTAATCACTGAGATGATGTTGGTATTGCTTTGGCGGAGGTTTGCTCTTCTAGTTTTAGATTTTCACTCTTAAGAGCGGTCAAGTTCATTGCAATTAATCTTTCTCATTTTAATAATCATCTCTTGCTAATCACTGAGATGATGTCGGTATTGCCTTGGCGGAGGTTTGCTCTCTTTCTAGTTTTAGATTTTTACTCTTAAGAGCGGTCAAGTTCATTGTAATTAATCTTTCTCATTTTAATAATCATCTCTTGCTAATCACTGAGATGATGTCGGTATTGCCTTGGCGGGTTTGCTTTTTCTAGTTTTATATTTTCACTCTTAAGAGCGGTCAAGTTCATTACGAGGCTAATCTTTCTCATTTTAATAATCATCTCTTGCTAATCACTGAGATGATGTCGGTATTGCCTTGGCGGAGGTTTGCTCTTTCTAGTTTTAGATTTTTACTCTTAAGAGCGGTCAAGTTCATTGCAATTAATCTTTCTCATTTTAATAATCATCTCTTGCTAATCACTGAGATGATGTCGGTATTGCCTTGGCGGAGGTTTGCTCTTTCTAGTTTTATATTTTCACTCTTAAGAGCGGTCAAGTTCATTGCAATTAATCTTTCTCATTTTAATAATCATCTCTTGCTAATCACTGAGATGATGTTGGTATTCCTTTTGGCGGAGGTTTGCTCTTTCTAGTTTTAGATTTTCACTCTTAAGAGCGGTCAAGTTCATTGCAATTAATCTTTCTCATTTTAATAATCATCTCTTGCTAATCACTGAGATGATGTCGGTATTGCCTTGGCGGAGGTTTGCTCTTTCTAGTTTTAGATTTTCACTCTTAAGAGCGGTCAAGTTCATTGCAATTAATCTTTCTCATTTTAATAATCATCTCTTGCTAATCACTGAGATGATGTTGGTATTGCTTTGGCGGAGGTTTGCTCTTTCTAGTTTTAGATTTTCACTCTTAAGAGCGGTCAGTTCATTGTAATTAATCTTTCTCATTTTAATAATCATCTCTTGCTAATCACTGAGATGATGTTGGTATTGCTTTGGCGGAGGTTTGCTCTTTCTAGTTTTAGATTTTCACTCTTAAGAGCGGTCAAGTTCATTGTAATTAATCTTTCTCATTTTAATAATCATCTCTTGCTAATCACTGAGATGATGTTGGTATTGCTTTGGCGGAGGTTTGCTCTTTCTAGTTTTAGATTTTCCTCTTAAGAGCGGTCAAGTTCATTGTAATTAATCTTTCTCATTTTAATAATCATCTCTTGCTAATCACTGAGATGATGTCGGTATTGCCTTGGCGGAGGTTTGCTCTTTCTAGTTTTATATTTTTCACTCTTAAGAGCGGTCAAGTTCATTGCAATTAATCTTTCTCATTTTAATAATCATCTCTTGCTAATCACTGAGATGATGTCGGTATTGCATGGCGGAGGTTTGCTCTTTCTAGTTTTAGATTTTCCTCTTAAGAGCGGTCAAGTTCATTGCAATTAATCTTTCTCATTTTAATAATCATCTCTTGCTAATCACTGAGATGATGTCGGTATTGCCTTGGCGGAGGTTTGCTCTTTCTAGTTTTAGATTTTCACTCTTAAGAGCGGTCAAGTTCATTGCAATTAATCTTTCTCATTTTAATAATCATCTCTTGCTAATCACTGAGATGATGTCGGTATTGCCTTGGCGGAGGTTTGCTCTTTCTAGTTTTAGATTTTCACTCTTAAGAGCAGTGCAAGTTCATTGCAATTAATCTTTCTCATTTTTTAATAATCATCTCTTGCTAATCACTGAGATGATAATGAGCCATTGCCTTGGCGGAGGTTTGCTCTTTCTAGTTTTATATTTTCACTCTTAAGAGCGGTCAAGTTCATTGCAATTAATCTTTCTCATTTTAATAATCATCTCTTGCTAATCACTGAGATGATGTCGGTATTACCTTGGCGGAGGTTTGCTCTTTCTAGTTTTAGATTTTCACTCTTAAGAGCGGTCAAGTTCATTGCAATTAATCTTTCTCATTTTAATAATCATCTCTTGCTAATCACTGAGATGATGTCGGTATTGCCTTGGCGGAGGGTTTGCTCTTTCTAGTTTTATATTTTCACTCTTAAGAGCGGTCAAGTTCATTGTCATTAATCTTTCCCATTTTAATAATCATCTCTTGCTAATCACTGAGATGATGTCGGTATTGCCTTGGCGGAGGTTTGCTCTTTCTAGTTTTAGATTTTTACTCTTAAGAGCGGTCAAGTTCATTGTAATTAATCTTTCTCATTTTAATAATCATCTCTTGCTAATCACTGAGATGATGTCGGTCTGTTGATGATGTCGGTCTGTTGATGATGTCGGTCTGTTGAACAGAAGATAAAATTAAAGAAAATTGCTTAATCTCTAATTGTCAAAAAATAGTTTCTGCTTTTATTTAGGATAAAGCAGAGAACGCATAAAAATAAAAAAAAAGGCGCGCTTGATTGACTAAAGATTTATACTCCCATGATCGAAATCGTTAAGGAGAGAGATATGATAGCCGAGCACCCCCTAAGCTTAGTGCGCGAGTTCATATCTCGTCGGAAAATACTTGGCCATTTTTCTCAATCTTTACTCAAACAATCGAGGAATTTACTTCCTGGATATGTGTAGTTGAAGTAATATCAGTAATGTGCATAGACGCATCTAATAGGTACATTAGATGCGTTTAATAAAACAATCTATATTTAGATGTGTTTAATATGTTTAACTATATTAGAGATGTGTCAATATAAAAAGCAATATTGATATGTTTATGTTAATATTTTTAGATGTTTTAATAAAAAGATATTAAGATGTCTAGATATAATTTCATATGTTTAGAGGTGTTTAATAAGAGCAATATTAATACTTTAGATGTGTTTAATGTGTTTAATAATAATTAAGATTTGTTTAATAAAAAGCAGTATTAACAATATGTTCGTATATGTTTAATATTTTTATTAAAATATTTAGATGTTTTAATAAAACAATATCAATACCATGTCTAGTTATGATTAAAATGTTTATTAATATGTTTGGATAGGGTTAATAAGAGCAATATAAATATTTCTAGATGTGTTTCTTAGATTTAATAATATTTAAGGTGTGTTAATACGAAAAGCAATGCTGGGCCTTGGCGTTGTCTATCGTTGATTAGACTGATTCGATTTCTTATAACAGATATATTTGAAGAGCTTTCCATTCAGTTTAACTACAATAATACTTTCAAATAATTGGCAAAATCCCAGAACGCATTCTTCATGTCTTTATCTAGTATCAGTCCATCTCCTTTTTCATTATTCTCTTCGCCTGCATATAAAATCCTGTGGTTGTTTGAACACCTAGTGTCACATACACCTAAAATATTGGTGTTTAAACTACGCCTGTTTTAAATTTTTAAGATGGTCACAGTTGTTTAACGTTCTGACGCTCAATATCCCGAGAGTTATTTTTTGTTTGATGCGAACAACTGCTGGATAACGGTTAGGTGACACTTGCCGCTTATGCCGTTCCTTTCCGGACGAAGGATCAGTTCGGAAGTACTTTATCCCCTTTTCGCCGTTCATGCTAACAATCACTGCATAACGGTCAGGCGACATCTGTTGCGCTTGTCGCTTCTTACCGGTCGAGAAGTCAGTTTCCACATTGACAGTTTGCCATTTGCTTCTTAATCACCCGTGTTCCTTTGTCTGAGACAATAGAGATTTGTTGCGATATTTTGTATCGTTCCTCGTTGTCTCCTCCTAACTTTTCTGAGAGTATATTTGTTGATCTTTTGAAGTTCACTACCTCGTCTGTCGAATTTAGTTTTAATAATATTATTCATCGACAAATTGACGGGCTTGCGATGGGATCACCTTTGGGTCCTTAGCTTGCTAATTATTTTGTCGGTTTCCACGAGGTTTTAGATTTTCTCGTATTGATCGTCCTCTAATCTATCATCGTTGTGTTGATAATACTTTTTGCCTCTTTAATAATAAGGGTGATGCCGACATATTTCTCACCGTATTAAATTCTGTCCGTCCGTTATTAAAATTTACCGTGTAAAAGGAGTCTAACTGTCGTCTATCCTTTTTGGATGTTCTAGTCCAGTGGAATAGTGATGGCTTTTCGACTTCTGTTTTTAGGAAGGCCACCTTTTCGGGACTGTATACACGTTGGGACCCTTTCTGTCCACGTCAGGGTAAAATTCACTTAATAGAACACTCATTTCAGAGCTCTTATAATTTGTTCTAATTCCTTTCTTTGTGTTGAAATGGATTGTATTAATAGATATCCTTTGGACGTTTTGGATTACATTCTGCGAGATGCCATCAGTAACTTTTATAAGATTAAGCCACATGTTGTTAAAAAATGTCCGATCTATTTGCGTCTTCCTTATATTGGTACAGAAGGTGAATGTTTAGTTAGACGAATGTTGCATTCTACTAGCAAATGTTATTTTTTCCCGCTAATGTTCGAGTAATATTTTTACTCAACCAATTATTTCTTTCATTTGTAAGGATGTTTTACTCCGACGTCACGTTAATTTTGTTTATAAATTTGAATGTAGTTGTGGATGCGACTACATGGGTAGGACATCTCAGCGTTTGGATTATAGAATTAAACAAAATTTACCTCCCAGAATTTTTAATCAGGCCGCAATTAGTAGCCAACTAGTAAATACATCCGGGTCATCTATAGCACAACATGTCATATATAGCAGCGAATGTGTTGCTGAATTGAGTGCCGACTGTTTTTCAGTATTATCTAAGTCGCAATCTATATCATCTGAAAGTTCTGGAGTCCATAAACATCAAAATAACGTGAGCCTCCTCTCTGTAAACAGTGAGATTGCTTGCTGGGTTTGGTAGTTATTTGACTCTAGTTTTTTTTTTTGTTTTTGTTTTTTTTTTGCGTTTTTTCTTTCCCTTCTCATTATCATCTTTTACTTACCGATATTAAATTAATTCCCATAAATTAAACTTGAAAAGGTCTGTGACAAAAGCGGTCGTTTATTTTAGATTTTAGTATAAAAAAGTCATCAAAATTTCGCTTCTTTCCTACTATTATTAAGTTTTTAGCACTAATAATCTGTTCAAATATATATATATATATATATATATATATATATATATATATAGTCATCCGCAGACAGATCTATTTTCCTGTATCACAGCTCATTACTACGGTTAGATTGCTTTTTAACCCAGGATTGAAACCCGACCGAATTGGAGTCAGTCGGCGATTCTACTTCTGTGCTATGGGTGCTCAGTAGAAGGAGGCAAACTTTTTACCGTGTATATTATCATTATACACGCTCAATAGCTGAAAGTGTTCTAATTCATTGCTGAATGAACGATGCGATATATATATATATATTAAAATGCACTTGACAACTCAAACGTTTTTGGTTTCTTTCTCTTTTATTTAAATTATACACATTTCTCTCAATGAAACATCTATAACATCTCCATGATATATATATATATATATATATATATATATATATATATATGTGTGTGTGTGTGTGTGTGTGTGTGTGTGTACATCGCCATAACATATATATATACATGTCCATAACATATATTTATATACTATTTACGCTCTCACACCCTGATTGAGCACTCTGGAAGAATCGTACACTTTGAAAAAACAGTAACTACTCTAGCATCTACGTATTGTTCATTCAGTAATGAACACTCTTAGCTACTGGCTAAAAGTTTGCCTTCTTCTACCGAGCGGCCATAGCTCAGAAGCAGAATTGCCGACTGATGTCAATTCGATCAGGTTTCAATCCTGGCAATCTGTCTGCGGATGACTATATATATATATATATATATATATATATATCCTTAAAAGAGTAAGATGTGAAGTTTTACTATATATTTGCGTGCTGTGGATATGGGGACTTCGATTTGATTGAATATAGGGGGGATTGAGGGTTTTCTGTTGTTCTGCACACTCTTGCCGAGCCGCCTGTAATCTTTGGAATATACGCTGTTTCATTCTATCAGCACACAACAGCCTAGCATCGTTTAGGACACGTTTGTATTTATTACTAGCAGAGACAAAGAGGCGCATATTGTGATCAGACGTGTCACTCCGGTAAAGCCGGAAGAGGTGATTGCTGTGGGTAATGACAGCCGAGCAAACAGAAAAGAACGAAGGAGATGAATTAGGTTTAAGTCGGAATTTCTTTGCTGGGATGAAAGCATATTCATTAATATGTTGACGTTTGCTATTAAGAACCAACCTTTGTAATAATGAAATAGGATAAAGCAAACACTAATTTAAAAGTACTTATAAATTCACTTCCAAATAAAAAGAAATTGAATCGACTTATTTACAACATATATAATCGAGAAATAGAATTCTATGGAAACCTGTTTCGTATAAAAGGTACAGACAAAAGCAAAATTACTTTTCCTTAGAAGATATATTAGAAAGAGCTCCAACTTAAAACCTTATTTTCTCTGTTTTATGTGTAATTTTTTTAATCGTTTCACTCCGAGCAAGGCATTCCACTGGCACTATTTCGCAGGGGGTTACATAGAGGGGAAGTGATGAGAAAGGATGGTTAGATATAGGAAATATCAAAAGGAGGGTGATAGACGGGTAAGGATACCGAGAATGAGGGTTAGGTAGATGGTGAAAGTGTTTGAGAGAATAGATGCAAGTTAGTGTGATAGGAGGTGTCTATTGACCTTACATTTAAACTCCTGGAGATTGTAGCTGTCGGGGAAGCAAGTAAATGGAAGGGAATTCCACAGGTGGGAAGCGCGAGAAAAGAAGCTGTTGGAGTAGAAATTACGGTTACATCTTATCTGTTTCACTGTAAAAGGGTTGTACCTAGTTGCTAATCTAGTATCTCGTGTAAATTCGTATCTAGGCGGCACCAATGATCTAAGTTCATCAGAGCAGAAGCCGTAAAAGTATTTATAGAAGAGGCACAGGGAAGCCACGTCACGCCGATGAGAGAGTGGTTGCAGCCGGTCTGCCAAGTCAGTATCGATCATGTTACAGAATCTCCGTTGTATTTTGTTAAGAAGCCCGAGGAGAGTAGCAGGGGCACCCGACCAGATCTGGCAGCAGTATTCAATACACGGGCTGATGGTCGATATATAGATGTGCAGGATGGACTCAGGCGTGAAAAACTTCCGTACAGAGAACCGACTTTCATAACAGCGGATTTAGCAATGGATTCGATACAGTCATTTCATTTGAGGTCCACTGAGAGTGTAAGGCCAAGGAGGCGTAGTGTTTTACTCTCTGGGAGGCAAGCATGTTCCATTGAATTTGGGAAAGGGATTGGCTGTAATCTGTGTTGGAAATATATACGGTTAATTATACCAACGATTCATCCATTTTTACTAACTGCAAGGGCATGTCCTTTTATTTCTGAGAATACGTGCATATTCTCATTCAACATTTTGTTTACATTTGTCCAGTTACAACCGACTATTGATACTTGCGCTGATATTTTTGTCACGTAGTTAGTGTTTTTATCGATTATGCAAAGGCGTTCGACAAAATACGCAACAAAGAATCGATGGAGATACTCAGCAGCCTCGACGTATTTGGGAAAGACATAAGAGTAATCAAGAATCTCCACTGGCAGCAAACTACCTGCATACGGACAGGTAACGAATTCAGAAGATACACAAAGATAGAAAGGGGCGTAAGACAAGGATGTGTCTTTTCACCGGATCTATTCAACTTGTACAGCGAGACTATTCTAAGGACCCTAGATATTTTGCCATGATTTGTCGTCGAAGGCCACAATTTGAACAGCATAAGGTATGCAGATGATACAGTGCTGATTGCAGACACGGAAAGGAAACTAAAGACCTCCTACAGAAGGTAGCTGAAAAGAGTGACAAAAAAACTACAAATAAACTACAAGAAAACTGAGTGCATGGTCATCAGCAAAAAGAGCAACCAAAACGACAAATACAGGTGGAGATTACTAAAATCAAGCAGGTATAAACATTTAAATACCTGGGAAATGTAATAACAGAAGACAGAAAGTGTGACACATAGATCCGAAGTCGAATTGGCATGGCTTTACTCTACTTCCAGAAGTTGAGTAAAGTATTAAAAGACAGGAAACTTTCACTAGAAACAAAGAGGAGAGTACTGGATTGCTATGTGATGTCAGTTTTTCAATATGTCAGTGAATACTGGACAATATAAAAGATGAAAAAAAAACTTGAAGCAGCTGAAATATGGTTATACAGAAGGATGCTTTAAATATAATGGACCGAGCATGTGAGCAATGATGAGGTTTTGGAAAGGATAGAAACAAAAAGGAAATTAATATTGAGCATCAGGAAAAGACAGCTAAAATTCCAGGAACATGCAATGAGGAAAGAGAGCGAAAGGATGGAAGCGAAAAGGAAATTAATACTGAGCATCAGGAAGAGACAGCTGAAGTTCCTGGGATATGCAATAAGAAGGGCTTGGAGAACCTGATGCTAACAGGCCAGACAGAGCTAAAAAGAGACGGGGGAAAGCAGCAGATAACATATTTGAAGGACCTAATCAGGTGGATGATGGAACGACGGATGCATGGCGTAACAGGAAAGGCGTGCTAAGAAACGCCAGGGATAGGGAGACGTGGAGAGCCATGATCGCCTACGTCCTGAAGGGTCAGAGCACATAGAAGAAGAAGAAGAAGAAGAAGAAGAAGAAAGACAAAAGAAAGGAATTTTTGTTTGTCCTCAGATTCATAAACAACTTTTGAGTTAAAATCCTGATTACTACAAGGAAAGGAAAAACTGTATGAAAAGCATTTAAGTCAGTGTTAATCGTTATATTTTTTTTACTTCTTAATAATGATTTTCTTCTTATTATTATTTTACAACCAATAATCTCTGTGTCTTAGCGGCTTTTTTGTCTTTCTCGTTTGTAGAATGTTTCTATCGTTTGGGTCTTAAAATACAAGGTGTTGCTAAGTGTTAGAAAATATGAGAAAACCTTATCACAGAAAGAGTACAATAAACAATAAACGAAGAGGAAATAAGAAAACAGAAGATAACGATTGACATAGCATTTAAGGGTTACTGAGTGTGAAAGAATGATAAAAAGTAAAACATTATAAAAGAGAGAGAACAATAAAGGAACAGGAATTAAAAAGACAAAAGATAACGATTGACATCACATTTAAAATTTTGAAAATCAATGTTGATCGGAAAGCAAGAAGCTGGAGGAGAGTTTCACAAGCGAGAAGTGTGAAAGAAGAAGCTGCTAGCATAGAACTTACGGTTACATTTCAAATGTAAAAGGATTAGACCTTACCACCAATCAAGTACTTTTATATAACAACAATAAAACTAACAAAACAATTATACAAATGGGTATTAAAAATGTATGAAATCCTGGAGAAATGTTATTTGTTTGTAATATACAGTTCGGGACATTAAAATCAAGTAGTTACAGAAATTCCGATTTTTTTTTATAACCATATCGCCCCAAGCAAGGCTTTTACCGCCACTATTGTGCATGGGGTTACATAGGAGGACAGTTATGAGAAAGAGTGTCAGGAAGTGGGTAAGAGAAGGTTGAGAATAGTGATGAGAGTGGAGTGGACGGAGAAAGGAGCATGAGAGACAGGATGCAGGTTAGTGAGATAGGAGATGACAATATATATATATACATATTTTATATATTTATATATTTTACATATTTTTATATTTTTTGCTCCAAGCAAGGCATTTTACTGCCACTGTTTTGCAGGGGGTTACATAGGAGGAAAGTTATAAGAAAGCATGACAGGTTATAGGGGGTGTCAGGAAGTGGGTAAGAGAAGGTTGAGAATACTGATGAGAATGGAGTGGACAGAGGAGTGAGCATGAAAGAAAGAGGATGTCGAGAAAGCAAGTAAATGTAAGAGAATTCTACAGGCGAGAAGTGCGAGAAAAGAAGCTGTAGAGTAGAATTTGCGTTTATATTTTATTGGTTTCACAGTAAAAGGGTGCGACCCAGTTGCTAATATACAAGGCTTTGAAGTGAAGCCGTGTTTGAAATAGTATATCCGTGTAATATTATTCTGGCTGAGTGGATCTCAGGGGTACTATGCCTACTGACGCGGTATTCTCTGTGTAACTTCGGTACCGTTCGGTAACTTAAGGATGAGTACCGATGTTTCTCCGATAAGTCTTTCGGATCTCTCTATGGCAGGAGTATATGTATACTCACGTCGAGTCCATTATCATAGAAAAGGGAGAGATCCCACAACAAAATCAGTGATACCAAAAGTTATATTTACTGAATTCTTTACTCCGACCACTAAAAACTAAATATCAGAAAATATTTAATTAATCAGATTATTAGAATACTAATTACTTGACACAATTTATTAAATGTGAAATGTTTTTTGTTCATTCCGTCAGCATTCCAAATTGCCTTCTGAAATATTTAAATTATTCAGATCTGTGGACAATGCGTCTCACGTTCGGATTTACTTGTTGAGAACATATTTTTGCATTTGATAGAATGCAGTCTATATATAAAAAAAAATAAATTTTCCTTTTTCATGCGTTCCCCCCCCCTCCAAACATTATCGGTTTTTTTTTTTGGTTTTTTTTTCGTAATCTTTTTAGTCTTTAAATCATGCGTTCTCACTTTCTCCGGCCGGGCTGATTGCTTTTGGTTCTCTGGGTAATACGATACTAAATTTTTCTGAAATCTTTTTCGCGCAACACCGACGTGGCTCATAAATTAAGATTTAAAACCAGAAAGAAATAAAAGAAATGAATTAGCAAATAAATTCCTACAGCGAATGTTCAGAAATATACTCTGAACTCTCTGCAGACATTTTTAACAATTCAGTTCATGTCTCATTGGCACAAGAAACAGATACGAGGGTCATTCAATAAATAAGGTGAATTTTTTGGTATAAGGACTTCTACGAGGATCATTCAATAAATAAGGTGAATTTTTTGGTATGAGGATTTCTACGAGGGTCATTCAATAAATAAGGTGAATTTTTTGGTATGAGGATTTCTACGAGGGTCATTCAATAAATAAGCGAATTTTTTGGTATAAGGATTTCTACGAGGGTCATTCAATAAATAAGGTGAATTTTTTGGTATAAGGACTTCTACGAAGGTCATTCAATAAATAAGGTGAATTTTTTGGTATGAGGATTTCTACGAGGGTCATTCAATAAATAAGCGAATTTTTTGGTATAAGGATTTCTACGAGGGTCATTCAATAAATAGGCGAATTTTTTGGTATAAGGACTTCTACGAAGGTCATTCAATAAATAAGGTGAATTTTTTGGTATAAGGACTTCTACGAGGATCATTCAATAAATAAGGTGAATTTTTTGGTATGAGGATTTCTACGAGGGTCATTCAATAAATAAGCGAATTTTTTGGTTTAAGGATTTCTACGAGGGTCATTCAATAAATAGGCGAATTTTTCGGTATAAGGACTTCTACGAAGGTCATTCAATAAATAAGGTGAATTTTTCGGTATAAGGACTTCTACGAGGGTCATTTAATAAATAGGGTGAATTTTTCGGTATAAGGACTTCTACGAGGGTCATTCAATAAATAGGTGAATTTTTCGGTATAAGGACTTCTACGAGTGTCATTCAATAAATAGGCGAAATTTTCGGTATAAGGACTTCTACGAGGGTCATTCAATAAATAAGGTGAATTTTTTGCTATAAGGACTTCTACAATGGACATTCAATAAATAAGGTGAATCTTTCGGTATAAGGTCTTTTACAATGGACATTCAATAAATAAGGCGAATTTTTCGGTATAAAAACAACTACGAGGATCATTCAATAAATAAGGTGAATTTTTAGTTACAAAGACTTTTTGTTCCTTTACTTCTTTCTCAGAAGGATTTAATTTTTTTTTTAATTTTGAGAGTTTTGGAGATTAAAAGGTTTCATCAACGAGCTGGACTGGGAACTGCTCCCCAATCCCCCTTACAGCCCAGACATTGGCCCTTCAGACTTTCACCTGTTTGGTCCGTTGAAAGCGTTCACGAGAGGCACGAAGTTTGAAAGTGACGATGAAGTCACAAGTGCTATGAGTGATTGGCTGAGACATCAGTCCAAAGATTTTTATTTTATTTTATTTTTTTAAAAACGTTGAGAATTTTGGAGATTAAAAAGGTCAGTTATCAAGTTTTTGGTTGCTGAAGGGTGCAAACCAGTTGAAATTCATAGGAGAATGTCAACTGTGTATGGTGCCACATGTTTCAGCCAAAAAAATGTCTACAAGTGGGTTAAATTGGTTAAAGAAGGACGGAAGAGTGTTGAGGATGAAGACACGCCTGGGAGGCCTACAGAAGTGAGGTCTTCTGAGGTGATCGAATCAGTCAATGACCTCATTCAGTCTGACAGACGGGTGAGAGTGGATGACATTGCAAGGTCTTTTAGTCTGTCTGTTGGGACAGCACACAAATTTGTCCGTGATGACCTTGCCAACAACGCAATGCCTCACACAGCAGCCTAAACGGTGCAGACTATCAACAAGCTGGGCTGGGAACTGCTCCTCCATCCCCCTTACAGCCCAGACCTTGCCTATTCAGACTTTCACCTGTTTGGTCCGTTGAAAGCGTTCACGATAGGTACAAAGTTTGAAAGTGACGATGACGTCAAAAGTGCTGTGAGCGATCGGCTGAGACATCAGTCCAAAGATTTTTACGCTGAGGGAATACAGAAGCTTGTGCACAGATGGGGAAAGTGTGTGACACTGCTGGGAGACAACGTTGAAAAATAAAAAAAAGTAAGCTTCTATCTGTATTAGAAGATCTTATACCGAAAAATTCGCCTTATTTATTGGATGACCAGCGTAATTCTTTCATATTCAATCTTTATTTTCCTCTTTGATCTTAAGTCATTGCAAGAAAACAATATCAATTCCTTTTCCAATATTAAATTATTCCCTCACCTCACATCACTTCTTTGTGTCTCGTGAACCCTTTTGACGTAGGTGACCATGGCTCTCTACAATTTTCTGTCTCCTGTAGTTCTTAAGGATGTGCGTTGTGGTGCAGTGGGTATCGGCTCGGAACGAGAATTCGCGGAGCCGAGTTCGAATTCCAGATGAATTCATTGCATTCACTTACGCACAAATACCCTTGGGAAAGGTATTAATCCGTCTCTTCCTTCCAGTTATGGGTTAAATAACAGGACAGATTGGGTTCTATAGCCTTGGCTGGCAACCAGTCTACCGCAGAAAGGAATGGCAACCTACTGCGGGATCATCTTCTGCCCAGCCAGTCATGTCTCTTTCGAGACATGATTGCCCAAGCGTGTTTCACATATGGCACTTCACTGACTGACTGAATATAATAGTTGGAATCATGAGTAAGGCTTCTACTGGACATAAAGTGGGGGATTGGTTTTCTATTGTTAAGAAGTAATAAACTAAACCCCCACTAATTACTACTTAGTAATATAATATATCTCTTCCCCATCTAGCTATGGGTCAAATAACAAGACAGATTGGAATTTATAGCCTTTTGCTGGCAACCAGTCTACCGCAGAAAGCAATGGCAACCTACTGCGGGATAATCTTCTGCCAGTCAGTCATGTCTCTATCGAGACATGATCGTCCAAGTGCGTTCCCCATCCATTTACTCAAGCTCAATAAGTAAATCATGCGTTGCTTTCCCCTGCGTCACTTGCCTTAATTCGATCCTGTGAGTATAACATTTTCAAAGATTCATTCCTCATTATATTCCCTAGAAAGTTTATGTTGTCTGTTCCTGATGTTAAATATAAGTTTCCATTTTGTTTCCATTTTCTCTAAAACTTCGACCTTGCTCACATGTTCGGTATATACTATCCTCAGCATCCTTCTGTAGAAACACATTCCTCTTGATTTTTTAAATCTTTTCTTCATATTCGATGAGATTATCCAGCGCTCACTGCCATAAATGAAGTAAAAGATACCAGTTATGTAAGCACAGTAAATCCAGTTTCATTCCTTGGATGCACCTCTCCTTGATTGACCATGTCTTCTGTACTAGGGCCGTACTCACCATGTTTGCTCAATTGTGGGTTGGTAATACTACTTAACCCAAATCTGGTGGTGTTAATTCAGAATTGTCTTTATACTAGACCTAGTCTTCCCTGCTCTTTATCCACATTTTACCCAGGGAAGAATTAGATTCATGCCTTCCTCAACAGTAGTTGGTTATTTGGTTTGTCGATTCGAGCCGCAATCCATTACGCAAGCGTAGCTCAGCATATATATGTGCGAGTCAGCCGCAATCCACTACGCAAGCGTAGCTCAGCATATATATGTGCGAGTCAGCCGCAATCCACTACGCAAGCGTAGCTCAGCATATATATGTGCGAGTCAGCCGCAATCCATTACTCAAGCGTAGCTCAGCATATATATGTGCGAGTCAGCCGCAATCCACTACGCAAGCGTAGCTCAGCATATATATGTGCGAGTCAGCCGCAATCCATTACTCAAGCGTAGCTCAGCATATATATGTGCGAGTCAGCCGCAATCCACTACGCAAGCGTAGCTCAGCATATATATGTGCGAGTCAGCCGCAATCCACTACGCAAGCTAGCTAGCTCAGCATATATATAGTGCGAGTCAGCCGCAATCCATTACTCAAGCGTAGCTCAGCATATATATGTGCGAGTCAGCCGCAATCCATTACTCAAGCGTAGCTCAGCATATATATGTGCGAGTCAGCCGCAATCCACTACGCAAGCGTAGCTCAGCATATATATGTGCGAGTCGGGAGATTGTTTTCCGATGGTCAGTTCACGATTACATTTAGTAGAGACCTTATACTTATGATTTTATGCCAGATTAAACACCTGTCTTCGTTGGTTTCCTTATTATCTGCAGAATAATTGGGTTACCTGGTATTTTCTATTTTCTTTTCAAGTAACAGACTGTATTGGATTATATCATACCAACAATAAGAAAGTATCCATGATCTGAACTATTACTGAATCCCCAACATAAAAGGTCTTACCGAGGCACAACTGAATGATGTCCACATTACACCTTCGCTTGTCTCTAAGATAATCTCAAAACTTGACCCTCACAAAGCGAGCGGTGGTGACGGAATCCCAACCATAGTCTTAAAGAAATGTGCCCCTGAACTCTCCTCTGTCCTTTCTAAGCTCTACAACCTTTGCCTATCTGCTTCCTGCTTTCCTGCCTGTTGGAAATCTTCCTCTGTAGTTCCTATATTTAAAAACACTGGAGAACCCTCTGACCCTGCAAATTACCGCCCTATCAGCCTTCTTCCGATCTTTGGCAAAGTGTTCGAAGCCATTATCAACGCCGAGGTGGTTCAGCATCTCACAGCACACAGGCTCCTCTCGGACAAGCAATATGGTTTCCGCTTCACCAGGTCTACTGTTGATATGCTAACGACCATCACCGAGTACATATACCAGACACTCGACAGGAATGGCGAAGCCCGAACCGTTGCATTGGATATATCTAAGGCGTTCGACAGAGTTTGGCATGCTGGCCTTCTATGTAAACTGTGGAGCTATGGTATAACTGGACATTTGTTTGAACTAATCCAGTCATTCCTCTCTAACCGCACAATGAAGATGGTATTAAACGGACATGTCTCTCAGAACTACCATACAAACGCAGGTGTCCCCCAAGGCTGCATCTTAGGTCCTACACTTTTCCTGATATACATTAATGATCTCCCTGATACCATAAGAGCCCAAATAGGTTTGTACACCGATGACACCACCGTTTATTCTCGCCTCCTACAAAAATCTGGTGTAGGCGTCAAAGATAACCTCGCAGCCGAGATTGAAAAAGACCTCCAATCCATATTGGACTGGGGTAAGAAATGGTTAGTAAATTTTAATGCTTCTAAAACGAAGCTACTCTCAATTAACCATCATCGACAATCTCACCTACCTCCCATTAGCATGGACCAGGCTTGCCTCCCAGAGAGTAAAACACTGCGCCTCCTTGGTCTCACACTTTCAGCGGACCTCAAATGGAATGACTATATCGAATCCATTGCTAAATCCGCTGCTATGAAAGTCGGTTCTCTGTGTAGGGCCCGGAAGTTTTTTCCGTCTGAATCTATCCTGCACATATATAAATCTACCATCCTCCCGTGCATTGAATACTGCTGCCATATCTGGTCGGGTGCCCCTGCTGTTCTCCTCGGGCTTCTCGATAAGGTTCAGAGGAGGGTCTGTAATGTGATAGATACGGACTTGGCAGACCGCCTGCAGTCTCTCTCCCACCGGCGCGACGTGGCTTCCCTGTGTCTCTTCTATAAATACTTTCACGGCTTCTGCTCCGATGAACTTAGATCACTAGTGCCCCCTAAATACGTATTTGAACGAGATACTAGATTAGCAACTAGATCCCACCCTTTTACAGTGAAACCGATAAAATGCAGCCGTAACTTCTACTCCAACAGTTTCTTTCCTCGCACTTCCCGACTGTGGAATTCTATTCCAAACGATTGCTTCCCCGACGGCTACAATCTCTAGGTGTTTAAATGTAAGGTCAATAGACACCTCCTAACACACTAACCTGCTCCCATTCTATCAAGCACTCTTCCCATCTGCCCAACCCTTATCCTTGGTATCCTTACTCATCTGTCACCTTCCTCCTCACATTCCCTATGTCTAACCACTCCTTCTCTTTACCTTCCCCTATGTAGCCCCATGCGCAATAGTGGCAGTGGAATGCCTTGCTTGGGGAGAGATGATTAAAAAAAAACAAAAAATAAAAAAAGATATAAATAAGTCCAGATATTCTGCTATTTACCAATAGTTAAAAGCAGAAACGAATTCATGATGATAATTCTTAAGGTGAAGTGGGTTAGTTTGTAGTGTCCACCTTCTCTCCAGTTAATATGCACTTCATTGCCTTGGATTACGTTTCCAACAATAATGTGCAATCTTCTTCTTCTCTGTGCCCTGCCCTTTCAGGACGTAGGTGATCATGGCTTTCCACGTCTCCCTATCCCTGGTGGCTCTTAGCACGCCTTCTCCTGTTACACCACGCAACTCTCGTTCCAATATCCACCTGATTAAGTCCTTCAAATATGTTATCCGTTGCTTTACCCCGTCTCTTTTTCCCTCTATCTGGCCTGTTAGTATCAGGTTCTCCAAGCCCTCTTTCCTCATTGCATGTCCCAGGAACTTCAGCTGTCTCTTCCTGATCGAATTATAAGTTGAATGCATCCGTTTATCTCGCGAGATAAACTAGTGTCCCGTTTGATCAGAATTAATTCTTTTGCTGGTGTGGCTGGTGTGGCTGGTGTGGCATTTCCAAGCCTGAGTGATGGTATATGGAGGCCGTACGCTGTCCAGACCATATGAACCTCCTCTCTGCCGTACCTGCAAGATCCAAAAGTATATAGCGTAATACACTTCGAATTGGTTTAATTGCAAGAGTTCCTGAAA
Organism: Ascarosepion bandense; assembly: GCA_037127315.1. NCBI lineage: Eukaryota > Metazoa > Mollusca > Cephalopoda > Sepiida > Sepiidae > Ascarosepion > Ascarosepion bandense. The sequence continues at coordinate 2,865,430 of JBBBDQ010000690.1, read as the reverse complement.
GACTGTTACGGTTGACAGCCGACCGTCTTTGGGACTCCACGCCGATTTATCTTCACCGTTCCTTCTTGAATATGGTTTACGATTGAGCAGATGTATAAAATCAGGGTTTTTCTTCTACTAAAATTCTACCCAAGTTATATTACTGAATTATTATCGAATACCCAAGATGGATTGGCTTAGAGGACTAAATGCTCTGTTATTTGCTCGTAGATACGAGGAAAAGTGAATTTATGCCTCCCAAAGTTACATGCAATGGATTGGATTTGGCTACAGTGAATCAACAATGAAAAATAATTTCTGGATTTAACTATAATCTAATACCAAACATGGATTGGCTAAAAGGATGTCCTGCTATTTATTAATATCTCAGGGAAAAAAAAATGGGTTCATCCCTTTCCAAGAGCATTAGTGTTAAATAATCAGAAACTGTCCAAGCTAGAGTTTGAACTCTATTACTCCAATTTTCATTTTTCTCTGGAAAATCATTAATTGGAGTAGATAGACTAAACTATCGCCCGGTTCACACTCCACGTACGTCTATTGAACAGGTGAAGAAGCTCATCAATTGTTTCCTGTTTAGGATGCGGTTTCCGGTTTTCTCTTTTCCAATCTTCTCACTTTTTTTTCAATTGGAGTAGATAGACTAAACTTTCGCCCGGTTCACACTCCACCCATGTCTATTGAACAGGTGAAGAGGCTCATCCCTTGTTTCCTGTTTAGGATGCGGTTTCCAGTTTTCTCTTTTCCAATCTTCTCACTTTTTTTTCAATTGGAGTAGATAGACTAAACTTTCGCCCGGTTCACACTCCACCCATGTCTATTGAACAGGTGAAGAGGCTCATCCCTTGTTTCCTGTTTAGGATGCGGTTTCCAGTTTTCTCTTTTCCAATCTTCTCACTCCTATGTAGCCCCCTGCAAATCAGTGGCGTTACCGCCTTGCTCGGAGTGATATGATTAAAAAAAAATCACTGTTTCGCCATCTGTTCTTGTTTACGCCGCTTTGGTAGGTTAAAAAATAAATTTTCTAATGACAAGTCGACCAAATTTTAATTTACGTGATAAAATAATAACAATTTTTAAAGTTTCTAGATCGTTGAATTCAGAAATGTGTATTTCTGGTATTTCTGTACGTCATAGTTAAAAGAAAAAAAAATTTTGTGTTTTTTTTCCTTTCCAATCATAGAGGCGTCCAAAAGCTGTTTTTTGCTTCTTCTTTTTTTGTATTCTACTAACGTAATTTATCAACGTTGAGAATAATTTTTTTAGACTTTGGACGCGTCTCGTTAAGACATCCTTTCCCAAGTCCCAGACCATTTCTACAACTTCCAAGAAAGTAAATTTACCAGAAAACTATTTTTAAAACTAGCTCATTTTGAGTTTTGGCATGTTTCCGAGTACTTTACTTTGAAGGAAGAAGAACAGACTTCCATCAGATTTTACGTCTAATGACGAAATCCATAAAATTACAAATGATAGTTAAAATCAATTTTTATAAACCCAGGTAAGGGTATCCTGACATGGGTCCTGGTTAGCCAGCTTGTCTAGGTAAGATAATTAGGAATGAATAACGGGTTCGATCATTGCCCTGTGTCCCATTTTTTTTTTGCCTTGTGTGACTTGCGCTTAGAAAATCGCAATACAGCAAACCGTAGTTTTTCATTCAATTAATTTAAATGTGATTAAAACCGATATTTTTTACTACTCATAATCAGAATATTTCATGTTTAGGAGTTTTAATTGGTCTAAGAATAATCAGGATGTGCGTTATGGTGCAGTGGATATCGGCTCGGAACGAGAAATCGGGGAGCCGATTTCGAATTCCAGTTGAATTCATTGCTTTCACTTACGCATAAATACCCTTGGCAAAGGTATTAATCCGTCTCTTCCCTCCAGTTATGGGTTAAATAACAGGACAAATTGGGTTCTATAGTCTTGGTCAGCAACCAGTCTACCGCAACCTACTGCGGGATAATCTTCTGCCCAGTCAGTCATGTCTTTTTCAAGACATGATCGCCCAAGCGTGTATCACGTAAGGCACTTAACTGACTGACTGAAGAATAATCATATATATTCTGGTAGATAGGAATATTGATCTATAGACATTGGCTAATTTAAGTTGAATTAGTATTATTCAGATTTGGTAAATCATAAGTGTTTAGAAACTAATGAAAAAACTTCTTTAAGTGACTTTCTCTTTCCCTATTTATAATCCATTTTCAAAACTATTTCTTTCTATTGGAAAGTATAAACAGTTTACATTATTCACATATATAATAATAATATTATATATATATATATATATATATATATATATTATATATATATATATATATATATATATATATATATATATATATATATATATATATATATTATATATAATATATATATATATATATATATATATATATATATATATATATATATATATATATATATATATATATATATATATATATATATATATATATATATATATATATATATATATATATATATATATATATATATATATATATATATATATATATATATATATATATATATATATATATATATATATATATATATATATATATATATATATATATATATATATATATATATATATATATATATATATATATATATATATATATATATATAATATATATATAATAATATATTATTATTTATATTATTACATTATTCGGGATGTAGTCCTCATCTTTATTATTATATATTCTTTTAATCATTTCCCCCCAAGCAAGGCATTCCACTGCCACTATTGCGCATGGGGCTACATAGGGGAAGGTAAAGAGAAAGAGTGGTTAGGTGTAGGAAATGTCAGAAGGAAGGTGATAGATGGGTAAGGATACCGAGGATGAGGGTTGGGCAGATGGGAAGAGTGTTTTGAAAGAATGGATGCGGGTTAGTGTGTTAGGAGGTGTCTATTGACTATACTTTTAAACTCCTGGAGATTGTAGCCGTCAGGGAAGCAATCATGTGGAAGGGAATTCCACAGTTGGGAAGTGCGAGAAAAGAAACTGTTGGAGTAGAAATTGCGGTTACATTTTATCGGTTTCACTGTAAAAGGGTGGGATATAGTTGCTAATCTAGTATCTCGTGCAAATTCGTATTTAGGGGGCACCAGTGATCTAAGTTGATCGGAGCTTAAGCCGTGAAAGTATTTATAGAAGAGACACAGGGAAGCCACGTCACGCCGGTGAGAGAGTGTTTGCAGTCGGTATCGATCACATTACAGACTCTCCGTTGTATTTTGTCGAGAACCCCGAGGAGAATAGCAGGGGCACCCGAACAGATGTGGCAGCAGTATTCAATGCACGGGCGGATGGTAGATTTATATATGTGCAGAATAGATTCAGACGGAAAAAAACTTCTGTTCCCTACACAGAGAACCGACTTTCATGGCAGCGGATTTAGCAATGGATTCGATATAGTCATTCCACTTGAGGTCCGCTGAAAGTGTGAGACCAAGGAGGCGTAGTGTTTTACTCTCTGGGAGGCAAGCCTGGTCCATGCTAATGGGAGGTAGGTGAGATTGTCGATGATGGTTAATTGAGAGTAGCTTCGTTTTAGAAGCATTAAAATTTACTAGCCATTTCTTACCCCAGTCCAATATGGATTGGAGGTCATTTTCAATCTCGGCTGCGAGGTTAGCTTTGACGCCTACACCAGATTTTTGTAGGAGGCGAGAGTAAACTGTGGTGTCACCGGCGTACATACGCACTTGGGATCTTATGGTATCAGGGAGATCATTAATGTAGATCAGAAAGAGCGTAGGACCTAGGATAGAGCCTTGAGGGACATCCGCGTTCATATGGTAGTTCTCGGAGGCATGTCCGTCAAATACCACCTTCAATGTGCGGTTAGTGAGGAAAGATTTCATTAGGTAAAACAAATGTCCAGCTATGCCATAGCTCCGCAGTTTGCATAGAAGGCCAGCATGCCAAACTCTGTCGAACGCATTAGAGATATCCAAGGCAACGGTTCGGGCTTCGCCGTTCTTGTCAAGAGCCCGGTATATATACTCGGTGATGGTCGTTAGGATATCAGCAGTAGACCTGGTGAAACGGAAACCATACTGCTTGTCCGAGAGGAGCCTGTGTGCTCTGAGATGCTGAACCACCTCGGCGTTGATAATGGCTTCGAACACTTTACCAAAGATCGCAAGAAGGTTGATAGGGCGGTAATTTGCGGGATCCGAGGGTTCTCCAATGTTTTTAAATATAGGAACTACAGAGGAAGATATTCAACAGGCAGGAAAGCTGGAAGCAGATAAGCAGATGTTGTAGAGCTTAGAAAGGACAGAGGAGAGTTCAGGGGCACATTTCTTTAAGACTATGATTGGGATTCCGTACCCTCCGCTCGCTTTGTGAGGGTCAAGTTTTGAGATTATGTTAGAGACCAGCGAGGGTGTAATGTGGACGTCATTCAGTTGAGCCTCAGTTCTAGGTGGGAAGTCGGGTGTAGAAACTCCAGACGAGTCCAGTCTCAAATTGGTCGAGAATCTGCGAGTAAGCATTCAGCCTTGTCTGCTGAGGAGGTGAGGACCTCAAATTCATTGATTAGTGGGAGTATTGAGGACTTGCTCTTGTTAAGCACTCTTTTACAGAGTCACCAATAGTCTTTGGCGCCGAACTTAGAGGATGCTATGCGTTGCTTCATTCTGGCAGCAAACAACATCTTAGCTTCGTTAAGTATCTTTTTACACTTATTACCAGCTGAGGCGAAAGGGCGCCTGTTTTGGTCCGACGCGTAGCTACGATAGAGCCGGAAGAAATGATTCTGGTGGGCAATGGCGGCCGAGCAAGCGGGCGAGAACCAGGGAGACGGATGAGATTTTAGCTGAAATTTCCTGGCAGAGATGAAGGCATCGATGCCAGCCTTAACCCAGGAGGAGACCTCGGATGCACAGTCTTCAACGGGAAGATTAAAACGTTGTTCCATGGGACGTCACAGATGAAGTCTGGGAACGAATCCCAGTCTGCTCTTTGGTAGCAGTAGGATATTCTACTGGTCTGGGTTTCTTGGGTCGGGTGGGAGTGGAATGAAATGTTGACGGAAACTACGGTGTGGTCAGAGTTTCCGAGAGGGCAGAGCTGTCTGGTAGTGCAAGAGTCTGGGATGGAAGTGAAGCAGAGGTCTAGTAGTGAGACCCTTCCGTTAGGGTTGTCGGAGAAACGCGTGGGGAAGTCCACCACTTGCGTAAGGGATGGGGTGATTGAAAAATTCATGGTGTGGACACCAGCAAGGCCGGTGACAGAGTTCTCCAGCCACTTGGTGTGATGGGCGTTAAAGTCACCAAACACAAATATATGGACAGAGGGATGGGAAGAAATGGCTTTGTCGATATTGTCAGAGAGGCTGTCAAGTAACAAACAGTCACAGGAGAAAGGGGAGCGGTAGAGAAAGAAGAGATAGCTAATCGAGCTTAGAAGTGAGAGACGGAAGCACATGAAAAAATGATCCAGGGATTCAAGAGATGTTACCCTAGTTAAGGGGAGGTGTTCGGTGGCATACATACCAAGCCCATGTATATGAACTTTGGAGTCCTACCTGAAGAGGGGAAGGTAACCAGGAACGTAAAACTCAGAAGAGGGGATAGAAGGGTCAAGGTTAGTTTCACATAGGGCTAAGATATCAGGTGAGTTAGTGTGAAGGAATGATTCTACGCTGTGAAAGTTAGTGCGGATACCACGTGAAAGAGACACAGACGTGTTTGGGCGTTTTCTGACTAGCTGGTTTAGTTTTGTTATTATGTTTGCTTTGTTTCATAGTGATTTAGTTAATGTGACCTCGGGGTTGCCCACCGAACGTTCATGCAGGGACGCCCGTCCATACGCGGTATGGCACTACAAGAATCCCGGTATTATTCAACTGTTAATCAGAGCAGCTTCTCAAGACGCTACGCAAGAGTTCAGGCTCTTAACTACCAGTCGGAAGCAGCGACCAGGAAACTGCCAACCCGGTACCTCAGAATGAAAAGACGTTGCCACCATACCCAGTAACTTCCAGCTGAACTAAACCGAAGAAGTGGCATGAACCGGGAACCCCTTCCTAAACAAGAAACAAGGCAATCACTTCTACTCTTGTTCAAAAGAAGCGGGTGGAGTGTGAGTCCGGGCGATATTAGAAACTATCTACTCCAATTAAAAAAAAGGAACAGAAGGCAGTAACTGAAATTTACTAAGTTTTAACTTAGTATAAATCGAAACGAACCTTGAATGCCAAAATAATATACACAAACTATTTAAGTTAGTAACAAAAAACAAAAATAGAATAAAATAAACAAAAGGTAACCAAAAAACCCAAAAATAAAGTTAAAGAAAAGAAAAGAAAAACAGAGTTATTCAAGCGAACTTACCACGTGCAGATAACACTGAAAATTTGGTTTAAAAATTTCAGAAGACAATCATTTCGGTTGTCTCACGCCCAAGACTCATTCAGATTATATACGTTGAATTTCAAAAACTGAACCCTTTATTTCGCTCACAAGGCTAGAGTGTTCTAGTTCCACGTGTCATGCCTTTTCTGGTTATCACAGTTTTCAGTTATTTTCCTTTAGTAACTCAACTCTCTAAGGTGTTTTGTTTACCTCTCTTGTGGCCAATTATTGAACTCACAATTATTTGGGTAAAGTCACTTTTACACGACTTCAACCAACATTTTTATCCACTGGGCCATCTGAGTGAATTTTTGAGACTTATAAACCTAATGTTTCAGTAATCACTTTTACCAGAGCTCATATTACAATATATTTTTGTTGTTTTTACCAGAACTCATATTACAATTTGTTGTTGTTGTTGTTTTTTCTCTAATTTTCTGTATTACTGGTTCCCATATTGTATTCAGTCTATGTTTCGCCAGCTTAGGAGGTTTTTGTGAACTATCATATGCGCTCATTCCTTAAATTTCCATATTCACCAGTAATGTTCTCTGTTTCTGTAGCGGAACTGAAAGGCAGCAGTCTGTGGGTTCTGCTGAACCGACTACAGTTCCCGGTTCAAAGAGGCAACGAGTGGCATGCGTGATATGTAAGCAGGATAGCGGACGCTTACGCATGTGTAGCAACCGTCCCTGGCTAGATGAAATGCTGGTCGAACAAGGAAAAAACGTTAACTGCGTTAACTGATTAAAAATGGCGGACGTTCGAATCCGAAAGAGCGCGAAAGAGTTTCGAGTGCCGGAAGTCAACAATAAAAACACAAGCGTCATTGGTGGGTAGAATTTATAAGTTACCAACGTCTTATAGCGGATTATCCATTCTTTTCCAGTTTATAGTGGGGAGTCATATATTGTTGCAGATTAACGGTATTTGGCTTCGTTGTAGATAGCCCACTCAGTCAGTTGAGTGCCATACGTGAGACACGCTTAGGCGATCATGTCTCGACAGCGACATGACTGACTGGGCAGAAGATTATCCCGCAGTAGGTTGCCATTGCTTTCTGCGGTAGAACAAGGCTATAGAATCCAATCTGTCCTGTTATTTAACCCATAACTGGAAGGAATAGGCGAATTAATACCGTTCCCAAGGGTATTTGCGCGTAAGTGAATGCAATGAATTCAGCTGGAATTCGAACACGGCTCCCCGATTTCTCGTTCTGAGCCGATATCCAATGCACCACAACGCACATTATAGCTTAGTATAAGTCATAAAATGATTATAATTAAAGAAAACCAATTTGAATTGAAGAATAACATTTTATATATATACACATACCAATTAAGGTTTTTACAATGAAAGTAATACTTGAAGTATAGGTCCAACGGACGCTAAAATGTTCATGGTAATAAAATGCTGAAAAGAGAATTAATACTTAGGAATGTGGGAGCGTCGTGAGTACGGAATGTCTTTGATGTATTCGCACCTTAGGTCAGTAAGTAGTTTTGAGACAGAGAAGAATGAAAGAGGTAAGAGAGGCGACGAGCATAGTAAGCCAATTGACTTGGGTCGAGGGGACTACTAATTACAGTCGTCTCTCTCGAGTCTGGGTCTGTCTTTCTTTCTGGCGATGCTTTCTGTATCGGCTTTTTATTTCGGCTTTTTTGATCGCAGATCATTTGGGATTTCACACTTGTATTTGATTCTGGGCCTCCCATTGGCCGATAAATAAAATTCGCGTAGGCTCGCGAACTGGAAATTTAATATTTAATTAATTTTTAGTTTTCAACAGGAACATCTGCGGGAACTCGGATGCGCAACGACGACTTTTGTTCATTTGTTTTTTGGTTGTGAGGGTGAAAACATCCGGTCTATCGCTTTTTGCTCGGTCGGTATCACCACAGTCTAAAATATGCAAATTTCGGCCAGCTAGAACTAATATAAAATGAGCAATCTTGGCAGGTGGATTGGTTATATTTTTTTGAGTCTGTCAAGCTGTTCTGTTGAGTGTTTCGGCGCGGAGACTAAGAGAGACTCTCGGAATGTATTTTTCTCCATCAAAAAGAGTTTCTTACGGTAGCCACAGTATATGCAACGAATTAACTCTGAGATGTACAGAAAAGGTATTGCATGTGGAACTAGAACAGTCTACCTCCTTGGGTTAATAAAGGGTTTGATTCGAAATTATATCTTATATCACCTGAAGAAGGCCGAGGTGTATAACGACCTAAATGTCTTGTATATCAAAATATAAACAAAAGTAAACAGCTTTCATAGAATTTCTGTTTTCTGAAAGACATGTAAACAGTCACAGGATGTTAGCAAATATTTATGAAATTAGGAAAGTCATTCGAGTTTTTTCGCGGTCCTAAAGAGCTTCTGTAGAACCCGATTTCTTTTGCTTTTTCAAATCTTTTCTTCATATTCGATGAGATTATCTAGCGCTCATTTATATTTATGAAGTAAAAGATACCAGGGATGTAAGCACAGTAAATCCAGGTTCATTCCTTGGATGCACCTCTCCTTGATTGACAATGTCTTCAGGAGTAGAGCCGTACTCACTATGTTTGTTCAATTGTGAGTTAGTAATACTATTTAACCAAAATCTGGTGGTGTTAATTCAGAGTTGTCTTTATACTAGACTCGTTGCTACCAGAGCTAGTCTTCCCTGCACTTTATCTATATTTTACCCAGGGAAGAGGTAGATTCATGCCTTCCTCAACAGTAATTGCATCAAAGTGAATGTAACAAACTCGACTTAAATTCGACGTTGGTTATTTGATTCGTCAATCCGAGCCAAAATCCATTACGCAAGCGTAGCTCAGTATATATATGTACAAGTCGGGAGATTGTTTTTCGATGGTCAGTTCACGAGTATAGTTAGTAGAGACCTTATACCTATGAACTTATGCAAGACTAAATAGCTGACTGCGTTGGTTTCCTATGATCTGAAGAATAATTCTCTTTTTGATGTAACTGCCGTACGTGAAATGGAGTCAGTTGTTTAGTGGCATCACTACTAATTTGACTATTATAAGCTGCGGATATCGTGGACTGAGCATGTGAGCAATGATGAGGTTTTGGAGAGGACGGAAACAAAAAGGAAATTAATATTGAGCATCAGAAAGAACACAACTGAAATTCCTGAGACATGTAATAAGGGCAAAGGGCTTGGAGAACCTGATACTAACAGGCCAGACAGAAGAGAAAAGAGATAACATACTTGAAAGGCCTGAGCAGGTGGATGATAAAACGGGGGTTGCGTGGTGTTAAAGGAGAAAGTGTGCTAAGAGCCACCAGAAATAGGGAGACATCGAAGGCCATGATTGACTACGTTCTAAAAGGACAAGGTACATAGGAGAAGAGAAGAAGATGTCAAGACGTTGACACACAGGAAAGCAAGACTTTTTCGAGTTTGAACATATTTGAAGGTGATTTTATATATGGGTAAATGTTACATATTACTTCACCTCGTGCGAAATTCCGCGCAGAAGTGTATTTGCATTAGGCGGGTTTTATGAAACAGCCAAAATATGCAAATTGGCTATCAAAAGAAAATAAATATTAATTTGAAAATAAATATTGTTTTGAAAAGTTAATTGGGTGACGAGAAAAACTTCCTAGGTCAGGAGATGTGGAAGCAGAAATATATTTATAGTAAATAAATATTATTGCATCGAAGGAATATAATTGTGTTGTGTGTTTTGATAACCAGCATAGCCAAGATCAGATGAGATAAAGCCTCGAAATTGTTATTATAAACAATGTGCCTGAAAAACGAGATTCAGCCAATATATAGATCGGAAGACAGTTGAGTTAACAGTGGTAGTTTGTCAGCAGTTAAGATCAGAAGACTGTTTGAGAGAGGATAAGACATTGTCATAGTTGGTTGAATTTTGCCCCTACTCAATTGCCATATATTTTTTCATATTTAGAATTTTGGGACCGTTTTAGGCCTGTATAGTTGGAAGGACATTCGTTGAGAAGAGGGGAATAGGATTCATCATCCTTATCCGAAGGGTCTTTTGATGATGATACGAAAACTATTTTTTCCTGAATGACCGACTTTTGTCGGCCATCTTGTACTATTTATGATCCTTCCAGTATTTTTTTTTTGTTTAATTGTAAGGGGAGGAGTGGGAAAGAAGGTAAATAATAAGCAACATACACACACAGACACACACAAAAACACTAAGAAAATAAAATAAAATAAAACAAATACACAGAAATTAACCTAAAAAATTACAAAGTAAAGCGGTTTCAAACAAATTATACAGTTAGAATGAATGTAAAAATCAGAACTAAAAGATATCTCTTATAAACAGAAAATTTAAACTAAATTAAAAATGAAAAGAAAACGCCACCAAACTATAAAACCAAACGTTAAATGAAACAAATATAAAGTAATCGGTTTTTTAAAAGAAAGGTTTAAAAATTACTATAATTCTAAAAGAACCTTTTAAACCAAAAAAGTAGCCTAAAATGTTACGTCTAGTAAAAAAATAATTTAAACTAAGTTTCCTACAAAAATATAATCCCGCAGGTTAAAACCGAGTAAAACACACTGAAATAAAAAAAAACGAAACAATAATCTCGTAAGAAAATAAAAATATAGCAGCCAAAGCCACGTAGAAAAAAGTAAGTGAAATAAAAGACTGAAAAAGAAAAGAGAGCAGAAAAAAATTCAGAAATCAAAAACAAAAAGGAACAACGGTTTAAAAAGTTAAACTAACTCATTACAAACAATATTGAAGAAAATAAAGTCCTTCGCACAATAAAGAGAAACAATCTGACTCATTCAAGATGACAGCTGAATGCGGCGCCTCGACTGCTACTATGCTTTAGTTAAAGAGGTCGTTCACCCATGGGCTATTTCATCATTAAGAGTGCTGCAGGGGTGTCAGCCACTCTACAACAATAATAAATATATTAACATCCACGAACGCAGAGATAAACCCAAAAGAACGTATTAATAAAAGGTTAACTAACAACATTAACAATAGCTAAAAACTGCATTTGGACTACGAATTCTTTCCTCTCAGTAACCCATAGAAGAATTCGAAACCGTTACAGTCCATCAAAATAACCGTTATCATAATAAAATAAACTACCCACAGTGCATGACTTGCTTTTATAGTCGAAGAAAAACATAACGTACGCAGCCTATTTCGTTTACCATGAAACAGACTCTCGCATTTGGGTGTTGACTTCAATGTCCACTTTAATATTTATATTAACATTAGCTTTATCCCTGATATTGAGCACTTTAATTCAGAAATATAGAATAACTGAAAATTATATTTTATCATATATATATATATATATATATATATATATATAATATACAATATATATTATATTGATATAATATACAATATAAATTAAAATTGAATTTTGAAAATTTATTTTAATTTCCGTAAAATATATATATATATATATATATATATATATATATATATATATATTACGGAAATTGACGAAGAAATTTCAAACAAAGTTTCAAGCAAATCATTTCATATATATATATATATATATATATATATATATATATCAACAAATTATGCACAATTCTACACTTCTCGGAATTGGAAATCGAAGTGCTGAGTGTCAGGCTTCCAGAGGAGTTCGTTATATTCACTTACTTAATCCATTTTACCCCTTAAGCTAAGTGTTAATTAGTCGGATTTGTAAATAATGTTCATTATTAGCTAAAAGAAATTTGAGGATGTAAAAATATTTGTTGGGCTTTCAATAGCCAACAAGAATTTGTTAAGCCGTAAAAACAAAACAAAAAAAAAAGAAATTAATCAATTGTATATTTTTACTTAAAATCATTTTTTTAAAATCACTTCACTCTAAGCAGGCAATAAAGCCACTGAGATGAAAGATATTACAGAGTGACTGAGAATATTAAGACAGAAAACAATTTGGAAAGGGAGTGAATAACAAAGTAAAATAAATGCATGAACAAGAATGTCGAGTTTCAATCCAGGCTGGATTGAACTGTGATATAGGGAAATTGAACTGAATGCGGACTATATATATATATATATATATATATATATATATCCAGAGAGAGAGGGAGAGGGGGAGAGTGAGAAAGATAGCATATACTTATTATTGAAATATATAAAATTTGAATATATATATATATATACGAACAGTATGGCCCGGCGTTGCTCGGGTGTAATGAAAGCTTTAAAACTAATCGATGGTATGGTCCTGGAGCTCAGACTCTTTGGACGTTGGAACGAAAGACTAAAAAGCAATGGTTGTTTCCAGTTAAAGCGAAACCGTAGACTGAAAGAAAATTTAAACGGATCGTCAGAAAAAGCTGGTTTTCCCTGACGGTCCGTTTAGGTGAAACCTAGGTAGGTTGTCTGGCTCTCTAAGTCTTCTTTACACACACAGACACACACACACACACACACACACACACATATATATATATATATATATATATATATATATATAACATAGTACACTTGGTACGTAATCCGGGTAAATTCCAAAAGAGACGAACTCGAGAGAACTCAATGTTAAATTCATTTATTTAATTTAACAGAGTAATATTTTATAAAGGATTTTCGATTATTACTATGGATAATACATATTTCACCGCTTTGATGTTTTTAACGCGGCTCGTCAGACCCAAATGGTACACCAGTAGGCAACAAAATATCACCCACCCCCGAAAAAATTCCTTCTCTTTTATTTGATTCTACGTAGACGCCCACATGTCCATATTAGGACAGACATTTGTGACAGCTATATACTAAAAGGTTCTCGTTCATTCGAAAAAAAGGTCCCCAAAGAAAGGGGAAGGAGAGGATATGGGAGGGTTGACGATTGATATATCAAATTTCTGTTTCGAGATAGAATCTCGTCATCAGGCAATGTTAGATGTTGCTTGTGAAAATTTAATTTATATTTTAAATACAAAAAAAACATGGGTTTGCTATTTATGTATGTGGAAAGATATAAAATTTATGTGTGTGTTCTTTTTAACTAATCAGAATAAAGATTCACTTTGAAATTTGTCCAGTATTTTCTATATCTTTGAGGTATCTATTCTAGTAGCAAAAATGTCCTTTCTGCTTTCTCCATATCTTGACCTCTTTTGCTTATTTTTAATTTATCTTTGATTTTTTTACTAGACGTATTGATCTTATCATATTCATATCAACTTTTTTTTTAGCTTTTTGTCAATCTTTTCATGTTTTTCATGTTATGTTTGAACAGAAATATAAAAAGTTCTCTTCTTTCTTCATCTCTGTTTCTGTTTTCTATGATAAGAGATCAAAATATAGAGAAAGTAGAAAGGACATTTTTGGTACTAGAATACATACATCAAAGTTAATACGATTTGGGGCGAAGCAATAAAAATAAAAAAGCAAAAGAAAATCAGGTTAAAAGTAGGTTGACACTTTGGCCGTTAGGGAAGAAAAAAAAGAAAAAAAGTATGTATTCCCTAAAAATAGAAACTATTGGTCAAATTCTAAAGTGAATCTTTATTCTGATTGGTTAAAAAGAACACACACACATAGATTTTACAGGTGAAGAGTCTTATCCCTTGTTTCCTGTTTAGGATGCGGTTTCCGGTTTTTCTTTTCTTTTCTAATCTTCTCACTGTTTTTTTGTTTTTTTTTCAATTGGAGTAGATAGACTAAACTATCGCCCGGTTCACACTCCACCCACGTCTATTGAACAGGTGAAGCGGCTTATCCCTTGTTTCCTGTTTAGGATGCGGTTTCCGGTTTTTCTCTTTTGTAATCTTCTCACTCTTATGTAGCCCCCTGCACATCAGTGGCGTTACCGCCTTGCTTGGGGTGATACGATTAAAAAAAAAAATCAAAAAAAAAAATCTTCCCACATACATAAATAGCAAACCAATGTTTTTTTGTATTTAAATGTAAATCATTTTCACAACCAGCATCCAACTTTGCCTGATGATGAAATTCTATCTGGAAACATAGAAATTTCCGTGTTGCAATGTACATTTAATTCATAATTATATGATTTTTATGCTCTACAATATTTATTGCATTGAGCACTGTTTACAAAAAAAAATGCCAGGGAACTCAAAATGATAAATCAGTGAGTCTTCTTTACCTGGATATATATATATATATATATATATATATATATATATATATATATATATATACACTATACAGTACACTATATATATATATATATATATATATATATATATATAGTGTACTGTATAGTGTACAGTATAACGCTCTACATATACATATATATATAGTGTACTGCATAATGTACAGTATAACGCTCTACATTTGTATCGAGCACTCTTTATAAAAGTAAATGCATGAAGAAAAAGGTAAATAAACCTACGAGTTCAACAACTTAGTTACAATATATATATATTGTTAGTTGATTACTCGTCTCGGGTTTTTTTGGGGGGTGGGGTTCGTGCTGACTCGGTCCGAACCCTTTTGACTGATGTTCATCAGAGCATCACTAAATTACAAGATGAAAAACTTATAACCGTTAAACCCGAACTGAAAGATCTACTTAAGGCTGAGGCAATCAAAGATCGCCATGATAAAAGCAGAAGCTCCTCAAAAATTCTATCGAAACAACTAAAAAGTGCCGCGCACGAACTACGCAACCACCTTCACATAATTGTAAAAAAAGCTGACAAGGCTAACATCTTTGTTGTACTTAACAAATCAGATTACAACACAAAACTCAACCACATACTCCATGACCACACAAAATTTTAAAAAATTAACAAAAACCCGACACACCAACTAAAATCTAAACTTAATAAACTCATTAGTGCCAACAACGCTGATCAGAATTCCTTAAAACTCCCTAAAATTATTGGTGACTATAAACCTGGTTACATATACGGAACCATAAAAACTCATAAACCTACCTATCCTCTCCGCCCTATCATATCCCAAATTCCTACTCCTGTATACCAGTTAACTAAACATATTAACCAGCTTATCACACCCTACCTTCCGAGTAAATACAGCATAAAGTCAACCCTAGAGGCAATCCAAATCCTCAAGTGTGAAAAACCTAATAATGAAATCATAGCTTCACTTGATGTGGAAAACCTTTTTACTAATGTACCCGTCAGTGAAACTATTGATATAATTATAAGAAATGTTTACAGTAATCCTTCATTACCCCCACTCAAAATTAATCCCAACATCCTAAGAAAAATTCTACTAGCTTGTACTACTGAAGTGCCTTTTGTTGATCCAAACAACACTATATATATACAACGTGACGGAGTCTCCATGGGTTCAGTGCTTGGTCCGATTTTTAGTAATTTCTACATGTCTAACCTTGAAAATACTACCTTTGCAAAATTTACAAAACCATCAATATATCTACGATATGTTGATGATATCCTACTATCAATTAAAAATACTGATGAAATCATACAACTTCAAAAACAGTTTCAAAATAACTCAATTTTAAAATTTACTTATGAACTTAGCAAAGATAACAAAATTCCTTTTCTTGATATATTAATTAACACTGACAACAATAAATTTACTATCTCACCGTATCAAAAACCTACTAATAAAAATCCCTCCACACTCAATTATATTAGTGAATGCCCCCACTATTACAAAATAACCATCATAAAAAATCTATTATATCGTGCAAAAGTCAATTCATCTACAAATCAGATCTTCTACAGTGAACTAAAAAACATAAAACAGACACTCATCAATAATAATTTTCCCAACGACATAGTTGATGAACAAATACATTATTTTCTTAAAAAGCTTAACATGGAAAAAACAACACATGATACTAACCCAACCAATCCTAAACATATCACTCTCTTATACCGTAGCCAGATGCACTCCAACTACCAACTAGATGAAAACATCCTAAAAAAACTCATAAATACTAATATTTCTCCGACAGACTCTAACAAAAGAATTAAGTTCATTATATATTACACTAAATCCACTACATCTAATTCATTTGTCCGCAACGACTCTTCCCCCACCGTTAGTGATTTGCAAAAAACCAATGTAGTATATAAATTCATATGTCCATTTAGAAAATGTATCTCTAACAACCTCAATAATATCTACATCGGCCACACCACAAATTCGCTCTCACGGCGTCTGACGTTGCACTTAAATAAAAATTCAAATATATTCCGTCATTTAGAACAACACGGTTATCAACGCACACTTCTGAGAAAAACGCTTGTTGATAACACGTACATACTCAAACAAGAAAATAATAAGCAGAAACTAAAAATCCTCGAAGCACTCTACATTAAACAATTTAAACCTGGTTTGAATACAATCAATTTTGATATTTCCAACAACGTACTCAAATGTCTGTAATCAGACCAGGGACCACAACACCACTATTTTGTCACTGTCTTCGGCCATCCGCCACGGTAGGGATGAACTTATATTTTCAATTCAATTATCTTTATTGTTAATAGCTTAAATGTTCTATGTTTACTGTGTGTTATTATTTACTCTTTGATAATGGCTTATGTGAGCCGAAAGCTTAGACCCGATAAAAAATTCAACAAATACTGTGATTTTTTGTTGTCTTTCAACGACATCACCATCAAGTATATCAGACGGTATGAACGGATCCTACACAAAATTAATAGACAAAACTTGTCTATATTATTCAATGAAACCTGCATTAATGAAAAAATGCTGCCAAAATACACACAATATATATATATATATATACACACACACAAAATTCTTTACAAAAAGTATGAACACCGATATATTTTTTAATTTATTTGTTTAAACATTATTTTGATAAATTTTCGCATTTGAGTCGATGTCTGTTTTATTTTGTATATATTTAAACACTATATTTATTTCAATCTACCTGAATAATAAAAAATAACACATATTTTCCGAACAAGATTTCACTATTATTCAGGCCAGTGAATGTAAATAAATATACTTTTTAATAATTTAAAAACAATTCATACGAGTATCCATTAAATGATGTTTAAAGAAATATATATATATATATATATATATATATATATATATACGTATATATTTATTCTTTGGTATTACAAGGAGTTTTGTTGGTCTCTTGTTCAACTGCGACCCACACATAATCTCCAAATCGTACCACCGACATAGGATAATATGCCTATATATATATATATATATATATATATATATATATATATAAAACAGATAGTAACTATACTCGTGTCGGAAAACCTTCCACGTATTTAAGGTCAATAGACACCTCCTAACACACTAACCTGCTCCCATTCTATCAAGCACTCTTCCCATCTGCCCAACCCTTATCCTTGGTATCCTTACTCATCTGTCACCTTCCTTCTGACATTCCCTATGTCTAACCACTCCTTCTATTTACCTTCCCCTATGTAGCCCCATGCGCAATAGTGGCAGTGGAATGCCTTGCTTGGGGTGAGATGGTTAAAAAAAAATCTACGAACAAAGGAAAAAATGGTTTTTAAAAAAGAGCTAAGTACATTAACATCAGTCAAAAGAGTTCGGACCGAGTCAGCACGGAGCCTAAAGAAAAAAACCCGACACGCGCAATCAACTAACAAAAAAGCGCTCAATACTTAGGTAGAGCGGAATAAATAAAGAATAGCTAGAGTGCCAGACAACCGACCTACGTTTCACTGAACAATAAAAAATAGCGCATATTTTCCTAACAAGATTTCCCTTTTATTCAGACCATTGAATGTAAATAAATATACTTTTTAATAATTTAAAACCAATGCATCTACTCAAATACGAGTATCCATTAAATTGATGTTTTAACAAATATATATATATATATATATATATATATATATTTATTACAAGATATATCATCTACGCTTGATTTTGTTTTCTTTTTTTAGCGTAAGTCATGTTCATGTATTTTTCAATTAATTTATTTTTTCTCCCTTTTAAATCTGCTTTCATGTGTTTGTTATCCATATCTGAACGTTTGCCGCCACATGGGTTTTTTTTTTTTTTTGGTTACTTTTAGAAATTTCTCTTGCATTCGGACTTAAAAAACTTAGTAAAAAAAAACATTTTTTATTTTATTTTAGTTTTTTCAAATTGAAGTAGATAGTTCCTAGTATCGCCTGGTTCACACTCCTTCCACTTGTATTGAACAGGAATAGAGGCTCATCCCTTGTTTCCTGTTCTGGAAGTGGTCACCGGCTTTCTTCCTCTCCTCAGACCTTAGTATTGATGCTTCTGCGATTTTTCTGCCATGAGTGTGGTCGGTGGCAACGTCTCTTTATTGTGAGAGTACCGGGTTGGCAGTTTTTTGGTTGCTGCTTCCGACTGGTAATTAGGAGCCCCATCTCTTGCGTAGCGTCGAGAGCGGCTGCTCTGATCAACAGTTGTATCATATCAAGGTTCTTGCAGTGCCATGTTGCGCATGGATAGGTGTCCCTGCAAGCGTTTCCGACGGGTAGCGCCAAGTCCACACTTTGTTGCAGTCCGCACCAGCTTCCTTCGTTTATTTTTTAATCATTTCCCCCCCAAGCAAGGCATTCCACTGCCACTACTGCGCAAGGAGTTACATAGGAGAAGGTAAAGAGAAACCGTGGTTAGATATAGGAAATGTCATAAGGAGGGTGATAAACTTGTAAGGGTACCGAGGCTGAGGGTTGGGTAGAGTGTTTGAGAGAATGGACGCGAGTTAGTGTGTTAGGAGGTGTCTATTGACCTTACATTTAAACTCCTGGAGATTGTAGCTGTCGGGGAAGCAATCATGTGGAAGGGAATTCCACAGTCGGGAAGTGCGAGAAAAGAAGTTGTTGGAGTAGAAATTGCGGTTACATTTTATCGGTTTCACTGTAAAAGGGTGGGACCTAGTTGCTAATCTAGTATCTCGTGCAAATTCGTAACTAGGGGGCACCAGTGATCTAATTTGATCGGATCAGAAGCCGTTAAAGTATTTATAGAAAAGACACAGGGAAGCCACATCACTCCGGTGAGAGAGAGACTGCAGCCGGTCTGCCAAGTCGGTGTCGATCACATTACAGACTCTCCGTTGTATTTTGTCAAGAACCCCGAGGAGAATAGCAGAGCCACCCGACCAGATGTGGCAGCAGTATTCAATACACGGGCGGATGGTAGATTTATATATGTGCAGAAATCTTAGTCAATGACCGCCTGCTACAACTAATCGAGGTCTCTCCTGGCCAACAATAAAAATGAACAACCGTATATCAATAAACACAACTAAACCAGGCAAAGTAAAAACACCTAAACCTTTCAACATTTCCTTCACGAACATCCGTGGCATTCGTACCAATCTTTTTAGGTTGGAATCTTTTTTCCACGAAAAGTCCCCTGACATACTAGCACTCTGTCAGACTAATCTTAACCCCTTATCTGACCTCTCAGTTTCTGGCTATCTTCTTCTCTTCAGGAAGAACTCCTCTGTACATATGCATAGTCTGGAGGTTTACGTCAGTGAATACCTCCCTCTAGCTAGAGTGCCATCTCTTGAATCGCCTGACCACACATACGAGTGTCTTCGTCTTTCACTTCTCAATTCAGTTACCTATCTTTTTTCTGTATCGTCCTTCTACCTCTCCGAAATGCTACCTGCTTGACAGTATCTCTGGCAATATAGATAAGACTACTTCCTTTCACCCATTCGCTAACATATTTGTGTTCGGAGATCTTAACGCCCACCATGCCAAGTAGCTGGAAAACCCTGCCACTAATTACGCTGGCAACTTTGCTATTTCTCAGTCTGTTACGCAAAGGATGGATTTGCCCACGTGCTTCTCCAGCATCCCTTCAGCCCCCCACCTACTCTACTAGATCTATGCTTCACCTCTGTCCCTGACTCCTGCCAAGCCTCGCAGCTTTGCCGTCTCGGTAACTCTGGTCATGCTCTCGTTTCTTTTAATATCTCTCTCTACTCTCACTCCCTCTAGGAGCCTCCTAACAACAGAATTACCTACTGCTACTAAAGAGCAGATTCGTTTCATGATTTCCTATGCGACGTCCCTTGGCGAAAAGTGTCCAGTCTCCCGGTTGAGGACTGTGCCTCTGAGGGCTCTTCCTGGGTGAAAGCTGGCATTGATGCTTTCATACCGATCAAGAAGTTCCGTTTCAAACCTCATTCCTCCCCCTAGTTCTCTCCTGTTTGCTCGGTCGCCATTGCCCACAAGAACCACTACTTTCGAATATTTGTCGCCAAACGTCAGACCATAATAAGCACTTATTTGCCTCTGCTCGTAATGAGTGGAAGATGATCTTGATTGAGGCGAAGCTGTGGTTTGCTGAGAGAATGAGGCAGCGGATAGCTGCTCGCAAGTTTGGCTCCAAAGACTATTTGTCGCTCTGCAAACGTGTGTTGAACAAAAGCAAACCCTCCATCCCTCCTTTAATCAATAAATTTGAGGTCCTCACGGCATCTGTGGACAAGGCTG
The DNA here is from genome assembly GCA_037127315.1 of Ascarosepion bandense. Classification (NCBI taxonomy): domain Eukaryota; kingdom Metazoa; phylum Mollusca; class Cephalopoda; order Sepiida; family Sepiidae; genus Ascarosepion; species Ascarosepion bandense. The sequence continues at coordinate 2,844,617 of JBBBDQ010000690.1, read as the reverse complement.
AGTGCTTTACTCGCATATTTTCTTCCAACTTCACATTTGACTTGTCTTGAGTATCCGCACCCTACCTCCCTCTTAGAAGTGAGGCTCAACTGACAGATGTTCACATAATCCCTCTCTGGTATATAAGAGAATTTAAAAGCTTGACCCCCTATAAGACTAGCGGAATCCTGGTCATTATCTTGAAAAATGTGTCCCTGAATTCTCCTCTGTCCTCTCTAAACTAATTTTTATTTTCCTACCTGAGGAAGCCCTCCTCTGTGGTTCTTGTATTTAAGAACTCAAGGGAACCATCGGAGCTTTCAATTATCGCCCTACCAGTCTCCTACTAATGTTCGAGGCTAGTATCAATGCTGAAATATTGTTCAACATGTTACTGCCTATAAACTATTCTGACAGACAGTACGGCTTCCAATTTGCCAGGTCTACGGCCGATATGCTAACGACCATCACGGAGTACATATACCAGGCCCTCGATAACTCCTGCAAAGCTCGAGCTGTTGTTCTGGATATCTCGAAAGCATTTGATTAGGTCTAGCAGGCCGGCCTTCTGTGCACGCTACATAGTTATGGTATCACTGGATAACTGTATGGTTTAAATTAATCTTTTCTATCAAATCGCATAATAAAAGTCGTTTTGAACGGGCATCCCACACGAACGCTGGTGTCCTCCAGGGCCCTATCCTAAGCTCAACACTCTTTCTGATCGTCATAAATGATCTCCTGACGCGATAAAATCTCAAGTAGACATTTACGCTGATGTCGCCACCATTTACTCCCACATCAGTAAGAAATCTGGCAAGGTGCACAAACATAAGCTCGCTGCTGACCTTAATAAGGACCTCCACGCTGTGGTAGACTAGGGTAAGAAATGACTTGTAAATTTCAATACTTCTAAAAATAAGTTGCTATCTGTCAACCATCACAAGCAATTTCTCCTACCCACCAATAATCATGGACCAAGCGAGTCTCCCTGAAAGCAATACACTGCGTCTGCTCGGTTACACCTTCTTTTCCGACCTCAAGTGGAACCATTACATTTAATCAATAGCTAAATCTACGACTAGGAAGGTTGGGTCAATGTTTCAGCCAGAAAGTTTTTTTTCCGTCTGAGTCCATCTTGCACATATACAAATCAACCATCTGACCGTCCATAGAATACTGTTGTCATATCTGGTCGTGTGCCCCTGCTGTTCATGTCGGGGTTCTTGATAGGCTCCAACCTGGCAGCTAGACTCCAGTTCGCACCAGCCGGATGGATCTTCACTCTGTCTCTTCTACAAATATTTTCATGGTTCCTGACCCGATGGGCTTAGATTAATAGTGCCTCCTCCACAAGAATTTACTCGAGCAACCAGACTGGCAAAAAGGTCCGACCCATTTACAGTTAAATCTACCAAATGCAGCCGACAATTCTACTCCATCAGATTCTTTTCTCGCACTTCCCGCCTGCAGAACTCCCTTCCGTATACTTGCTTTCCTGATGGCCACAACCCCCAGGAACTTAAGTACCAATGTCAGTTTCTATCGCTTATCCAATTGACTCCACTCCTTCCCTCGTCCTGTCTACATCACCCCGTGTATCTTGTTCGTTTCCTTTCTCACTCTACCTTCGCAACTGTCATCACATCTGTATTTCCATCCTTCTCTTGCCCTTTCTCTGTCACCCCCGTAACTGGTTCTTCTTTCTCTTCGCGCTCTTCCTGCTTAAACTTTTACTCTCTTATGAGCATCAGTGGCGCTACTGCCTTGCTTAGGGTGAAACGAATAAAAAATATAGACATATACGAATGTATTACAAGTACCCATCAAAAATATGTTTAAACTGACATACACACACACATATTTGTATATATGTAATTAGTTAGTTTTTGTCGTAATTAAATTAGACCAGTAAACATGTTTAAACTGACATACACACACATATTTGTATATATGTAATTAGTTAGTTTTTGTCGTAATTAAATTAGATCAGTAAACATGTTTAAACTGATATACACACACATATATTTGTATATATGTAATTAGTTTTTGTCGTAATTAAATTAGACCAGTAAAGAGTTTTATTAAATTATATTTTAGAACATGTACAATTTTTATATATATCCACTACAAATCGT
>JBBBDQ010000690.1:2545000-2840000 GCA_037127315.1 Ascarosepion bandense | reverse complement strand
TTTTCTTTTAGAAATAATGTTCTTATCTTGAATAGTTTTTGTTTAAATGTACGAATCTTTTAGAACTTGATTCTTTCACCATATTTAATTCTCCCTTGACCACAAAATTATTTTAATAAGGGTATAGCTAAACTTATACTAAGTAATTATTTGTCGTGGAGGACAAACATAAACTTGCTGCTGACCTTGAACGGGATCTACACTCTGTGGTAAACTGGGGCAAGAAGTGGCTCGTCAATTTCAATGCGACTAAGACCAAGCTGTTGTCTATCAATCATCACAGGCAACCTCTCCTGCCTCCCATAAGCATGGACAAAACGAGTCTCCCTGAGAGCAATACACTGCGCCTCCTCGGCCTTATCCTCTCTTCTGATCTCAAATGGAACCACTACATTGAGTTCATAGCTAAATCCACTGCTAAGAAGGTTGGGTCACTGTGTCGGGCCAGGATGTTTTTCCCGCCTGAATCCATCCTGCATATATACAAATCAACCATTCGTCCGTGCATGGAATACTGCTGCCATATATGGTCAGGCGCCCCTGCTGTTCATCTCAGTGTTCTCGACAGGCTCCAAAGGAGAATCAGTAATGAGATAGCTACCGACTTGGCGGCTCGACTATAGCCACTTCCCCACCGACGATATTTGGCTTCCTTTTGTCTATTCTATAAATACTTTCATGGCTTCCGCTCCAATGAACTTAAGTCACTGGTGCCTCCTCAACAGGTGTTTACTCGTGCAACCAGAATGGCAACTGGGTCCCACCCATTCACAGTTAGATTAACCAAATGCAGACGAAAATTCTACTCCTGCAGCTTCTTCTCTCGCACTTCCCGCTTGTGGAACTTGCTTCCATATGCTTGCTTTCCTGACGCCTACAACCTCCAGGAATTTAAATGCAATGTCAATACTCATCTATTAACCACTTAACTCTAGTTCTTTCACCACCCCGTATATCCTTTCCTTTTTCTCCATCTTTGCAACTGTCATCACACCTGTATTCCCATCCTTCTCTTGCTCCTTTCTAACTGGCTCGTCTTCCTCTTCACTCTCTTATACTTAATCTTTTTACTCTTATGTAGCCCTCTGCACATCAGTGGCATTACCGCCTTGCTCGGGGTGATACGATTAAAAAAAAATATTTATATCTTCTTTCTCATTACCCTACCTATTATGTCTACAATTCACTATTATTAAACCGGGACTGACAATTCTTGAAATCGTGGTTATCTCGACACCCCCTAGAAAATTCTAAACTTAGTGTAAAAAAATTCTCACCCATAGCCTTCATTTTATTTCATTTTTTTTTTTTTCATTTTATTTTACATTTTTTTTTTAATTGGAGTAGATAGAGCCTACTATATCCCGGTTTCTACTCCACTCCTTGATCAGGAGTAGAGGCTCATTTCTTGTTTCCTGTTCAGGAAGGGGTTCCCGGCACACTCATATTTCTCTACTTAGGCCTCAATAGTGGAGTTTTTGCAACTTTTCTCCGATGTGTGTGAACGGTGGCAATGACTCTCCATACTAAGGGTACCGGTTTGGCTGTTTCTGGTTGATGCGTCCGACTGCTAAAGGTCCTAACTCTTGCGTAGCGTCTTGAGTAGCTGCTCTGATCAACAGTTGCATAATATCGGGATTCTTGTAGTGCCATGACGCGCATGGATAAGTGTCCCTGCAATTTCCTCCGGTGGCGCAACCCTAATGCCACACTATACTGCAATCTGCGCCAGTTCCCTTTCTATGCATGTCTTAACTGATGACCGTCTTCTACCATTATTCATGGCCTCTCATTATCAAAAATAACTATGAATACTTACAACAAATACAATGCGAAACCAGCCTCACAAAAATCACCTAAACCCCTCAACATTTCTTCCATTAACATCCGTGGTATTCTTACCAAATTTAGCAGTGTGAAATCTTTCCTCCACGAAAAGTCCCTAGACATCCTAGCTCTCAGTGAAAGTAACCTGAACCCCTCTATCCTCTCCTCCGACTTCTTAATCCCAGATTACCTTTCTCTTCTTGGGAAGGACTCCAGCGTCCATATGCATGTCATGGATGTCTATGTCAGCAAACAACTCCCTCTGGTTATGGGGATTTCTCTTGAACCTCCTTACCATCCATGCATGAGGCCTCCGTCTCGTTATACAAAACTCAGCTATCTTTTCTTTGTCTGTTGCTCTCCTTTTTCCGACTTTTCCTTACTGGACATTATATCTGATAATATAGTTAAGGTCATTGCCTGGCATCCGTTCGCCAATATATTTTATGTTCGGTGACTACAATGGCCACCTTTTGCAATCACCCAGTCTCTCACGCAAGTGGTGGACTTCCCCACACTTTTCCCCAGCATGCGTGAAGGAAAAACCTCTCTTCTAGATTTATTTTTTTACTTCTGACTCCTGCCATGACATGCAGCCTTGCCCTCTTACCAACTCTGATAACGCTGTGGTTTATGTCAATATCTCTCTCCACTCCCCACTTCCCCCAGGAACCTCCGACCAGCAGAATCTCTTACAGCTATAAAAGAGCGGACTGAGAGGCACTACAAGATTTTTTGTGCGTCGTCCCTTAGAGGTTCTGAGGTCTCCTCCTGGGAGAAAGCTGTCATCAATGCTTTCAAATAGACATAAAAGAAGGATTTTAAAACCGCTTAGCCGTAGTACGGGCGGAAACCTGAGGGTCTGGGATTTTTACAAGAACATTGACATAAATCACACCGATACGCCAGAACTGCGTAAAATAACCAAATTATGTCAGTATCTCTCTCCACTCCCCTTTTTCCCAGGAACCTCCGACGAGCAGAATCCCTTACAAAAACGGACTGAGAGGCACTACAAGATTTTTTTGTGCGACGTCCCTTAGAAAAAAGTGTTTAGTTTCCCCGTTGAAGACTATGTTTCTGAGGTCCCGTCCTGGGAGAAAGCTGCCATCAATGCTTTCGTCCCAGCCAGGAAGTTCTATCTTAAACCCTATTCGCCCCACTGGTTCTCAACTGCCTGTTCGGCCACTGTAGCTTACAGAAATCACTATTTCCGGCTTTATCGGTGACACGCGTTTGACCATAATAGGGGCATCTATTTGCCTCTACTCGCAATGAGTGTAAGAGGAGCATCAGTGACGCTAAGCTGTTGTTTACCGACAGAATGAAGCAGTGTATAGCAGCGCAAATGTTTGGCTCCAAGGACTACTGGCGGATTTGAAAATGTGCTAAACAGCAGTAAACCTTCATTCCTCTAGTAAATAAATATAATGTCCTTAGAGCTACAGGAGACAAGTGCTTTGCTCGCAGATTCTCCTCCAAATCCCCACTTAATTCGTCTGGAATATACACACCTACTTCCCACCTAAAACTGAGGCCCAACTGATCGACGTTTACATGACCCACTGGTCTTTGAAATAATTTCAAAAATTGACTCTCATAGGGCGAGCGGAGGTGACAAAATCCGTCATCGTTTTAAAAGAAATGTTCCCTTGAGCTCTCCTTTGTCCTCTCCAGACTCTACAATTACTGTCACTGTGCTTCTTGTTTTCCTGCCTTCTGGAATTCCTCATCTGCGTTTCCTGATTTTAAGAACTCGGAAGAACGCTTATACCCTTCCAATTGTCGTCCTATCAACCGCTTACGGATATTTGACGAAGTGTTCGAGGCCATCATTAATGCTGAAATGGTTCAACATCTCATAGCCCACTGCTTGTTTTCTGAAAGACTATGTCTTATGGTGAAACACACCTTTTCCTCAGATAATGAACTCTCCCTCCATTATTAATAAGAGTTAACAGGAAGTTAACTCGAGAAGTTCTTGAGAAAAAAACAAAAAAAAAGCCCTTTGTCAAATAGACATAAAAGAAGGATTTTAAAACCGCTTATCCATAGTACGGGAGGGAACCTGAGGGTCTAGGATTTTTACAAGAACATTAACATAAATCACACCGACACGCCAGAGCTGCGTAAAATAAACCAATTATGTCAGTATCTCTCTCCATTCCACTTTCCCCTCAGGAACCTCCGAACAGCAGAATCTCTTACAGCTATAAAAGAGCGGACTGAGAGGCCCTACAAGATTTTCTGTACGACGTCCCTTGGAAGAAAGTGTTTAGTTTCCCCGTTGAAGACTGTGCTTCTGACGTTTCCTCCTGGGAGAAAGCTGCCATCAATGCTTTCAAATAGACAGAAAAGAAGGATTATAAAACCGCGTTTCCGTAGTACGGGAGGGAACCTGAGGGTCTGTGATTTTTACAAGAAGATTGATATAAATTACACCGATACGCCAGAGCTGCGTAAAATAACCAAATTATGTACAGGGAGGGTCCCTATTTTGCTCCACCCTTGTATATATAATGTCTTAAAACTAAACTATCCCACAGACGTCTTCGGAATTGTCCTAGACGGACGGATTACGTCTGATGTAGGAACTGCTTCCCTAGGACAGTCCGTCGGGGTCCCTATTGCCAGAGATTTTTACCCCGTATGTGATTAGAAGTAATTTCTCTTTTTCTACTTTCAGATCTAACGGATGTCAATCAAGTTAGCTAGTTTGAATGTAGTCCTTTATGCTTTGGCGTTGGAACCCCTCCTTCGCCGGGTAAGGGACAGGACTTCAGTCCGGCCCTACGTGGAATCGCTGTTCCTGGTGGAGCTAGAGCCAGAGTTTCCGCGTACGCCGATGACGTCACTACATTCCTGTCCTCCCGGAGTGACATTGAGGTGGTACAGAAGGCGCTTGAACGGTACGAACAGGTGACAGGGGCCAAGATTACCCGCGACAAGTCTTCCGGCTTGCGGTTAGGTGCCTGGAAGGTTGCTATCCTACCGGGGCCCTTTGACTGGACGGATGGCCCTGTCCGTATTCTTGGAGTGTTATTTGGGCCCGACCTCCAGTTGGAGAAAAATTGGTCTGATGTACAGGCAAAGGTAGTCGCGTCGGTTGAGATTTGGCGTCGAAGGAATTTGTCCTTAAATTGTTTGGCTGAGGCGTGTGTTGCATACGTCTTTCCCATTATCCTTTACCGGCTGTCAGTACTTTCACTTTGTGAACGACGGGAGAAGGCGATTGAGAGTTTGCTATTCTCTCTTTTGTGGAGAGGACGCAGATATCACGTCGACAAACGTGTCTGTGACCAACGTCCGTCTCATGGGGGTCTGGAAATGCCGCACTTGGCGAGTCACAAGCTCGCTTCAAGGGTAGTTTTTCTCAGACGTGCGTTATTGGAAGACTCATTGCTAACGGCGATAGTGAGGGACATGTCCCCTAGCCTTACTATTACTCCCCTGGTCTCGAGGCTGGGCCGTAAACCTCGAGGGCGATTATTTTTTATCCTCGAATATCCGGCGGCTTTGAGGACCATTCCTCGGTCCAATGACCTTTCTCGTCCTAGGAAAGTCTTCTATCAAGGATTAGTGGCGGGTGTCGCAAAGGATACACTACGCGAAGTGCTCGGCATGTCAGAAGAGGAGTATCGCTGTTATTGGTCTTGGGCGCCAGGTGCCGATTATCTCAACAACTCTGAGTTTTCACTTACCTGGCGATTGGTTCGGAATAGGTTGTCTCTCAATGACATGGCCTTCATTTGGGGCCTGGTGGATTTGCCAGATTATGAACGCTGTGACCTTGGTTTAATGGAGACGTCTGCGCACGCCTTCTACCATTGTTCTCGGGTTCGCCCTCTATGGGACCGTATTGGCGAGTTGACTGCTCGTATCGCACCGCGTGAGCACGTGCTCATTGATCGTACAAACTCCTGTGACATTAGCTCAAAATTAAGATTAGATCTGATTGGAAACGGTTGACCGCGATAGGCTTTAGCGAAAGGTGGGTAAATGTGGCGAGCCTGGTTCGCGTGAACGGGACTAGCCTTGATTTTCTCTTTTAGATCTACTAGTCACATCGGGGTGGATTTCTTTGGAACCCTCCCCTAGTTAAGGTAGTTCCTTTCTGTGTACCTAGTTAATGGGAATGAATGTGAGTCCTAGCCTGTCCCTGGCATTGTCTTTTGTTACGATTCAGGTCGAGATTCACAATTTCCCCAGTTTTTATTTTTTGTCCCGTTTTATCTCGTCTGGGTCAAGATTATATTCTCCCCATCCATTTTATTTTCTCCTCTCCACTCCCTGTAGAAAAAGTGCCTCTTCATTTTGTCCTATGGGCAGAATACAGCGGCCTCTTTGTTTTTTGTGGGTTGGTTGGGTCCAGCTAACATCATGATTTCTGTTTGTGTCTTTTGTTTAAAAATTTATGTCATGCCCCTCCCCACATATCATTTCCTGATATATTTTTAAATATATTTTTGTATTTTTTTTTGTATTCACAATAAATTTTTTATACTATTTTGGATTTATTTTTTTTTTAGGTCCCTGTTATGTTTTAGGTATTTTGATGCATGAAGGATTGGATGATAATGGACATGTTCTTGTGGTGGATGAGAAAATTGTCAAGTATGTTTAGGTCGTGAGTTGGATTGAGCACACTGGACGAATGGTAAACTTTGAAAAACAGTAGCTACTCTGGCATGTATGCATCGCTCATTCAGTAATGAATTAGAGGACTCTAGCTATTGGGCGTGTATAATGATAATGCACACGCTAAAAAGTATGCATTCTTTTACCGGACGCCCATAGCCCAGAGGTAGAATCGCCGACTGACGCCACTTCGGTCGGGTTTCAATCCTAGGTTAAAAGCAATCGGAGTCTAACCGTACTGATGAGCTGTGATACAGCGAAACAGATCTGTCTGCGAATGACTATATATATATTTCCAATCGTGTTTGCGAATATAAATAAAATCTTTTAGAAGTTTCATGTATTAAACCTTAGGATTTGCGGCAAGTTAAGGTATCCAGTGCTATGGTTATGCAACAACGCCTTAGATAATCTGATTTTGTGGCGATCCTCAAGAAAAAGCGATTCCCCAAGTAGGCCCTAGATGGCGAACTGATTCAGTGAAAAAAAACTGCAATGCTAACTAGAAATAGATACAAAGGTTGCCTTAAACGCATGCAGAAGGAAGCCTATGTTAATCTCGACACCTGTAACAGAAGTGAGTGGATTAATTTCAACAAATTGAACCTGAGTGCAGCATGCGTCACCCTATCATATTCAGTTACAGAGAGTGCACTCGTATGAGTTTTTTGCTGAAAAATGGCTGAAAACCTCATAAGGTTAGTCAGAATATGTACTTACAGTTCTGCGTTGTGGTGCAGTAGATATCGACTCGGAAAGACAAATTCGGGTGCCGAGTTCGAATTCCAGTTCGAACTCCTTGCATTCATTTACGCACAAATACCCTTGGGAAAGGTATTAATCCATCTGTTCCCTCTAGTTATGGGTTAGATAATAGGACAATTATAGCCTTGGCTGCCAACCAGTCTACCCCAGAAAGCAATGGCAACCTACTGCGGGATAATATTCTGCCTAGTCAGTTATGTCTCTTTCGAGACATGATCGCCCAAAACGTGTATCATGTATTGCATTTAACTGACTGACTTACCATTACGATACAGCTATTATATTCAGGTCAAAATCAAGATCGTTCTGACAATGTTCGACAACGTTATTTTTCTCCCCCATTATCTCGAAACGTAGAAATTTCCGTGTCGTAATGTGAACTATATTAATTTTAATACAAATTTAATTATAACTGCATTATACTTTACGATATATGTTTTATTCAACACTTTTTTTAAAAAGTAGAAGTCGTACAACTTGGAATTCTAAAACAATTTGTCCAATTTGTCGGTGCCATTTTTGTCCCTATCACGGTTCACAAAAGAATTTATTATACAGTGTATAGAACTAATTTTAGACAATAACTCATTCAAATGTAACAACCAAAATTATATTCAAACAACAGGTACCACAATGGGGACAAAAATGGCACTGACATATACAACACTCACACTAGCATATCTAGAAGAAAACCTATACAACCAAACAGGACATAAGTATGGGGAAGACAAAACAAAATTCTCGAAATTATGAAAGAGATGATTGTTTTATCTTTTGGAGATCAACTTGGGGAGACATAAATAAACTACACAATGTACGCCAAAACTTGCACCCCAAAATTAAGTTCACATTAGAATATAGTTATAATGAATTACTATTCCTAGAAATAGTCATAAAAAACAAAAGCAATTACATCATCACAAACATTTACCATAAACTCACCGACACCTAACAATACCTTAATTTCAAGAGTCAACACTCTAAAAGTTGTCTAAAATCAATTCCCTACCCCAAGCACGGTGAGTTTGCACAATAGTAGCTGAAGAAACCCTTTGTAAAATACGCCTAGAGGAACTACGAAAACACTTCATGAAAGAGAGGATACCCCACTCCACTAATAAACATGAGTTTCCAACTGGCAGAAGAAACACCATTAGAATCTCTGTGGATCCCCCCCACACACAAACAGCCAAAATACTTGAAGAAAAAAAAAGAAAATATTCTATCGTACATATCCACACACAACAAAAGCAACCAAGAATTATTTACAAAGATAAAAAGTAATGTATAATTATTCAACAAAAATGATAAAATAAAGGAAATCTTGAAGACAACTAAAGTAATTAAAAGCAAACGCCAACCCCAAAATTTAAAAAAAAAAACTACTAACCTTATCAAAATTCAAGCATCACACAACACAGGGGGTCACAAAATGCAACAAAAGAAGATGTGGAGTATGCAACATAATAATAGAAGAAAACCACTTCAAGTTCGAAAACATATTTACATTCGAAATTAAAACAAATCTGATCTGCAATTCTAAAAACGTAAATTATGCTCTAATATGCGTAAAAATATACGTAGGGGCGACACAAGGCCTAAATTAAAGAGTAGAGCTACACAGAAGTAATATTAAACTAGCAATAACATAAACTTGAACGTCTCCAAACATTTACACAAATGTAGTGGAGATAAATTCAGCGTGATGCCTATCTATCAAACTGCAGACTATGACACACTCATGATGCAGGAAAAAATATTTGTAAAAAGATACAATACTTCCCTCAAGAAAGCAATATAAAAAGCATAGACACACACCTAAACACAATAAATTCAAACGTGATAAAAAAATTCACGAACCGTTGCAAAAAATAATATTCAGAAAACAATAAAAAGAACTCGGTAACCCGTAGATTAGAATTAGATCAAAATCGATACAAACAATTTTGAAGTATAAAGATGAAATCGCATGTCAGTGTAAAAACCTTTATGACCAGCAAGACCCCTTTTTCCTTGGTTAACACATATATGTATATATATATATATTATATTTTCTCTAATATTTTTTCTCTAATATATATATGTTTTTCTCTAAAATATTTTTCTCTAATAATTTTTAAACTGATAACATCCTGTAATTGGCATTTGAATGTCATTGCTCTATCAAGGCTTTTAAATTTGAGGACGTTTATGAATATTCATCAGGTGGCTGATAGGTCAGTCAAAACGCGTGGAGGAGACAAAGCGCCATAATTTAAAATCCAGCAAAATATCAAGTGAGTAATAGCCAAGATTTTTATATTTTAAAAATATTACAAGCTTACTTTGCTTGTTTTCAACTCACAAAACACGTAGTAAATAATAGGTTTTTAGATTATTATAATTAAGCATTTTCTTCATGAATCAGTGTCTGACTACTCTTTTCCTGGACCAGGGTTCGATCCCAACCTATCTAAAAATAATTCTTGAAATAGTGATGAATTTCAAGCGGTGTGATAAAGTATTATAGGTGGTAAAAGTTTCTCTCATATATATATATATATATATATATATATATATATATATATATATATTTAGAATCAATGTAGAACCAGGTAGGATTTCGTATATATGAATAATAAGAGAGAAATCTATTCTTGAGTGGTACGTTTAATCCTCTGAGGGATTTTATCAAGGCAAATCTAAAGATTTATTATGCTGCTCGTGTTTATATAAAAAAGCAACGATGTCATTTGTTTATAAAGGCTTTTAAATTTGAGGACGTTCGTGAGTATTTATCAGATGGTTGAAAAGTCAATCAAAACGCGTAGAAAAAACAAAGTGCCATAATTCAAAGTCCGGCAAGGCAAAAGTACTCAAGTAATATTCAATAAATATTTTTTTTATTTTTGCCTTGCTAGATTTTCACCAGTTTCTGTATAGAATAAAATGTTATATTACGTACGAGAGATTCAGTATTTTTTATTTGTGAAGTACAACGATGAAAACATTATATACATATTACGGAAATTAACGAATTTTAACGAAACTTGGTTATAAACAACCGACAATTTGAAATGAATTGTTTGAACATAATTTTTGATCGATACTCGTATTTAAGTAGACATTCTGTTTATAATCAAACAGAATTATATATTTATTTCTACCGGCCTGATTATTTACGATAATCGTCATGTTACGGAAATTAACGAATTTTAACGAAACTTGGTTATAAGCAGCCGACAACTTGAAATGAATTGTTTGAACATTATTTTTTATCGATACTCGTATTTAAGTAAATATTCTGTTTTTTTTTAATTAAACAGTATTATATAACTATATCTACTGGCCTGATTATTTACGATAAAGTGTTATAACGAAAATGTGTGCCATTCGGCAGGATTATCTACATAGGGGAAGCTACTATTTGATCTGGCAACGTCTTAGACCGCTCGACCATGAATGGCCTCCAGTCTAAACCAGGTTTTAATCAAGCCTATATAACACAATTTTCGATCTATCGTAAACAAACATATCTGCCCTGAAACTTATCGTAATGTCAGAAAATGTAAAAATGTTACGGAAATTAACGAATTTTAACGAAACTTGGTTATAAGCAACCGACAATTTGAAATGAATTGTTTGAACATTTTTTTTTATCGATACTCGTATTTAAGTAGATATTCTGTTTTTTTAATTAAACAGTATTATATATTTATATCTACTGGCCTGATTATTTACGATAAATTGTTATTACGAAAATGTGTGCCATTCGCCCGGATTCGAATATATATTTTTTCTAAATATATACTGTTAAATATAAGAGACAATGAATGTCTATTATGTTTATCATGTGCCCTTCTAAACATCGTATTTTGGCTTTCATTTCAGTTGAAAATTAAGACAAAAATTCTCCAACATTTGGATAATTTTTTATTAAGTTGGTTCTAAGCTTTCGGCTTACATGATGTTTTGAACGGCTCATGATTAAGCATAATAGACATTCATTGTCTCTTATATTTAACAGTATATGTTTAGAAAATTATCTGCTACCTCAATACAGTATATATATATATATATATATATATATATATATATATATATATTACGAAAATTAGCGATGATTAACGAAATTTTGTTTGAACATTATTTTTGATCGATTTGATTTATTTCTATCGGCTTGATTATTTTCGATAATATTTTTGTTACGAAATAATAATCAGGCCGGTAGAAATAAATATATAATACTGTTTGATTATAAACATAATATCTACATAAATACGAGAATCGATCAAAAATAATGTTCAAACCAATAATTTTCAATTGTCGGTTGTTTATAAGCAGTTTTGTTAATCTTCGTTAATTTCCGTAATATATATATATATATATCCAGATGAAGGGGACCCAAGGTTTTACTATTTTGAGTACCCCGGCATTTATTTTATTATAAACACTTCTCAATATGATAAATATTTTAGAGCTGTGAATGTAAATCATTTTCACAACCAACATCCAACATTGCCTGAAGAAAATCTATCTCGAAACATAGAAATTTCCCTGTCGCAATGTACAATTAATTCAAAATTATATATATATATATATATTGCTTCTCTGGTGGGAAAACGTTTTCAAATTATAATACTGTGTCAGGAGATATCATTTTAATTTAGGTTTGATTTAAAAGAACTGACAAGATCTGTCTGTTTAATTTTTTTGTATTTGTTCAATTTTCGAATAAATTATTAAGAATTGGACGTGCGTTGTAGTGCAGTGGATATCGGATCGGAACGAGAAATCGGGGAGCCGAGTTCGAATTCCAGTTGAATCCATTGCATGCACTTGCGCGCAAATACCCTTAAGAAAGGTATTAATCCGTCTCTTCCTTCCAGTTATGGGTTAAATAACAGAACAGATTGGGTTCTATAGCCTTGGCTGGCAACCAGTCTATCGCAGAAAGCAATGGCAGCCGACTGCGGGATAATCTTCTGCCCAGTCAGTCATGTCTCGAAAGAGACCTGATCACCCAAGCGTGTTTCACGTATGGCACTTAACTGACTGACAATTAAGAATTGTGATCGATATGGTATAAAAAAGGTCATATTGTGATGTTTTTTTACCTTCTATTATCTCAGTCATTTTCAAGAACCGATGTTGTGTCTTTGTTTTCAGAAGACTACATTTTAATAAACCCTTGTATTGTTTGGGTAGCTGGAAGATTGAAATTGTTTACGGTGACGTCACGTGTAACTGTTATTGGAAACGAGGCTGTAGCGAAAATCATACAACACTTTATTATTGTTGATATTGTTCCATACTACGCCGCTAGAAAACAACAACGAACACGTATATATAAAAACATAATCTCATATTTTTATTCTTCGTCGGTGACGCTTGTGTGGAACAGGAGGAGGAGAAGGGCAGCCGGACAGAGACCGCGCACATACAAAGCGGCCGTTGGCAGTTTTTTAGCCAGTCTCTAAAACTGTAGACTTTCCTCACCTTAAAATTCTTACGCATTTTTGGTTTTTCGGGTTGTCGCTTAATTGACGTCATCTACGGCCAGATACATCTGTCAATCATCTTCGCCGTTTCTGCTTTGAATCTTGCACCCCGTCGCCACCATCTACGGCCGGATATATTTGTCAATAGTATCCTTGCCAGCTATTACCTTTCAACACGTTTGCCACCTGTTTTTGCCTTTGTTGTCCCGTAGATACCATTCACGGACACATTTTTTATTTGTCAATCATATCTTTGCCGTTCAAGGTAATATATTATTATTATTACATATAGTTACATTAAATACATCATATGCATTTTAAGATACTTTTGAAAAGAGAAAGAGATAAAGTGAGTGAGTGAGTGAGTGAGTGGATAAGACAGAAACAGAGAGTATCGTCCATAGATGAGATCTCCCCTAATACTTTTGTAAAAAACATTGATTTACTTCACAACCAAACATCAGTATTTTATTTCAGGAATGAATATAAGTAATGACGCTATTAAGAAAACACAAGGAAAATAGTAATGTCAACAGCATAACGAAGTAAACTCTGGCGACCATGTAAGCTGGCACCAAAATCTATTTATCATGAGATAAGGTCATAGAAGCATATGCTATGAATGTTTTCACAGGAAGAAAAAAATAAATAAAAACGTGCTCTGGGCATGACCGGTTTACCTGGTCGTTGGTTCTGTAAAAAGCAAAAATCGATACACAAAGACTCCCGTTTAAATTTGCTGCAGAAAAGTAAGGATCAGTTTGAAAGCTTATTGCAGTCCGAGGAAACAAAACTAAAAACATTTGTCCTGGCTAGCATTCTACAATCTTATGGTAATCATGGTGCGGTGTTCAAAGCACATTGCCTGGTACAACAGGTGAAGAATAATCGTCTGGTGTGGTATAATCACTGACGAGTTGCGTTTCGTTGGTGGAATCGTCGATGTTAGAAAGTGCTTCCAAACATCGTCAGAAAACATGCTGTCTCCACTTTAGTGCTTGTTTTTTACCTTCTATCATCTAAGTCATTTTCAAGAACCAATGTTGTGTCTTTGCTGTAGGAAGACTCCATTTGAATCCATCCTGGTAATCGTTGGATAGCTGCCATCAGTAGCAACGCTTCAAGCAGGAAAAGGATCCCAAACCAAAAAATATCAAAGTGAA
This sequence comes from Ascarosepion bandense, assembly GCA_037127315.1. Taxonomy (NCBI): domain Eukaryota; kingdom Metazoa; phylum Mollusca; class Cephalopoda; order Sepiida; family Sepiidae; genus Ascarosepion; species Ascarosepion bandense. The sequence goes on along the minus strand of JBBBDQ010000690.1, from coordinate 2,826,127 downwards.
AGATTTTCTGAAGAAGCTAAACGTAAAATTGCTCGACTGACCAACCATTACTTCTTCTTCTTCTTTGTCTTCTTGTTCGTCTTCTCTGTTCCGTGTTCCTTCAGGACGTAGGCGATCATGCCCCATATCTACATAACCCTTGTAGATCTTAACACCTTTAGTCGTTATTTCTCTCAAACATTGCTCTCCCATCACTTTGCATCAAGTATATCAAGTGTTGTCTACGGCTACATCGTGTTAAATACACCGGTTCCCGTCCGATCACCAAAGTTAAGCAACATCGAGCCTGGTCAGTACTTAAATGGGTGACCATTTAGGAATACAAGGTGTTGTAAACGGTAAGAACCAAGAATGGTCCACCGGTCCTCCAGGTTTGGGGGTTGGGTGCAGGATTAACTACCCTGCCCCATAAAAAACAGTTTGTTACAGAAACAGCAACAAAATGTTGCTGCACAATCTGGGTGTGATGGATAAATGATGATATCAAGCGTTGCTTTCCCCTGTCTCTCTTCCCGTCTATTTTCCTTATGAGTATCAGATTCTCCACGCCCTTCTTCCTCATTACATGTCCCATAAACTTTATGATGCTAAGTATCAGTTTCCTTTTTGTTTTGATCTTTTCCAATACCTTGTTGTCGCTCACATGTTTGGTCCATGGTATCCTCAGAATTTTTCTTGATAGTAGACACAGAAAAGGAAACCGCAAAATATCTTACAGAATGTGGCGAAAAAAAAGCGAGAAGAAAGGCCAAAACAAAAACGACAAAATAATGAATGTAAGCATCAGCAAAAAGAGGATCCCAAAATGCCAATTACAGGTCGGGGATCCTAAAATCAATTTACAGTCATTGTATTTTCTTACACGCAAATACCTTTCGGAAATGTGTTAATCCGCCACTTCTCCCTCCAGCTATGGGTTAAATAGCAGCACAGATTGGGTTCTGTAGCCTTAGTTGACTACCAGTACACCGCAGAAAGTAATAGCAACCTACTGCTGAAAAATCTTCAGTCCAGTCAGCTACGTCTCTTTCGAGGCATGATCGCTCAAGAGTTTATCACGTATGGCACCTAAGTGGCTGACAAAAATTTAAATACCTGAGAAGTGTTCTGACGGAAGAAGAAAAGTGTGACACTGAGATCCGAAGGCGAGTTGGCATGGCCAAGGACGGATTTCAAAAGCTAAGCAGTCTATTAAGAGACAGGAAAATCACATTTGAAACAAAGAAAAGAGTAGTGGACTGTTATGTGGTTCTATTCTATATGGCAGCAAATGTTGGAAAATCTTATCAAAGATGTAGAAAAGACTTGAAGGAACCAACTTTATATCCGAATTGAAATTATTTTGAGAACTTGTGGAATGTAGATGAAAGAAAAGTCAAAAAAATATAAAATGACCAAGTATGTCAAATGAAATAGATTTGTGGTGTCTAAAATACACGATGAATTAGAAAATAGGGGCAGTCAAATCTAATATTTTGATTTTATACAAATTGTTTAGATAAGCAATTCGGATACTTTTTTCTCGTGACATTCTTCACTCCCCCACTGTCCACCGTTACTGACTAGGTTCAACGTGGCTCGTCATAAAGAAAGATGCATATGTCATTATGCATTCCTTACAAATGTAAGATCTGAATAGGGCGGTTTTTACCATTAAAACCCCTTCCTGGCTGAATGGACAAACAAGAAAATCCAATAATGGGCACTAAAATTGAGTGGGTACAATTGTACAATTGAGTATCTGGCCAGAAGAGAAAATACCTGAGCTGATTTACTCTCCAGAGTTTTGAAACAACTGCAAACCGAGTCTCTGAAAGTGGAGCCAGGAGTGGATGATAGTTGGCTGGGTGGTTGTTTTTGTTTTATGGCATATCAAACTCGGTGGGTCATTTATTGCCAACTAAATTTTATTTATTGCTGGTAATACCTTTTTTTTAATTCTTTCAAAAATTTATTGTTATTTTTATATACGTTTTGTGTCTCGTAATACTTTTTTTTCTTTTCGAGTATCAAGATTCATTGAGATTTGTTTTTAAGGGCAGGGTCCCCAAATCCTACCCTGTTGTTTAACCCATAACTGGAGGGAAGGGACATATTAATACCTTTCCCGAAGAGTACCAGTGCTTCTTGCCTGACTAGTATCGAGCTTTACTGCGCACTAGCTATAGCACTATTGCTGTCAACTGCTTCCCTTAAGTCACCCAAGTAATTATATATAGTAAGAAGAGGCCATTCCTCGTAGAAAGGCACCATAACAGAATCACACGTGTTTCTTTTTAACGAAACAAGATAAGGTACTTATTTACAAATTTATACATTTTAAGTTTCAGTAGCTTGTTTCTGGACAAGTAATCAAACATCAAAGGTTCGTGGTTTCGATGAATTGTTAAGTAGAGGAAATGTTCATATGCAGCTTGCCAGACTGTCAAACGCTTTGGAGATGTCAAGGGCCACAGTTCGTGCTTCATCGGACACAAAGTAATATTCCAAAACTCTTAAAACAAATTGAGAGAGTTCGTTTCTTACATAAAAATTTCAGTTGTATTTAACATTAATAAGAAGATATATTTTAATATACTTAGCTTAGGAATTGAATAGTGTTCCCTGAAACTTCCCAGCTCTCATAAGAGGCTGATAATGTATCAAGGTGTAATTTGTCACCGTATTCAGACGGGTGGACCTCTCTCTCTCTCTCTCTCTCTCTCTCTCTCTCTCTCTTTCTCTCTCTCTCTCTCGCTCTCTCTCTCTCTCTCGTTGATTCAACTTTCTCTCCCGATTTATATCATATATCGATTTGACATAGGCATGTTACTTTTTCTCAGTTTGTAAACCGCTCTCTTTTAATTGGCTAAAGTAAATTTCACGTAGGCTCGTTAAACTTTGCCTTTCCTTCAGCTCGAAGCCAATCCCATTTTTTATTGTTCAAAATAAATTTTTGCAGAGGCTTGCGAATTTTAAAACTGTAGAAAAGAAAGTTATTTTTGCTTCCTATTCACCACTCATTTACGAAAAGCATCTTTTTAAAAGATGTTTTTTCAGATAGTTTTTGAGTTGAGAGATATCTAAACATGGAAAAAGGTGTACATTTTACGAATGAGGTAAAAAAAAATCTAAATTCGGTCTGAAATACGGAGAAGCTTTTGATGTTTTGCATTATTATATTTAATCTATCATCTTGAAATCAAAACCAAAATTAAAACTTATTAAACTTAAATAAGACTAAAATTAAATCATATTAACATTTAATAAAATTAAAATTGAAATGTATTAACATTGAATAAAACTGAAATTGAAAGATCTTTTTTTAATGCATTTAACCTTTTTTAAATGCATTTTACCAATCGATATTAGAATTATCACAATTAGACATTTTACTTGAAACCTAACATTAATGTTGTTTGTTCTTTGATTACACAAAACGTTTGTGGTAAAAAAGTTTAAATTATCATAACTCCGGCACATGTTGCCTACGTCGTTTTTTTGTTATTGAGATATCGTCCAACAAATATGCGCAGTTATATCGCTACTCCTGCAAATCTAGAACCTAAGGAGCTTTTCTTTGTATAAATTATATTTAAAAAACATTAAAAATGATTAATTGATTCGTATGATTCTATTTTGACTTTACCCACTGGATTTTTCTATCTGCACAAGTGGGATATTTTGGGAATACCGAGATTAGATTGTGTAGCGGACAAGAAAGTCCATTACGATATCTATATATGTTATAGTGGAACATCCTGCCATCCCCGAGAATAGAATGCTCTACTTTATAAAAGACGGTAACGAGCGGTACGAATAAACAAAGAAGGCATTCACTATTCTGCTGCCATATTGAATACTGCTGCCATATCTGGTCGGGTGCCCCTGCTGTTCTCCTCGGGCTTCTCGATAAAGTTCAGAGGAGGGTCTGTAATGTGATAGATACCGACTTGGCAGACCGCCTGCAGTCTCTCTCCCACCGGCGCGACGTGACTTCCCTGTGTCTCTTCTATAAATACTTTCACGGCTTCTGCTCCGATGAACTTAGATCACTAGTACCCCCTAAATACGAATTTGAACGAGATACTAAATTAGCAACTAGATCCCACCCTTTACAGTGAAACCGATAAAATGCAGCCGTAACTTCTACTCCAACAGTTTCTTTCCTCGCACTTCCCGACTGTGGAATTCTCTTCCAAACGATTGCTTCCCCGACGGCTACAATCTCCAGGAGTTTAAATGTAAGCTCAATAGACACCTCCTAACACACTAACCTGCTCCCATTCTATCAAACACTCTTCCCATCTGCCCAACCCTCATCCTCGCTATCCTTACTCATCTGTCACCTTCCTCCTGACATTCCCTATGTCTAACCACTCCTTCTCTTTACCTTCCCCTGTGTAGCCCCATGCGCAATAGTGGCAGTGGAATTCCTTGCTTGGGGTGAGATGATTAAAAAAAAAAATTCGATAGTCGATTCCGCTCCAACCCGTGGCTTGCCTATATGTGTATTATTGTTAATTGTGCCTTAGTACAATAAATCCGTATTTCTTATTCCTGATGTGGAGTTCCATTCTTCAACTGATCATTTTATACTGTATTTCTTTTCGGGATATATCAATATTTATAATTCGACTCGACGCAATATAAAATATGGAAATAGAACGAGAAGGATGATGCAGACAACAACGAAGACGCCAAGGTAACCGGAATAAATATCTATTAACAAAGGTTACAGAGATGGTTGAATATGCATGCAAATAAGAAGTTCTTCTTTACCTAGGTCTGTTAAGTATCCAATGGAAAAAAAAGTCAATGAGAGAGTGATTGAAATAAAAATCTGAAATGAAGAGATACATACAATTTGAGTTAAGTTGAATTATCATTGGAGTTTGTATTAGGAAAAGTGTGTGCACATTAATGTGTGCGAGAAATAAAATTTTGCCCCACTAATTGCGACCTGCAATTAGTGCGGATGTCTGAGAGCGAGAATTAAATAAAGTTTCTCGCTCGAGTTGGGAAAAACTGTTGCGCATACCAACCCGCTATCGTTGGCCGATAGAGGGGACCCAGCTGAAACAAAAAAACGTATGAAAGAGACTGCATAGCTGCAGTTCTGTGATGGCTGGGCTCCCACTGAGTGAAAACGTGTGAGAGAGACGGCATAGCCGAAGCTGTGTGATGGCTGGGCGCCCACTTAGTAAAAACGTGTGCGTGAGACGGCATCTGCGCTCTGTGATGGCTGGGCTCCCACTGAATGAAAACGTGTGCGTGAGACGGCATAGCCAGAGTTCTGTGATGGCTGGGCTTCCACTGAATGAAAACGTGTGCGTGAGACGGCATAGCCGCAGCTCTGTGATGGCTGGGCTCCAACTGAGTGAAAACGTGTGAGTGAGGCGCTATCTCCGCTCTGTGATGGCTGGGCTGCCACTGAGTAAAAACGTGTCAGTGAGATGGCATAGCCGCAGCTCTGTCATGGATGGGCTCCGACTGAGTGAAAATGTGTGAGTGAGACGGCATAGCCGAAGCTGTGTGATGGCTGGCTACTCACTGAGGGAAAATGTGTGAGTGAGACTGCAGAGCCGCAGCTCTGTGATGGCTGGGCTCCCACTGAATGAAAACTTGTGCGTGAGACGGAATAGCCGCAGCTTTGTGAGGGCTGGACTCCCACTGAGTAAAAACGTGTGAGTGAGACGGCATCTGCGTTTTGTGATGGCTGGGCCCCCACTGAGTGAAAACGTGTGAGTGAGACGGCATAGCCGCAGCTGTGTAATGGCTGGGCTCCGACTGCGTGAAAAGGTATGCGTGAGGCCTCATCTGTGCTCTGTGATGGGTGAACTCCCACTGAGTGAAAATGTGCGAGTGAGACGGCATAGCCGAAGCTGTGTGATGGCTGGGTACTCACTGAGGGAAAACGTGTCTGTGTAACTGCATAGCCGCAGCTCTGAGTGAAAATGTGCGAGTGAGACGGCATAGCCGAAGCTGTGTGATGGCTGGGTACTCACTGAGGGAAAACGTGTCTGTGTAACTGCATAGCCGCAGCTCTGTGATGGTTGGGATCCAACTGAGTGAGAACGTGTGACTGAGACGGCATAGCCGCAGTTCTGTGATGGCTGGGCTCCCACTGAGTGAAAACGTGTGAGTGGGAAAATTTTTGTTGCAGGTAGTTTAAAAGGTGGGGAAAAATAATTTTGTTTCCTTTTATCAAAGGCCAATAATCGGACTGGCTTGAGGGATCAGATATCTTACTACCCCCTACCCTAACTAAAAGAGTGAGCTCCTAGCCGGGAAGTGTTTTCATCCGGGTAATATAGGAAAAAAGAAAAAAATGGAACTAAAATCCAAAGTACCTGCAACAAAAATGTTTTGACAAGTTGAAAAAGATGAATAAACTAGAAGAACGTTCGATTAAGTAGAACAAAGCAAATATTCTTTTTTTTTTAATCATTTCACCCCGAGCAAGGCGGAAACGCCACGGGTGTGGAGGGGGCTACATTAATGTAAAAAGATTAATTAGAAAAGAGTGAGGAGAAGAGAAATGCAAAGAAATGACGACTTACATTGAAGGGATTCAACAAATCTGAATAGAATCTAGCCCACTGGACATGAGAGAAAAAGATGCGATTTTTAAAAGGTGCACAGGAATAATAAAATAATTTTCAACGTACAGCCCACACAATTGGGAGAGCTAGGGATGTGCGTTGTGGTACAGTGGATATCGGCTCGGAACGGGAAATCGGAGAGCCGAGTTCGAATTCCAGCTGAATCCATTGTATTCACTTACGCGCAAATACCCTTGGGAAAGGTATTAATCCGTTTCTTCCTTCTAGTTATGGGTTAAATAGCAGGACAGATTGGGTTCTATAGCCTTAGTCGTCAACCAGTCTACCGCAGGAAGCAATGGCAACCTACTGTGGGATAATCTTCTGCCCAGTCAGTTATGTCTCTTTCGAGAAATGATCGCCCAAGCGTGTATCACGTATGGCACTCAACTGACTGACTGAATATAATAGTTGAAAACAAATAAAACTTCTACTGGGCATAAAGTGGGGGATCAGTTCACTCTTGTTATGAACTAATAAACTGACCCCTCCCCATTAATTACTACTTATTTATATAATGATATGTTACATTTCATCTCTTCTCACTCCAGCTATGAGTCAAATAATAGGACAGATCGTGTTCTATAGCCTTGGTCGGCAACCAGTCTACCGCAGAAAGAAATGGCAACCTACTGCGGGATAATCTTCTGCCCAGTCAGTTATGTCTCTTTCGAGAAATGATCGCCCAAGCGTGTATCACGTATGGCACTTAACTGACTGAGTTGGCTAAAAATGCTTTGCGATATTAGACAGTTTTAACTTTTTAGCAGAAGCCAATAATCGGACAAGACTGAGGAATCAGATATAACTTAAATCTTATCATTTTACAAGGGAAAGTGTTTTGTGTTGCCGTAATTTCTATGCTAATAGTTTCTTCTATTGAACTTCTTGTTTGTGAAAATCTGTTCCGGCTTCTTATTTCGCATTCAATTTAGATCTTCAAAAATAAAAATGCAATGTCAATCGTTATCTTATGTTTTCTCAATTTAAGTTATTTTATTGTTTTCTCTCCTTAATAATGTTTGCTTTTGATATTCCTAGACACTCAGTAATCCCTTGCGTCTTAGTGGCTTTCTTATCTTGTTTGGAATGAAATGATTAAAATAAATATTAGAATCTATTTTGATTGTGTTCCTTTTCACTAGAAATAATAAATCTGTACTTTCGCTGACGAAGAAAATGAAATTTTATTTAAAAAATACTAGCAGCATAGTCCGGCGTTGCTCGGGTGTAATGAAAGCTTAAAAACTAATCCATGGTCCTGGAGCTCAGACTCTTTGGACGTTAGCACGAAAGACTAAAAAGCAATAGTTGTTTCCAGTTAAAGCGAAACCGTAGACTGAAAGAAAAATGAATGGATGTAAGTCAAATTTTGATTTCCTAGTATCGATATCAAATAAGCTTTTTTCGTCGTAAACTGAATTTTGAAGACTAAATAAGTCCTCTGAGTAAATGGTATCATGGCTGATACTAAGAACTACAATTATACCTACAGAGCCAAACCCGAAGCAAAAACTAAAATAAAAGGGCTGAAAAAATACAGACATACAGGCAAATAAACAGGCACACAAACAAACATCTTGCCTTTTATATATATATATATATATATATATATATATATATATATATATATTATCGATTTTCTGCACTATTGTAAGAAGTGCAACCTTGAAACTTCTGAATATCGTTTCTTATGTCTTTGTTTATGAGTGTATCAAATTTGATTAAAATCGGACCTTTCCTTCTATAACCCGATTCTTTCGATTTTCGATATTTATCGGGGGTACCTCGACCCAAAACCTAGCTAAGAACACTCGCAGACGCTTATAGTACAACTGCATAATTTTTCAATAAAATCGGTTCAGCCGTTTCGGAGTCTATAGGTAACGGACACACACACACAGATTCACACACACACACACACACACATACACACACAAAGTTCCATTTATAAATAAGTTTAGATATAATATGTTTATACTAATTTATAGACTTTAGTTTTGACAGTGTTTATGCGTGTGTATGCAGGAGAGCTATCAGGTTCAATCATCATATCAATGTCAGTCAAGTTTGTGACAATAGAAATGCTATAAGACAAGCGAAACTAATGACTCCGAAGTCATATCAGTGCTGATTTAAAACGAATTTCAAATAAAGAAATAAACGATGTTTACTCCAAGGAAAAGTCCGGAGAAAAAAAAATTCTTCAACAAGATAATAATCAAAACTATCCCGCAAAGAAAACAACAGCGTTTCTGAATAAAGTAGACGATAAAATGCTCAACTGGTCAAGCATTTAACTGAATTTAAATCCAATTTAGTCTTGTGGAAAGTATTTAACGGAGAAATAGAAAACGGAAAGTGTTGCGTGGAAAGACGGCCGACCTTCTCTGTACTAATTGCTGAACATGGACTCGTCCATCCGCTATGAGTACAGGAACAGTGCCGGAAAGTGCTAATTTTTTAAGCGCCGCTTTGATGTGACACAAAACCGAATATATGAGGGTATTCAGTGAGGGTTAAACTCACTACTGGAGTTAAACAAGCTCATGACTTGACCGGAAGCCTGAAGTATATTTGTGTGAGGTTTGGTGAGAATCAGATAAAAATTGTGAATTTCTATAAAGGACTTACATACATACATACATACATACATACAGACGCACACACACACACACACACACTCAAACATCTTGCCTTTTATCTAATCTAATCTAAACTTATTTATAAATGGAACTTTGTCTGTGTGTGTGTGTATCCGTTACCTATAGACTCCGAAACGACTGAACTGATTTTCTTGAAAATTTACACAGGTGTACAATAAGCGTCTGCGAGTGTTCTTAGCTAGGTTTTGTGTCGAGGTCCCCCCGATAAATATCGAAAATCGATAATCGAAAAGATCGGGTTATAGAAGGAGTGGTCCGATTTCAATCAAATCAAATCAAATTAATTTTAGAAAAAATTTTTTCTAAAAAATCACCTGAGGAAGAAGCCAAAAATATAATGGGCTGGCTTGGAAACATGAAAAATTTTTGTGTAGTAATACTATGAATTTAAAAACATTGTAACAACCATTACACTATATATATATATATATGTATTATGATTACCTTCGGCGACCTATGCTTGACCAGGCAGGCTAATTTTCCAGGTTTTTGTGAGCTAACACATGTCTACAATAGATTCAGATACTTGACATTATCGTAAATTATATATACAAGATAAATTCAATCTTTTACGTGTGTGGAGATTTCACGACACTCACGCGGCGCCGAATTTGTACAACTCCTGAGAAGTGCTTTTCTTCCATTATATTATCCAATATCCCAACCTCCCCCCATTTATCAGACCTCTTCCCCACTCAGATTATCTTTCTGTCCCTACACATCTAATATATAAAGATTTCATTCCTTCGTCATATGAAAAATTGTTTACAGAAGAAAATGTTGCCATGTCAGTCTCTTGTGAAGACAATATCTATTTATTTAGCAGTGTCAATGAGCACCCCCCCACACACACACACTAGATCACCCAGGAAAACCTGAATGGTATTTCGCGTGATTTGTACCGGTTTATGCAGTTAATTTCCCCTGGCATTCAATTTTAAACAGTAGAACCCAGTAACCACAGATGTAAGGATCACTAGTTTCAAAACATGAAAAGGGATTTTACCTCATTCTTTGACATGGAAAGCTGGTTATGTTAGTACACATATGTCTCTGGCTTGTTTATTCAGTCAGTTAAGTGCCGTACGCGATATACGCTTGGGCGATCATGTCTCGAAAGAGCCATGACTGACTGGACAGAAGATTATCCCGCAGTAGTTTGCCATAACTTTCTGCGGTAGACTGTTTGCCAATCAAGGCTATAGAACCCAATCTGTCCTGTTATTTGGCTCATAGCTAGAGGGGGAAGAGATGTATTATATTATTAAATAGTAATTAGTGGGAGATCAGTCTATTACTTCATAACAATAGAAAACTGATCCCTCACTTTATACCCAGTGGGGGCCTTAATCATATTTTTAACTATTATGTTCAGTCAGTCAGTTAAGTGCCGTACGTGATACACGCTTGGACGATCATGTCTCAAAAGAGACATGACTGATTGTGCAGAAGATTATCCCAAAGTAGGTTGCCATTACTTTCTGCGGTTGACAGGTTGCCAGCCAAGGCTATAGAACCCAATCTGTCCTATTATTTAACCTATAACTGGAGATAAAAAAACGGATTAATACTTTTCCCAAGAGTATTTGTGCTTAAGTGAATGCAAGAAATTCAACTGGAATTTGAACTCGGCTCCCCGATTTGTCTTTCAAGTACAAGCAGTACCAGTGGAATATCTGTGGTGACCTCATGGTTACGGGTATGCAAGCGAGTTTCACGAGGAATTGGAGCGACTATATCGGATCTATATCTGCATTTACTGCAAGGAAACTTGTTTCACTGAGTCGAGCCAGAAAAAATTTGCTCGTAAGAATATACAGGGTGTCCATAGAGTTCGTGTGCACTTTAAAAAATTTATAAATATCTGTATTTGTGATAGAAATAATCTGTAAAAAATGCTATAAAGTTTAACGTATATAGTTTTAAGTATAGGTATTTAATAATTATTTACTACAAAACTTGAAACAAATTTTAGATAAGTAAACAGACGGATCGGAAGGGAGTATCAGGTTCTCCAAGCCGTCCTTCCTCATTTCATGTCCCAGGAACTTTAGCTGTCTCTTCCTGGTGCTCAATATTAATTTTCTTTTCGTTTCCATTCTTTCCAAAACTTCATCATTGCTCACATGCTCGGTCCATGATATCCGCTGCATTCCTCTGTCTCTGTTTCCCTCTATCTGGCCTGTCAGTATCAGGTTCTCCAAGCCGTCCTTCCTCATTTCATGTCCCAGGAACTTTAGCTGTCTCTTCCTGGTGCTCAATATTAATTTTCTTTTCGTTTCCATTCTTTCCAAAACTTCATCATTGCTCACATGCTCGGTCCATGATATCCGCTGCATTCTTCTGTCTCTTTTTCCCTCTATCTGGCCTGTCAGTATCAGGTTCTCCAAGCCCTCCTTCCTCATTTCCTGTCCCAGTAACTTTAGCTGTCTCTTCCTGGTGCTCAATATTAATTTCCTTTTCGTTTCCATTCTCTCCAAAACCTCATCATTGCTCACATGCTCGGTCCATGATATTCGCAGCATCCTTCTGTAGAACCACATTTCAGTTGCTTCAAGTTTTTCCTTCATCTTTGATGATATTGTCCAGCATTTACTGCCATATTGAAGAACTGACATCACATAGCAATCCAGTACTAATCATTTTTGTTTCCAGCGGAATTTTCATGTGTCTCAATAATTTACTCGGCTTTTGGAATGCATCCTTGGCCATGCCAATTCGCCTTCGGATCTCAGTGTTGCACATTCCGTTTAACCGTTATCTAACCAAAAATTGAAGATTTTATTCGAAGAGTTTATTAAATGCAAAAATTGAATCAAAACAATAAAAATGGAGATAAAAGTGAAAGTAGCAATGACTGTAGTTGGTAATCCGAAATTCGGAGTAAGAAATGAAAAAAAAAAAACCGGAAAAGTGAAATACTTTATGATGAGCCAACCGGCTATCGCTCCTTATTCGGCAGAACTCAACCGAGAAAATTGAAATAAGCTATGTGCTAATTAGTAAGACTTGTATCACTACACCATTATTATCAAAGTAACCATTTTAGAAATATTTTTCTGGCTTTAAATAACCTGCAAAGAGTTAAGCTATAAACAAACAACCAAAAAACCTGGCAAATGAATCACCAACATATTTTAATTTAAAAAAATAAAAGACACCTAAATGCTTCCACTATTTTTGGGCAACTGTTATTTTTGCTCGCGATATAAGCAAAAGGACTGGTTGTCTATGTACACATTCGTATCTGGTGAAACCAGTGTCAAATAAAATTTTCTGTTAGACATGAACAATGTGTTTTTTCCTCCGCTTCACATCAAGATCAGTACGACGGAGAATTTCGTGAAGGCCCTGTACGACAATAGTGCTACTTTCAAAAGAAAAATATTTCAATAGAAATCATAAAATACTGATATGGTTATTTCAGAAGAAAATGAATGTCTATCAAAAGTGGTTACTGTCTACTATTTTTTTAAAATCATTTCCCCCCAAGCTAGGCATTCCACTGCCACTATTGCGTAGGGGATTACATAGGGGAAGGTGGTGAGAAAGAGTGGTTAGATATTGGAAATGTCAGAAGGAGGGTGATAGACAAGTAAAGATATAGATGAGAAGAGTGTTTGAGAGAATGGATGCGTGTTAGTGTGTTAGGAGGTGTCTACTGACCTTACATTTAAACTCCTGGAGGTTGTAGCCGTCGGGGAAGCAAGTATGTGGAAGGGAATTCCACAGGCGGGAAGTGCGAGAAAAGAAGCTGTTGGAGCGATGATACTAAAAACTAAAGAGACGATACTCGAATACCACCATACAAATATTTATTACTTACAAAAGGGATTGATTGAGTGATTCGTTTTTTACGGCTTATCAACCCTTTGCGAGTTATTTAAAAACAAAAAAATTTTATGTTTGAATGATTTTTCTTTGGAGATAATTATGATTTAGTGATGCAAGTCTTACTAATTAACCCATAGCTGGGGTAGGGAGAAGAGTTGGATTTGGGCGTAAATGAATATGATGAATCCGACTGGAATCGGAACTCGGCTCTTCGATTAACAAATCTGAGCCATTATCAATTATACCATCCGCACAGCCACGATTACAGCATCTAGTATTTCCAAACGGTCACTCACTTAGGTACTGATTAAGCTGGCTGGATATTGCTTAACTTATAAAATCAACTACTGCTGTAATATATGGTCAGGCGCTCCTGCTGTTCATCTCAGTGTTCTTGACAGGCTCCATAGGAAAATCAGTAATGTGATAGGTACCAATTTGGCGGCTCGACTCCAGCCACTTCCCCACCGACGGGATGTGGCTTTCCTCTGTTTGTTCTATAAATAATTCCATGGCTTCTGCTCCAACGAACTTAAGTCACTGGTGCCTCTGCAACAGGAGTTTACTCGAGCAACCAGACTGGCAACTGGGTCTCACTCATTCACAGTTAGATCAACCAAATGCAGACGACAATTCTACTCCTGCAGCTTCTTTTCTCGCACTTCCCGCCTGTGGAACTCGCTTCCATATTCTTGCTTTCCTGACGGCTACAACCTTCAGGAATTTAAATGCAATATCAATACCCATCTCTTAACCACTTGAATCTAGTTCTTTTTTCACCACCCTTTATACCCTTTCCTTTCTCCCCACCTTTGCAACTGTCATCACACCTGTATTCCCATCCTTCTCTTGCTCCTTTCTAACTGGTTCGTCTTTCTCTTCACTCTCTTCAGACATATCTTTTTACTCTTATGTAGCTCCCTAATCTTTTTACTCTTATGTAACCACCTAATCTTTTTACTCTTACGTAACTCCCTAATCCTTTTACTCTAATGTAGCCCCCTAATCTTTTTACTCTTATGTAGCCCCTAATCTTTTTACTCTTATGTAGCCCCTTAATATTTTTACTCTTATGTAACCACCTAATCTTTTTACTCTTACGTAACTCCCTAATCCTTTTATCCTTATGTAGCCCCCTAATCTTTTTGCTCTTATGTAGCTCCCTAATATTTTACTCTTATGTAGCCCCCTAATCTTTTTATCCTTATGTAGCCCCCTAATCCTTTTACTCTTATGTAGCTCCCTAATCTTTTTACTCTTATGTAAACACCTAAACTTTTTACTCTTACGTAGCTCCCTAATCCTTTTACTCTTATGTAGCCCCTAATCGTTTTACACTCATGTAGCCCCCTAATATTTTTACTCTTACGTAGCTCCCTAATCCTTTTACTCTTATGTAGCCCCCTAATCCTTTTACTCTCATGTAGCCCCCTAATCTTTTTACTTTTATGTCGCCCTCTAATCTTTTTACTCTTATGCATCCCCCTAATCTTTTTACTCTTATGTAGCTCCCTAGTTCTTTTATTCTTATGTAGCCCCCTAATCTTTTTACTCTTATGTAGCCCCCTAATCTTTTTACTCTTATGTAACCACCAAATCCTTTTACTCTTATGTAGCTCCCTAATCCTTTTACTTTTATGTGGCCCCCTAATCTTTTTACTCCTATGTAACCACCTAATCTTTTTACTCTTACATTAGCTCCCTAATCCTTTTACTCTTATGTAGCCTCCTAATCTTTTTACTCTTATGTAGCCCCCTAATCTTTTTAATCTAACTTAGCTCCCTAATCCTTTTACACTTATGTAGCCCCCTACATGTCAGTGGCGTTACCGCCTTGCTCGGGGTGATACGATTAAAAAAAAATCATATGTATTGAATTGTTAGTAAGAAAATAAAAACTATTAATAGTACATCAAAATAGAATATGGGCTCTATACCACACAAGCCGGCCGAATTAATATATGAACGTTTTGCTTCTTCACTATGTTCAATCATCAGGCCGGTTAATCAATTCAAGAACATTTAAAAACCCAGATGAGTATAACATGGTAGAAACACTGGGCTGTTGGCATCGTGCAATATGAACGAGAGCGTTAGCTAAATCTGTTTAAGATGTTAATTAAAATAATCATAAATGTTCCGAGAGAGGAGAAGGAAAAGAACCTTCAAAAGGAATGTGATTTAATTTTGGTGTTATGAACAGTGCTCACTGAAAGTCGGAATGGTTAAGGCATCCGATGTGAGAGCATGCCATATAGGCGGCAATAGACAAAAAGTCTAAAAAAAGCTCTCAACTACATCACGACACTCAACACCCAAACGTAACAGAGCATAAATATTGCATGTCCGGTACGAGTAGTAGAACACTTCTAACATTACACCAAAATATCGCTCTCGTTCAGATTTGATGGGGATATTTTGATTTAGAAAAAAAAAGACTTTCAGTGTTCCATTTTCTATAATATATTATAAATTTCCATGTTTTTAGGAATTAAGGCAGAAATATGGTGTTTCATAAATTTTGGTGTAACGAATTCGTTCTGCTCATAATTATTGTGCATTTGGTTACAGTAAAATATATTTATATTTTTTCGGTGCTATTTTTAATACTGGTGTTGTGTATGTTTGAAAGAATAATTATATTTGTTTAACAATTATTTAGTTTGGAGAATTATTATCAACCAAATGCAGACGATAATTCTACTCTTCCAACTTCTTTTCTCGCACGTCCCACCTGTGGAACTAGCTTCCACATTCTTGCTTTCCTGACGGCTACAACCTCCAGGAATTTAAATGCAATATCAATACACATCTCATAACCACTTGACTCTAGTACTTTTTTCACCACCCTGTATATCCTTTTCTTTCTCTCCACCTTTCAAACCTTCATCACACCTGAATTCCCATCCTTCTCTTGCTCCTTTCTAACTGGTTCGTCTTTCTCTTCACTTTCTTCAGTCATATCTTTTTACTCTTATGTAGCCCCCTAATCTTTTTACTCTTATGTGGCCCCCTAATCTTTTTGCTTTTATGTAGCCCTAATCGTTTTACTCATGTAGCTCACTAATCTTTTTACTCTTATGTAGCCCCCTAATCTTTTTACTCTTGTGTAGCCCCCTAATCCTTTTACTCTTGTGTAGCTCCCTAATCCTTTTACACTTATGTAGCCCCCTAATCTTTTTACTCTTATGTAGCCCCCTAATCTTTTTACTCTTGTGTAACTCCCTAATCCTTTTACACTTATGTAGCCCCCAATCTTTTTACTCTTATGTAGCTCCCTAATCTTTTTACTCTTGTGTAGCTCCCTAATCTTTTTACTCTTGTGTAGCTCCCTAATCCTTTTACACTTATGTAGCCCCCTAATCTTTTTACTCTTATGTAGCTTATGTTTGTTTACCAATTATTTAGTTTGGAGAATTATTGTTAACTAATGTTTGTTTTATGTGTTTTAGTTCCCTCAGAATCATTCTGGAATTTTGATGTGCTCTATTTAAGAAGTTCTTTTTTAATGCTATTTTAAAACTCCCTGGTTACTAGCTCTCTCTCTCTCTCTCTCTCTCTCTATATATATATATATATATATATATATATATAGGAACTGGAATCAGATATGGATTAACACACGAGAGAATGAGAGAATTAATAACAAAGAGGAAATGTTTATAAATTTAACATGTCTTAAGGCTTCAACAGAAATCTTAGAAAAGTAATTATGTAAGACAAAGTTTCGTTTCGACACGTTAACGACTGTGTTGTTTGATTTTCATTGGTCAGATAAACCTCACGTGATTTTTGTGTTGTCGTATTAATGTGCGTGTCTGTGAGTGCGGGTGTGCGCTGAATTCTAATGGACTTTTATGTGGGCGACTCATGATCTCCATTTGTTTAATTCTTGAAAATTGTATCCACAAATTTTTCGATACACATAATGTTTTTTTCGACCATAGAAATTGCTCAAACACTAATTACGTACATCTAATTCACGATCAATATACATATCGACTCCACCAACAGTCAACACACGTACCGACACCAGCAACCCCGGCAAGATTAACTCGAAATATGATACGCACAGATGCAAACACATCATCGTTCGACTATCATCTTTGTCCATTAAACACTCGGACCATTTCCAGACAGACACGAAATTCCCCATTAGAAGCCAAACACACACACACATACACACACACACACACACACAAACATAAACACACAAACACAAACACAAACACACAGAGTAAATAGAAAACAGATACTTAATATATATCATAAAAATAGGCTTTCAATGATTAATGAAGTTTTCTTTTGCATAGATTTCAGGAAAGTCTGTTTCCATTCTATTAATTTCCTTTCTTTGACATATTTTTTTCGGTGATGAAGGCAGAATGTAAAAGACCGTTGTCTTGTGTCTTGAGCTTAAATCTTCAATATTGAGACTCTGAATGCTCAAAAGAATTTGTCCAAGAATATAGATTAATTCAATTATTTAATCTTGACACTATTATTAATTTTGGAGAGAAATATATTTTCCCTACCTACAATACTACCCTAGCCAGCTAGTTCAATCAATGTAGTTCTCCCTTCATTAACAAGAAAGGCTTTTCAAAAATTGGTTTTCATATCCATAGATCAAATTGAACATTTCTCTTTGCGATGCCCATTTAAACGTGTTAACTTTGTTTATTTTCTGTCATTATGTTATATACCGCTTCGTGTATGGTATTAACTGCTACCGATGCTGGAACAACAATCGTCTCGACGGATAAACGATAACAACGAATACGTTTATATAAAAATATTAAACTATTATTTTTATTCACTTTGGTGACTGTTATGTTGGTAGGTCATCAGCAAACAGAGGAGCCCAAAATGCCAATTACAGGTTGGGGATACAAAAATCAAGCAGGAACAAAAATTTAATTACTTGGAAATTATTAAGAGACTGTGAAATTTCACTAGAAACAAAAAAGTGAGTACTGGATTGCAATGTGATGGCTGTTCTTCAATATGGCAGTGACAATAGCAATAAGGATGGAGGAAAAACTTGAAGCAACGGAAATGTGGTTCTAGAGAAAGATGCTGCAGATATCGTGGATCGAGCATGTGAGCAATGACGAGGTTTTGGAAAGAATGGTAACGAAATGGAAATTAACACTGAGCATCAGGAAGAGACAACCAAAATCATTGGGAGATGTAATGAGGAAGGACGACATGGAGAATGAGATACTCAGAGATCAGACAGAGGGAAAGAGAGAGAGAGAGTAAAGTAGTGGACAACATATTTGAAGGGTTGGAACGAGAAATCGGGAAGCCGAGTTCGAATTCCAGTCGGATTCCTTGCATTCACTTACGCACAAATACCCTTGGGAAAGGTATTAATCCGTCTCTTCCCTCCAGTTATGGGTTAAATAATAGGACAGATTGGGTTCTGTAGCCTTGGTCAGCAACCAGTCTACCGCAGAATGCAATGGCAACCTACTGCGGGATAATCTTCTGCCCAGTAAGTCATGCCTCTTTCGAGACATGATCGCCCAAGCGTGTATCACGTATGGCATTTACTTACTCGGCTTCCCGATTTCTCGTTCCAACCCTTCAAATATGTTGTCCACTTGTACAGCGAAACAATTCTGAGAGAAATAAGACCATTCCCAGGATTCGTTATAGGCAGCCACAATCTTAACAATATAAGAAGGAACGCAGATGCCACAGTGATGATAGCAGACAGGGAAAGCATACAGGACCTCCTACAGAAGGCAACAAAAGAAAGCGAGAAGAAAGGACTTAGCATAAACTTCAACAAAACTGACGTTATTGTCATCAGCAAGAAGAAGACCCCCAAAATGCCAACTATAAGTCGAAGAATCTAAAATAAAACAAGTAAAGAAATTTAAAAACCTGGGAAGCGTGTTGACAGAGGATGGAAAGTGCGATGTTGAGATCCAAAGACGCATTGGCATGGCCAAGGACGCATTCCTAAAGTTAACCAAAGTACTGAAAGACAGGAACATCTCATTAGAAACAAAGAAGAGATTGCTGGATTGCTATGTGATAGCTGTACTTCTGTATGGCAGTGAATGTTGGACTATCTCCTCAAGAATAAAGGCGAGGATTGAAGCAGCAGAAATGTGGTTCTACAGAAGGATGCTGAGGATACCATGGACTTAGCACGAGACTAACAACGAGGTGTTGGAGAGGATAAAAACGAGGCGAAAACTCATACTTAATATAATATAATGAAGAAACAGATGAAAAATGAGGTTTCTGGGACATGTAATGAGGAAGGTGAACCTGAAAAATTTAATACTCTCAGGACTGATAGAGGAAAAGACAGACTAAGGATAACAGCGTGAGACCTACTTGATATGCCTGAGCAAATAGATAGCAGAGCGGGATTTAGGAGAGTTTCCAAGAGGAATAATTTTGAGAGTGACAAGAGATAGAACCAAGTGGATATCCATGATCGCCTACGTCCTGAATGGACACGGTACATAAAGAAGAAAATCTAGGAGCATCACAGAAAATCTAGGACCATCACTTTGGTGTGTGTTACTGTGGGTAAATTCATTCTCGATTCCCACGTATGATCCTGTTTGAAGGACTCACCAGCGGCAAAAAGGCTACGCGAAGACATGAAACGACGCTTGAAGGATTAGTTGAAAGACATCCCTGATATATCCCCTGAGATCTTGGAAACCGTTGCTGTAAATAGTACGATGGTGTAAGACCATATGAGGGGGAACTGAGATATATACATAAAGAAAAAATATGATATCCATAAAGAAAATTTAAACATCATTCAGATGACGTGTTGAGTTTTTCAGTCAAGTTTCGATCCCGGCTGTAGGCAAGTGGAATTCTAGCCACACTAATGAGCTGTGATACAGTGAAACAGGCTTGTATGTTGATGACGAATATTATGCTCTCATTACGATTGAGCTCTCTAAAGTGGAAAATTTGAAAAAACAGTTGCCACTTCGGCGATATATGCATAAATCTTTAACAATGAATTCTTTCGATGACTGTCGTGTGTATACGCCGCTTATATACAACATGCTAAAATTTCCCTTCTCTGATTCTATACGCTTATGATTTAGAGGTTAGCGACTCCGACTGTCACCAAATCAGTCGAGTTTTGATCCCGGCTAGAAGTAAGTGGATGTCTATCAACACTGATGAGCTGTGATACAGCGAAACAGCATGGTATGTGGATGACGAATGTATATCTAAACTTATTTATAAATGGAACTTTGTCTGTGTGTGTATGTGCGTGTGTCTCTGTGCGTGTGTCTCTCTGTGTGTGTGTCGGTTACCTATAAACTCAGAAACGGCTGAACCGATTTTCTTAAAAATTTAAACAGTTGTACTATAAGCGTTTGCGAGTGTTCTTAGCTAGGTTTTGTGTCGAGGTACCCCCGATAAATATCGAAAATCGAAAACATCGGATTATAGAAGTGGTCCGATTTTAATCAAATTTGATACACTCATACACAAAGACATAAGAAACGATATTCAGAAGTTTCAAGGTTGCAGTTCTTACAATAGTGCAGAAAATCGATAATATATATATATAAAAGGCAAGATATTTGTGTGTGTCTGTTTATCTGCCTGTATGTCTGTATTTTTTTCAGTCCTTTTATTTTAGGTTTTACTTTGGATTTGGCTCTAAGTAGATATAATTGTATTTTTTAGTCTCAGCCATGATACCATTTACTCAGAGGACGAAACATCTTATTTGATATCGATACCAGGAAATCAAAATTTGACTTACATCCATTCATTTTTTTTTCAGTCTACGGTTTCGCTTTAACTGGAAAGAACCATTGCTTTTTAGTCTTTCGGGCCAACGTCCAAAGAGTCTGAGCTCCAGGACCATGGATTAGTTTTAAAGCTTTCATTCCACCCAAGCAAGGCCGGGCTATACTGCTAATATATATATATATATATATATATATATATATATATTTTAATTCAGATACTTCAATCCAAGGGAAAAAAGCAGGAAGGTAAATTGACATGATCTGGGTTCGCAAAAAAAAGGGAGAATGTAACTAAAAATTAACAGACAGCCGTGTTAAATCGACGTAAGTTTAAGCAACACGGAAAAAAGGTGGTAAGAGAGATAAAAGAAGGAAGGGAGGGTTTTGCGAACCCAGACGATGTCAATTTTTTTTCTTTTCTTATTTATTTGATTTTATTCTATCTTCTTCTTTTTCTTTTTCGTTTTCTTTTTCTTTTTCTTTCCCTTTATTTTTATTTTTATTTTATTTTATTATTTATTTTTTAATTTCTTTGCAATCTATTTAAAAAGGAAAAGTAGACTAATTTTTCTCCAGTTTCTGAAAGGTTTTTTCTGTTGATGAGGTGATGTGTCGTCCCCCGTGGGGATCTTCATATCGAAATGGCCATTCAACATCTTTGAATTAATCCTTTTTTAATGTATATATATATATATATATATATATATATATATATATATATATATACAAGGTGCGATTGGTAAATTGTCGCAATTATTTTATTATTTCAGATTTTCTTTAGACTGAGTCTGAGCTCCAGGACCATGGATTAGTTTTAAAGCTCTCATTACACTCTAGCAAGGCCGGGCTATACTGCTAGTATATATATATATATTGAGCTCTAGCCTATTCGCGATTCAGCATTCGCGACTTCACAGCATTCGTGGAAGTTATTCTAGAAAATCTCTACGACTGGCGTCTTAAAAGCGGCGCAAGCGTTGGGCGCGTGTATGCAAATGTTCATTCCCATACTTGATCGTTATTGGCTGGTAATCGGATGTCCGTACAAGACCGACGCCCATTGATTAATACGCAAAACCCTTGGACACATTCGATGAAGCCGTAGATCTGACTAGTGTTTTTGTTCTGTGAATCTTTGTGAATTCGCTTTCGTTTTTGTTTTTTTTTTCCTTTTACATTCGCCCTAAAATGCCGCCTAAACGCGCAGTTTCTTCTAAGGCTTCCGGAAAGGAGTCTAAGCGGCAGAATTATGAAGTATTTTTGCTTTTGTTGTGTCATTACTGTACACGAACGTATTTTAATATTTTAAATAGTTGTACCTATGTATGCTTAAAATAAAACGCTTATTGTACGTATGGAAGAAAATGTATGCTAAGTCTTTAGCACCATTACAGTTCTGTTTAAAGAAAATGTTTTAAACTTTATACAATATTTTATGTCTTGTTGCACATATTTTATACAGTATTTTCATAAATTGTATCGGTCTATGTCTAATTAAAAACTTATTATTCGTATGAAAGAAAATGTACGCTAAGTGTATGGTCACCAGTACAGTACTATTTTCCAAAAATGTTTTGAAAAAACTTCTACTCCAACAGTTTCTTTCTTCGCACTTCCCGACTGTGGAATTCTCTTCCAAACGATTGCTTCCCCGACGGCTACAATCTCCAGGAGTTTAAATGTAAGGTCAATAGACACCTCCTAACACACTAACCTGCTCCCATTCTATCAAACACTCTTCCCATCTGCCCAACCCTCATCCTCGCTATCCTTACTCATCTGTCACCTTCCTCCTGACATTCCCTATGTCTAACCACTCTTTCTCTTTACCTTCCCCTATGTAGCCCCATGCGCAATAGTGGCAGTGGAATGCCTTGCTTGGGGTGAGATGATTAAAAAAAAAAAAGAGTATGGAATGTTTAGGATGAAAGTTTAAGGCATATGGAGGGTCTTAACAATTGAAATCGGTACTTATAGCCACTTATAAGCGGGGTTACAAGTATCCTCGACTATTTGTGGGTGTTGTCGTCCTTAACGCTCGCCAATATTGGGATCACTATATATATATATATATATATATATATATATATATATATATATATATATATATATATATAGGGAAATTCAGATAAAGTTTAGAGGGAAATAGCCATTTTCAACATGTCAGTTTAAGACATGCACTGTCAATCCCGTTTAAACAAAGAAGGAATATTGGCCATGATAGGTTTAAGATATCTGAATCTTAGAAGTAATTTCTTCTACGGTAGTGGGAGGTATGTGGCTTGACCTTTGGGTTAGTAGTGGTAGGTAGGAGGGAAAAGGTAACTGCTTCGCCAAATCTTTAAAACAATTCTATTGTGACTAAATGGAATAAAAGATAATTTTTGCAATTGAAATTCATTTCTGTGACGATACATTCTAAGATATATATATATATATATATATATATATATAAATATATATATATATAAATATAAAAATGAATTGTTTGAACATTATTTTTTATCGATACTCGTATTTAAGTAGATTTTCTGTTTTTAATGAAACAGTATTATATATTTATATCTACCGGCCTGATTATTTACGATAAATTTTGATTACGAAAATGTGTACCATTCGGCAGGATTCGAACCTGCGACCGCTATCGATATAGAGGAAGCTACTATTTGATCTTAGACCTCTCGACCACGAATAGACTCCAGTCTAAATTAGCTTTTTATCAAGCCTATATATTTAGACTGGAGGCTATTCGTGGTCGAGAGGTCTAAGACGTTACCAGATCAAATGGTAGCTTCCCCTATATAGATAGGAGTCGCAGGTTCAAATCCTGCCGAATGGCACACATTTTCGTAAACAAAATTTATCGTAAATAATCAGACCGGTAGATATAAATATATAATACTGTTTCATTAAAAATAGAATATCTACTTAAATATCGATAAAAAATAATGTTCAAACAATTCATTTCAAATTGTCGGTTGCTTATAACCAAGTTTCGTTAAAATTTGTCTGCAGCAAAAATTTCACAATGTTTATCGGAGTTCGACTCGTAGTTTTTGTTGGTTGGTTGGTTTGTTCGTTTAGCGGCATATCTACCTCTGTAAGTTATTTAATGCTGAAATTTGTTATATTTGAAATAATAATTTTAGTGACAGAAGTCTTACGAATTAACCCATAGCTGGGCGAGGAGTGGATTCATGACCTTCACAAGGATACTTGCGAGTATGTGAATCTAAAGAAACCCAACTGGAATTGAAACTCTGCTCTCCGATTAACAATTCCAAGGTATTATCCATTACCTCACTAACACAAAACAGCACCTAATATTTCAAAGTGGACACCCATCAATACTGACCAGGCTCGATGTTGCTTAAATTCGGTGATCGTAGGAAAACTGGTGTTTCAACGTTGCCGTAAGCACCGATACTTCAGGAACAAGACAAAAAAATAATTGTATTAAAGTAATAATCGCATAATTTTAGTCTTGGAGGAGGAAACTCCGAGTCTACCTCCAATAAACTATTCTGGATTTGTATTTTGATACAATGACAGTGGTCAAAAAAAAAATCACGATTTACATTATTCGGACTCATCTTTGTTGCCATTTGTACTACGTTTCGGCCGTTGTACGCTCCGACCTTCTACAGGTGCTAAAAATTTATAACCGAACCCTTTATTACAAAAACTGGGGTATATCATTCTCATGCGTAGTAGTCATGAGTTATCTCCCTCTAAGCGTGCAAGTTACTTGTTCACCACTGCTGTAGCCTGGAATTGAACTTACAACTCTTTGAGTCAAGTCACAGGAACTGACCCACGTCTATATCCACTGCGTCATGTGTCCTTAAGAACAAGAAAAACTGAATTTTTCAGACTTATAAACCTAATGTCCAGTAAACCATTTTTTTACCAGAGTTCATATTGCAATTTTTTGATGTTAATGGTTTTGTCTAATATTTTTTTATGTTAATGGTTTTCCCTAGTATTTTTTACCAGAGCTCATATTGCAATTTTGACACTACTGATGAAGGTCGTACAACGGCCGAAACGTTGCACAAATGGCAACAAAGATGAGGACATTTCGAATAATGTAAATACTGTAAATAAATCTCATCTCCGAAATATAGACAAATACTAAAAAAAAAAAGGTGAGATGATTTTGAGAAAACACACATCTTTTTAGCTAATTTCAGGGCGCTGAATCGGAAACTAACCTTATCTTTTCTTGGTTAGCTACCGATTTTGCTGCACAGAAATACCATATTTTGGCGGGAAAAAGCATTTTTATTTGTTTTCTCTATTTATGATATTGACCGATGACAACATTTCTCCAAAGTAAAATCGTAGAAACCTATCAATTCGCATTTAAACCACCAAATATTAGTCTGCTTATTGAGAAATACTATTTGTTCAATAACAGTCAGACCATTTGTTTACGTTAGGATATGAAAACAGAGCAAATATAAATATTATGAAAAATCAAGAATTTACGTGTTTATAAGGCTTAATACAAGCTGCGCGTTACTGCAAATTCCATCGTGGTTCAAGTGGTTAAGACACGTCAAATTAATTTATAGGTTACCCTCACCGGCCCCGCGTGTTCGAATCCTCCTGGACGACACAAAACAAAATATTCAATTCAAAATTTCTCGTATATTAAGGCCAGTATATATATACATACTAGCAGTATAGCCTGGCGTTGCTCGCGTGTAATGAAAGCTTTAAAACTAATCTATGGTCCTGGAGCTCAGACTCTTCGGACGTTGACACGAAAGACTAAAAAGCAATAGCTGTTTCCAGTTAAAGCGAAACCGTAGACTGAAAGAAAGATGAATGGATGTAAGTCAAATTTTGATTTCCTGTTATCGATATCAAATAAATTTTTTCGTCGTAAACTAAATTTTGAAAGCTAAATAAGTCCTCTGAGTAAATGGTATCATGGCTGAGACTAAGAACTACAATTATACCTACTTTGAACCAAACCCGAAGTAAAAACTAAAATAAAAGGGCTGAAAAAATACAGACATACAGCAGATAAACAGACACACACACACAAACATCTTGTATTTTATATATATATATTATCGATTTTCTGCACAATTGTAAGAACTGCAACCTTGAAACTTCTGAATATCGTTTCTTATGTCTTTGTCTATGAGTGTATCAAATTTGATTAAATTGGACCACTCCTTCTATAACCCGAATTTTTTCGATTATCGATTTTCGATATTTATCGGGGGTACCTCGACACAAAACCTCGCAGACGCTTATAGTACAACTGTGTAAATTTTCAAAAAAATCGGTTCAGCCGTTTCGGAGTCTATAGGTAACGGACACACGCACACACACACAGAGACAAAGTTCCATTTATAAATAAGTTTAGATTCAAAAATTATAACATGAATATGTTATAATATCGCTACAAAAGTAGATATTTTCTTTCAACACTTCTTGTGTCTTGTCAAGTGATGAGGTTTATTTCAATTTGAAGGGTTTTAAAAGGTTAAAAACAAGCAAAACCCCTTTAATCAGGGAGGCATTCTTGTATGTACAATGTGAACCAATCAAAATAAAGCAACTTCTAATTTAGAAAACATGTGAGCTGACTTGAAAATATTAGTATTAATATTTGATTAAATTGAGGTAGATCTAATAGTCAATTAATAAATTGACTATTAGATCTACTTTATTGCGAAATTTAAAAAAAATTCTAAGTTTAACAATTTATTAGATTTAGAAAGTTATTCATATATTAAACGAGGAAGAGAAAGAACGCACACATAAATAAACCTACAAACATCCACACACGGAAAAATAGACGAGTATATACACATACACTGGCAAACAGACACATAAATATTAATATATGCACGCATATATACATGCACAAATTTCAAAATTTTGTTTTTATCAACTTGTCAATTTGTCTGTTAAATGTCAAAGCTCTATTTGGACTCAGACTGAATTGCCACATATTGGATACAGTCAGGGTGAATTCGTAACATGACTAGCCTTGAATGAATGCGGTCATGGCAGACACAATCATATTTCAGTGCATTAATATAGATATATACTTACGCAAATAGACAAGCTAAAAATAAAAACGTACACGACCAAAAACTCGACAGATCGTAAAAATATGCAACTATATAGATGAAAGATGAAGGAAAGATGAAGGCTTGGTTTTACCAACATGGTCTGCTACCCCGTCTTTTGTGGCCCTTACAGATGTACGAGATTGCGATATCTCGTGTTGAACGGATCCAACAATATAGCAACAAATATCTGCATAAGTGGCTCGGAGTTCCTCCTTGTTTTTCTAAAGTGGGTTTATATACCAATTTTGGGAACCTGCAACTCCCAATATCCTCACTGGTAGAAGAATTCAAAATTGGGAAAGTACGCCTTCACATGATGATGAAAGACTCAGGCGACGATATCATTCGGAAGTCGTATCCAGAAATAAAATCAGGTACGAAGTGGTCGGCCGTTAAGACCACCCAGGAGGCGGAATGCAGCCTACGAATTAAAGACATCATAGGCGTCACTCAAACCAATCGAGCTGGGCTGGGTAGCACGAGCAAAAAGATATTCTCTAAAGTGGATTCAAAAGGAAAAAGAGACATGGTGAGCGAAGAAGTCAGGATGTTTGAGGAAGAGCAAAGAAAAGCCAGTGTTGTTACTCAATGTGCGTGGACAAAATGGAATGATATCGAACCAATTAAATTATCATGGAAATCCTTAATTGCAATGGAACCACTGGCGATATCATTCCTTCTTCGCTCTACTTATGATCTCTTACCAAATGCGACCAACCTAAAATTATGAGGATATACCAATTCGGATCTGTGTTTGTCGTGTAAAAGTGATCGGGGTACTTTGCGCCACGTACTATCTGCATGTCCACAATCACTTCAAATGTACACATAGCGACATAACAAGGTGTTAGAGGTGATAATAGCACAATGTGAGACAGCAAACAAACAATCTATAACAGCCAAGGAACCCATAATTCAGTTTACCAAAGAAGGTGAATGTCCTGTGAGGAAGCAAAATCCTAACATGCAACTACTTGTTAGGGCGCCGCTCCTATTTGACTACATAATGGACTGTTCCCATTGCTATATATAGCAATGGTGGATTCACTACGGGAGTGTCGTACAGAAGCTGGACGACTCTACGACACTGTCAGCACTCTGCCTTCGGGCGGGGGGCGCTCTCTGCTTCCGAGCAGGAAGCAGTAATCCAGTCGTGGTTCCGCCGAAGGGTAGAGACACGACTGGCCAAAAATAGACAGATATTTTTGGCTGGGCCATATAGCCCGGAAATCCCAGTCCAAACTGACCATGTGTCACATGTTGCCCTTACTGGGAGGGACAACTCAATAATGAGTCGTACAGAGTCACTAGACTGACGACTCTACAACACTCTCAGCTCTCTGCCTTCGGGTAGAGGGCGCTCTCTGCTTCCTAGCAGAGAGCAATAACCCAGTCGTGGTTCCGCCGAAGGGTAGAGGCACGACTGGGCAAAAATAGACAGACATTTTTTGGCCGGGCCATATAGCCCGGAAATCCCAGATATAAACTGACCATACTGGGAGGGACGACTAAATAATGAGTCGTACAGAGTCACTAGACTGACGACTCTACGA
Organism: Ascarosepion bandense; assembly: GCA_037127315.1. Classification (NCBI taxonomy): domain Eukaryota; kingdom Metazoa; phylum Mollusca; class Cephalopoda; order Sepiida; family Sepiidae; genus Ascarosepion; species Ascarosepion bandense. The sequence goes on along the minus strand of JBBBDQ010000690.1, from coordinate 2,797,635 downwards.
CACTGTCAGCTCTCTACCTTCGGGTAGAGGGCGCTCTCTGCTTCCGGCAGAGAGCAATAACCCAGTCGTGGTTCCGCCGAAGGGTAGAGGCATGACTGGGCAAAAATAGACAGACATTTTTTGGCCGGGCCATATAACCCGGAAATCCCAGATATAAATTGACCATGTGTCATATGTTGCCCTTACTGGGAGGGACAGCTAAATAATGAGTCGTACAGAGTCGTACGAGAGTCGTACAGAGTCTTACCGAGTCGTACAGAGTCACTTGAGAATCAGTGCGAGAGTTAGTCACACCTCCGGTGGCGTACCGGAAGTAATCACGTATACACACGTCTTACGACGGATTGGACTCTTGTATCTTTCTATTGTAAATATTACTAATCACTTCTGTACATACTAACCGTCTTTCCGCGGAATACAACTTATATTCTGATTTTGTTGTTGAGTTATTCATTTATACTTGGCGACATAACAATGGCGACGAAGATGCTTTAAATTACTTCGAATTTACGCGGAGGTGACTACCAAAATTCGCCACACAACATGAAACTACTGAACGGAGATAGTGACTGGAAAGTTTCAGCAGATCTCAAGGCAGCTCTACAATTGCCAGTTCACATTATTCAAACAGAAAAGCGGCCGGACATTGTCGCATGGTCCGATTTAAAGAAGAGTGTTCTCATAGAATTGACTGTCCCCTGGGAAGAAAACCGGGAGGAAGCACACGAGCGGAAGAAAAACCTCTACGAGACACTGAGTGCCGACTGCGTGGAAAAGGGTTGGATACGCCATGTGATCCGTATTGAGGTTGGTTGCCGTGGTTTTATAGGACACTCGGTCATTTCGTTTCTTTCTAAAATAGGGATCACTGGCCGCAATTTGAAAATTGCTTCAAATCGTCTTCAGACCGCGGCACAATATGCATCAAGTTGGATTTGGTCGAAAGCAAGAAGTTTTCAGCATGGAAAAAATACACGCGGAACTAGCATTCCCATGTGATTACGTAAGAAACGGTTGCTGTAAACGCGGATTAACATTAACGGCCGAAATTAAAGTTTTTTTTTTTAATTTCAAATCACAAACTGCACACTAAAAATGAAGATTAACGTCCAATGTAGTCTCTGCTCTTATTTGATCTGGAGTATATATATATATATATATATATATATATATATATATATATATATATAATTCTCTTAATACCCTGTCCGATGGCAAAAGCTGCTTGGTGGCGCCAGGAGTGGCAGTACCGCCTTGAGCTACCGAAACTGTGTTAACACCCTGGTTGGCGGCTGATGAGGACAGGGTATCGCACGTGCTTTCACACGTTGCATTATAAAAAGAAAATAAAAAAAAATTAGATGAAAAGACAGAACCTCTGGCATCAAACTCGGTAGATACACTATACACCAATCAAATGCGTATGCATGTACAAAACGTTACACCGAGAGAGAGAGAGTGAGTGAGAATGAGAGAATGTGTGTGTGAGAGTGAGAGAGACAGTGTGTAAGCGAGTTAGAGAGAGTGTGAGAGAGAATGTGTGTGTGTTAGAGAGCGAGAGAAAAAGTGCGTGAGGGAGATACGTAAAATAAGATAATGAAAACAGAAGTGTCAACTATAAAGACAAAGAAAATTTATGTACATACTTTTCTCATTAGTTATCATGAGCAATAAATGTCGGTATTTTGATTATATAAGTCAATCGTCTCCAGGATTTAACACCGAAAAATGCAAGAGAATATTCAAGAAATCTTGTTAGGAATATATGCATCCTTTGGGAGGTATATATATATATATATATATATATATATATATATATATATATATATATATAAAAGCGTATATAATCAAATACGAGTATCCATTAAAAATAATTTTTGAACTAATAAATTAAAAATATGTCAAAGTTAATCCATTTCATAAAATAATTCGTAAACTAATATATATATATATATATATATATATATATATAGCTGAGAGTGTTCTAATTCATTGCTGAATGAACGATTATATATATATATATATATATATATATATATATATATATATATATATAATCGTTCATTCAGCAATGAATTAGAACACTCTCAGCTATTGGGCGTGTATAATGATAATGTACACGATAAAAAAGTATGTCTCCTTCTACCGAGCGCCCGTAGCTCCGAGGTAGAATCACCGACTGACGCCAATTCGGCCGGGTTTCAATCCTGGGTAAAAAGCAATCGGCTGTCTAACTGTACTGATGAGCCGTGACACAGCGAAACAGGTCTGTCTTCGGATGATTATATATTTAATTACTTATTTTTGGGAACATAATTAATTTAGACCAGAACACAATTGTATTAAAAAGTGTTCAATACCATTATATTGTAGAACATTTAATGTTTTTTTTTTATTAGGAACTGAGTTATTTACGCAACCTATGTTTCGACCTTTTGGTAACTTCATGCGATTCATAATAAATCGTCTGGAGATACTGGAAAGTTAAAATTAGGTTGTGGAAATAACTTATTTCCAAATATACACTACCGGACATAAGTATTAGGAAACCCCAATTTTAAAAATAATGATGTATTTCATGCTGTTTTTAGTACTTATTGCCAAGTGGATAATTTTAAATGAAAATAGAATGGTTCTTTTGTTAATACTGCACAATAACATGTGCATCAAATGAACTGTTTTGGTGTCCAGTTTTGTGCTCTCTTCTTCTTATTGGTTGGCCGAAGCAAAGGCTTCCTGGCTGCCTTGTAAAATTAGTAATAATAACAAAAGAACCATTATATTTTCATTTAGAATTATCCATTTGGCAATAAAAAAAAATTGGAGTAGATAGACTAAACTATCGCCCGGTTCACACTCCACCCACGTCTATTGAACAGGTGAAGAGGCTCATCCCTTGTTTCCTGGTTAGGGTGTGGTTTCCGGTTTTTCTCTTTTCCAATCTTTTACTTCTCACGTAGCCCCCTGCACATCAGTGGCGAGTTCGCCTTGTTTGGGGTGATATGATTAAAAAAAAAATATTAAAAATAGTATGAAATACATCATATTTTTTAAAAACTGGGGTGGCCTAATAATTATGGCCGGTAGTATATATATATATATATATATATATATATATAATGATTTGTACCCACAGAAATTACTAATGGCTTTAAAAAGAACAGACGTCATATTATTTAAACCCGAGGAACCTTTCGGCCAACTCTTATCAAGGGTTCACGTTGGCTTTAATTTTAAGGGAATTAAGGAAAAGGACAAGGCAAAATAAATTAAATTACTTACAATGCTGGGAGATAATGGAACTCGTTTAAAAATGAATTTATTGAAAAAAAAAATACATAAAATGTAAGGAGGGTGTATACATGTAATTCCACAAGAGTGTTTAAAAGTGAAAAAATGTTACACTCACAGACTCACCAGCAATTGTAAGGAGCGTAAAAACCGCTCTTTCTGTCTGCACAGGCTCGGGTGTTGAATTTTCAAACAAATTGCTTCCAAAATACGTAGATGATGTGTAGACCGAGCGCTGTGCAAGACAGTAAACCAGCTGTCCTCATATGCCGAGGCACACACTTGATTGTCCAAAAGATGTCGGCCAATAGCGGAATCCAGAACAGATTGTGTTGTTCTTATAGGTCTGAGAGAGCCACTGGAACGAATATTAACGGGGACGTGTTGTGAAACCCGCGTCTCCAACCTCAGATCGGTACGTCCTATGTATGCCGCATCACAACAGCATTTAAATTGATAAACAATTGAACTTTTTCGAAAATAGGACAACCTATCTTTACTGAAGGAAGGAAACACAGGTCTAGTCTGAAAAACAACACGTAACTGGACCGCAAAATAACAGGACGAAACACATGCCGAAACTTTGTCGGCTACAGTTTGACATCTTCTACCAATCCAGGGTATTTTCAGATACAAGGGACAGCGGCTAGGTCCTTCAACCTTAGGTTCTTTATAACGTTTGATCTTGCGATCAATTACCCGTTTCACCACATTAACCGAGTACCCGTTACCTTCGAAAATCTCCTGCAAGCGAATTAATTCGCTTTCTAAACATTCAGGAGAACAAATATTCAAGGTACAGTGAACCAAGGTTTCTATCAGACCAAGTTTACGAGACTTAGGGACAAACGACTTCCAATTAGTATACAAACCAGTAAAGGTTGGTTTGCGAAAAACAGAAGTCACGAAAGTACCGTCCCACCGCTGAACAAGGACATCTAAAAATGGGAGACATCCATACCTTTCAATCTCCATGGTAAACTGAAGGGAAGGATGTAAAGAATTTAACTGAACTAAAAAATGTTCAGCATCAGTGGCGCTGTCAAATAAAGAGAAGGTATCATCAACATATCGTTGATATATCAAAGGTTCTGCTACCCTCTCAAATAACAGACGCTCATGAAATCCCACAATAATATTCGCAAGGACAGGACCCAAAGGACTACCCATCGCAACGACGTCTGTCTGCGCAAACATTGTCCCATCAAAGCTAAATTCGACCCCCTCAGTTGCCAATCGCATACATTCCAGGAATAACTCCTCGGGAATTGCCACGGCAACTAAATTCCCTCTATATAACATGTCAACACAAATGCTAATAGTATCATTTAATGGAACATTTGTGTATAAACTGACAATGTCAAAGGAGGCCATAAATTTATCCCTAGATGAAAAATCTAAGTTTCTAATGAAACTAGAAAATCTGAAGGAGTCGATGACATTGTACGCAGACAGAGCAAGAGACACAGGTTGGAGAATCTCAGCCAACCACTTAGCCAACTAATGTTGTGCGGAGCCCACCATAGACAAAATAGGTCTGAGTGGGACTCCGTCTTTATGAATTTTGGAAGGCCATACCTTCTAGGGCGTTGCGAGCCCACGGGTCTGATCCTGCTATAGATGTCCTTAGAAATTAATTTGTCCTTATACTGGGACAACAGCCAACGTTGAAGTTTGGCTTCTATTTTGCCGGTGTTATCGTGAGTATCGGCTGGACCGATAACTGTAAATTTAGATGGATCATCTAATATATTATGCATCTTTGCGATATAATCCGATCTATTCAAAATCACGACACCAGCACCCTTGTCTGGCTTGGTGATATAAATGTCACCCCGCGAGCGTAAAGCTCTAATCGTTTGAAAATGAATACTGCGCCAGTCGAGAGAATTTTTCTCGCAACCTAGTGCAGAGTATTCAGTGGCAAACTCAAACAACTTAGTTTTAACCTCAGAACACTTCTCGACGGACTTAGGAACATAATGGATGATTTGAGAGTATAACTCACTCAGAAAAAATCTGTTCCTTATTAACAGCAGAGGGAGGAATACAAAATTTCAATCCAGGGGATTTTTCAATAAATTTATTTTTAAACGAGTTCCATCATCTCCCAGCATTGTAAGTAATTTATTTTGACTTGTCCTTTTCCTTAATTCCCTTAAAATTAAAGCCAATGAGAACCCTTGATAAGAGTTGGCCGAAAGGTTCCTCGGGTATAAATAATATATATATATATATATATAGATATATATATATATAAATGATTAAAAAGAACGATGGTCCATCTGTATTTCTCATAACAGGTAGATTTAATAGTCCGGTTAATGAAATAAATGAATAAAGTCAACAGAATGATACAAATAGTGTCAATTAGACTATTGCTATTTATTTTATACTAATGTGAGTTTTACTAAACCGCAGTGCGAAGAGAAAAATTATAAAGTTAGAATTTCTAGAGACGCATCTGTTCTTTCTCAGCAAGAAAAGAAAAAAAACTGAAGTGGGACTCACTCTTCTGGAGAATTTTGTTGTTGCTGTAAAAGATTTAATTTGGGGCTAATGATTTATCATGATTAAGGTTGTACAGGTTTTGTAGAAGGCACTTTGTGAAATTGTATTTTTTTTAAGTATATTGTAACTACGATTTACGTCTTTCTTGTTATCTCTTAAATATATATACTGCCTATTTCTTAAGGATTTTACAAAAATGAATAGATTACCAAAGTATTCACTCTTTGTGAGCAATGATGGCACATTCCTATACTCCAACACTCATATCTCACTAACTCGCATCCTTTTTCTCAAGCTCTTTTTTGCACCCACTCCACCCCCATTACACTCGCATTCTCATCCGTGTTTTACCCTCATCCTGATATCCCCTATAACTACTTCCTCTTTCTCATCACTTTCTCTTATGTAACCCCCTGCGCAACAGTGGCAGTAAAACTGCCTTGCTTGGGGTGAAACGATTAAAAAAAATTCTACACGAAGAGGGAATAGAATCTTGTAATCATATTTTGCGTTTCAGAAGCTTTCGGAAATAAAGCACACAAAATGGCTACTAGTATGATCAGTCTTCGTGACAATATTTTTTATCATTTTTTTTTGTCTTTTTCCTTAAATTTCATTAACCAGTCTATTAAATCTAGACATGTAGGAAACAAAACAAGTTCTAAATTTAAAATTCAAATCTGACTCATTGATTTTGTTAGGAAAGAAAAACGACATTTTCTCAAACTTACAAAATGTGCTTAGTACACAAACAAAACTCGTGAAATTTCACACCTTGTTTTTCGGCTAATAGAAAACTAGGAAACATCTAAAAACAGCAAAAATTAAAATAATCTTTAATTATCAAAAAAAAAGAGCCGACGCGAAGTTTGTTTGTTGTCCAATGGAAAACCCAGAATCACCTGGAGAACCTGATACTGAGTGGCCAGATAGAAGGAAAGAGAGACAGAGGAAGGCAGCGGATAACATATTTGCAGGGCCTGATCAGGTGGTTGACGGAACGGGGACTGACAGGAGTAACGGGGCCAAAGATACTAGGAGCCACAAGGGATACGGAGACGTGGAGAACCATGATCGCCTACGTCCTGAGGGGACAGGGCATATAGAAGAAGAAGAAGAAGAAGAAGAAGAAGAAGGAAGGAAGAAAGGAAGGAAGGAAGGAAGGAAGGAAGGAAGGAAGGAAGGAAGGAAGGAAGGAAATTTCATTCAGGTTATATAAAATCATGAAAGAATAACAATCATTCGATTTTGCAAAAACTCAAGCATAATTATAAAAAGTCACCTTTGAACAAGACAACGACCCAAAGCTCTCCTCTAATTTATGTCTAACTAGCAGTATAGCCCAGCGTTGCTCGTGTGTAATAAAAGCTTTAAAGCTAAATTCCTAAACGATATAAAAAACGAGACGAGACGACACTCTTCAGAGAGTTAAGATGACAATTGTCACGTACCCTTGACAAACGTCAAGCGATCGTATTATTATTACCTCTCTCTTTCCCTCTCGCCTCTTTCTTCTGTATCGTTTGCCTATCACCTTCTTCTTCTTCAACGTTCACCCGTCTACTTAATAACCGCCCGGAACCCTTTAAGACTGAGCGAATACTTCAAAGACACTCCTACCAAACAAACGCTCATACATACATACATACATACATACATACATACATACATACGTACGTACGCATAAATTCTTTCCAACAAGTTACTACTCCAACATTTCTACAACTCTTGATACCCTTAACTTTCTCATTGAACATTAACTTCTACCAATTCATGTTATTCATTTCTATAAATACATTTCTATTTAAACATACAAAAGGTATACTTTCATTCTTCCACAAATTCACACATTCCAACCTCCAACCTGTTGACAATTTTCTGATGATTACGAAAAATAGTAAGTTGTAGGGAGCTCAATTATGTATGGCACAAGGCCGAATCAATAAACATTAACCATTTTCCTTATAGCCACAGACACACAAAAGAGCATTTTCTCTTACCACGAAAAAGTTCCAATTTGAACTCGTCTGTCCACAATATATTTTGCCACTTTTTCAGTGGCCATTATTATTCTTTTTTTTTATTAACAAAATAGCCTTGCTTTAAAGAATGGTAGTAAAGGACACAAATCCTTTATCATCCCTCAACTAACTAAAACACACAAAGTAATAATGTACACCCGCAAATCTGATCTAAACGAGTAAAAACATTTTGGAAAAACCCCAGACCAAGGCGAATTTTACAAGTCAGTGTGGAAAATGAAATTCTGGATCCTGATTGGATAGGAAATCGAAAATTGATATATGACGCCAGACAATTTTTTTCACACCTAAAGAAGAAAATGCTCGCTGGAGGCGGTGACATGATAAACTTCACTACTTAAACCACGCTCGATGACCGGTCAAAATCAGTTTAGCAGAGGGGCGGTTAGCAAACGGACCTTGTGGCATGGTAACAAAAGAAATTACAACAAGCCGATCCGGATGTAAGGGCGCGTCACATATTCATTCTACTTCGTTTTCACTCCACGCCGCCAAAGAAAACAACAGCAACGAGACACTCTGAGTACAATTTCTTTAATTGTTTTACCTTCTCTCTCACCCTGTCGCCAACCTACCAAAAGAGGAACATAAGGAGTGACATTCTGCTGCTATCAAACCATGAACTTTAAACTTCTGTGGGACATTTTAAATACTTACATTTCCCTTTGAACAATTTTAACTACAAAACTACATGCATTTTCTCTATGAACGTTTTTTTCTCACAAATATTATATTGTGTTCGGTTAACGAAATTTCACTTTTATTTTTCTTCTTACAGTTTTGTTATTCTGTTAATAAGTTTTTACTTTAATGGACAAACAAAATATTTTACCTTTCCACATTTCAATATCCAACCTTCAAACTTCTGATATTTAAATTGTGGAGATTTCGGACGTGTTTGGTACAAGGCTAATTTACAAAGCATAGCCGAGGCCCCTACAAGATTGATAAGTCTGTTATGATTTCAATGCTTTTTGGTGTTAAATTTCGTTTATTATGTCGGTAATTTTTTCTATGCCATATTCTTCTAAGGCTGTCAGCAGCTCTATCACTATGCCGTCTGGACCAGCTGCTTTGTTTCTGTTCATTTTGGCCATTGCAGCTTCCACTTCGGATTTTACTATTTCCGGTCCATCCATCTCCTTGTGTATTCTCGGTTGTTCTCGCTTGTCGCAAAAAAGACCATTTATATATTCTTCCCATCGCTGGAGTATTTCCTCCTTCTCTAATATGATTGTTACATCCTTGGATTTTATGCATCCTGTTGAGGAGAAGGTTTTTGTCCTGTTAGTTCTCTTATCGCTTTATGCATCTCTGCTTTGTTGCTCCTGCTCAGTCTCTCTATTTCTTCACATTTGTTGTTGAGACATTCCTCTTTGGCTTGTCTGCATTTGTCTTTTATCTCCGTGTGGAGTTTCTTGTAATCTGCTTCATGTCTTGGCGTTATTTTTTGTCTCCTTTGCATCATGTGGAGAATCTCTTCGGTCATCCACTCGTTTTTTACTTCTGCGTCTAATTTCCTTTGGGGCTATGTTATTCGCTGAGGTCACCATCGTTTCTTTTAGTGACTCCCATTTGGAGTGCCCTTTTCCAATATGTTCTTCATATTTCTTCCTCACACTGTTATTGTATTCTTTCTGCAGGGTGAGGTCATTCTCTAGCGTGTCGTATTGTAGCCTTAGTGTGAACTACACATAACTATCAGTTTAATGAGCCATATTACCAAACTGATGGTCAGAATCCTGATGAATAGAGCGAGAAGCAAAATCAGGCCAGGGATAGGGCAGGAACAGTGCGGGTTCGTCAAAGACATAGGAACAAGGAACGCCATATTCATGATTAGGATGCTCTCCGAAAGGGCAATACAAATGAAGAAATATTTGTACCTATGTTTCATTGACTATGCGAAGGCGTTCGACAAGATACGACACAAGGAACTGATGGAGATGCTCGGCAGCCTCGACATATTCGGCGAAGACATAAGAGTAATCAAGAATCTCTACTGACAGCAAACGGCCTGCATACGGACAGGCAACGATCTCAGTAGATTTACAAAGTTAGAAAGAGGCGTAAGACAAGGATGTGTCTTTTCACCGGATTTGTTCAACCTGTACAGCGAGAATATCTTGAGGACCCTAGATGACACGCCAGGATTTGTTATTGGAGGACACAACTTGAACAATATAAAGTACGCAGACGATACAGTGCTGATCGCGGACACGGAAAGTAAACTACAAGACCTCATACTGAAGGTAGCGGTGGAGAGCGACAAAAAAGGACTACAAATAAACTTTAAGAAAACTGAGTGCATGGTCATCATCAAAAGGTACAACCCAAAATGCCAAATAAATGTGGGAGATACCAGAATCAAGCAAGTACAAAAATTTAAATACCAAGGAAGTGTCCAAACTGAAGATGGAAAGTGCGACACGGAGATCCGAAGGCGAATTGGCATGGCAAAGGACGCGTTCCAGAAGCTGAGCAAAATACTAACACACAGGAAAATCTCACTGGAAACAAAGAAAAGAGTGCTGGACTGTTACGTGATGTCAGTTCTTCAATACGGCAGCGAATGCTGGACAATATCATCGAAAATGAGGACAAAACTGGAAGCAGCGGAAATGTGGTTCTCCAGAAGGATGCTGCTAGCATGCAAACAACGATGAGGTGTTGGAAAGAATGGCAACGAAAAGGAAATTGATACTGAGCATCGGAAAGAGACAACTGAAGTTCCTGGGACACGCAATGAGGAAGAAGAGCCTGGAGAACCTGATACTGACTGGCCAGATAGAAGGAAAGAGAGACAGAGGAAGGCAGCGGATAACATATTTGCAGGGTGGTTGTCAGGTGGTTGACGGAACGGTGATTGACAGGAGTAACGGGAACAAACATATTGGGAGCCACAAGGGATAGGGAGACGTGGAGAACCATGATCGCCTACGTCCTGAGGGGACAGGTCACAAAGAAGAAGAAGAAAAAGAAGAAGAAGAAGAAGAAAGGAAATTTCATTCAGGTTATAAAAAATCACGAAAGAATAACAATCATTCGATTTTGCAAAAACTCAAGCATAATTATAAAAAGTCACGTTTGAACAAGACAACAACCCAAAGCACTCCTCTAATTTATGTCTAACTAGAAGTATAGCCCGGCGTTGCTCGGGTGAAATAAAAGCTTTAAAGCTAATCAATGGTCCTGGAGCTCAGACTCTTTGGACGTTGGCACGAAAGACTAAAAAAAATTAGTTGTTTCCAGTTACAACGAAACCGTAGACTGAAAGAAAAATGAATGGATGTAAGTCAAATTTTGATTTCCTGCTATCGATATCAAATAAGTTTTTTTGTCGTAAACTGAACTTTGAAGGTTAAATAAGTCCTCTGAGTAAATGGTATCATGGCTGAGACTAAGAACTACAATTATACCTATTGAGAGCCAAACCCGAAGCAAAAACTAAAATAAAAGGGCTGAAAAAAATACAGACATACAGGCAGATAAACAGACACACACAAACATTTTATATATATATATATATTATCGATTTTCTGCACAATTGTAAGAACTGCAACCTTGAAACTTCTGAATATCGTTTCTTATATTTTTGTCTATGAGTGTATCAAATTTGATTAAAATCGGACCACTCCTTCTATAACCCGATTTTTTTCGATTATCGATTTTCGATATTTATCGGGGGTACCTGAACACGAAACCTAGCTAAGAACACTCGCAGACGCTTATAGTACACCTGTGTAAATTTTCAAGAAAATCGGTTCTGATTGGCCAGATAGAAGGAAAAAGAGAAGGAGGAAGGCAGCGGATAACATATTTGCAAGGCCTGATCAGGTGGATGACGGAAGTGGGTGGCGAGGTGTACCAGGAGCAAACATACTAAGAACCACAAGGTATAGGGAGACGTGGAGAACCATGATCGCCTACGTCCTGAAGGGACATGGCACATAGAAGAAGAACAAGAAGTGGTTTTATTGATGATGACAAAATACGATGGTGTTATATGATAATGTTTTATAGTTAAGTGCTTATTTTTCGACGAAATAAAAGCAAATACACTGTATTTATTGAAATTGTATTTTTTACTTTGAAAATACAAATATATTTCATTTTAAGGTGTTCTTAAATAAATAGAGGATCATCATAAAAAGTTTGCCTTGAGTATATATGTATATAGTCATGCGCATACAATCCTGTTTCGCTGTAGCACAGTTCATCAGTACAACTAGACGACTGTATCTACTTAACTTTATTTATTTGAACATTATTTTAAAAATATTGTTTAAATACATTTAATCATATATATATATATATATATATATATATATAGAGAGAGAGAGAGAGAGAGATATTCGCAGATAGATCTGCTTCGCTGTATCACAAGCTCATCAGTACGGTTAGACATCCGATTGCTTTTAACCCAGGAATGAAACGCGACCGAACTGGTGTCAGTCTGCGATTTTACCTCTGAGCTATGGGCGCTCGGTATAAGGAGGCAGAATTTTAGCGTATGATGCTCTAATTCAGTACTGAATGAGAGATGCGTATATATATATATATATATACTTGAACATTATTTTTAATGGATATTCGTATTTGTGTGGATATTGTGTTTTTCCATAATTAAACTGTATATATATATATATATATATATATATATATATATATATATAGTTTAATGCAGTAGATTTTCGCAAACCAACCTTTACTGGTTTGTATACTAATTGGAAGTCGTTTGTCCCTAAGTCTTGTAAATTAGGTCTGATAGAAACCTTGGTTCACCGTGCCTTGAATATTTGTTCTCCTGAATGTTTAGAAAGCGAATTAATTCGCTTGCAGGAGATTTTCGAAGGTAACGGGTACCCGGTTAATGTGGTGAAACGGGTAATTGATCGCAAGATCAAACGTTATAAAGAACCTAAGGTTGCAGGACCTAGCCGCTGTCCCTTTTATATGAATATACCCTGGCTTGGTAGAAGATGTCAAACTGTAGCCGACAGAGTTTCGGCATATGTTTCGTCCTGTTATTTTGCGGTCCAGTTACGTGTTGTTTTTCAGACTAGACCTGTGTTTCCTTCCTTCAGTAAAGATAGGTTGTCCTATTTTCGAAAAAGTTCCATTGTTTACAAATTTAAATGCTGTTGTGATGCAGCATACATAGGACATGCCGATCTGAGGTTGGAGACGCGAGTTTCACAACACGTCCCCGCTAATATACGTTCCAGTGGCTCTCTCAGACCTATAAGAACAACACAATCTGTTCTGGATTCCGCTATTGGCCGACATCTTTTGGACAATCAAGTGTGTGCCTCGGCATATGAGGACAGCTGGTTTACTGTCTTGCACAGAGCTCCGTCTACACATCATCTTCGTATTTTGGAAGCAGTTTGCTTGAAAATTCAACAGCCGAGCCTGTGCAGACAGAAAGAGCGGTTTTTACGCTCCTTACAATTGCTGGTGAGTCTGTGAGTGTAACATTTTTTCACTTTTAAACACTCTTGTGGAATTACATGTGTACACCCCCCTTACATTTTATGTGTGTTTTTTTTTTCAATAAATTTATTTTTAAACGAGTTCCATCATCTCCCAGCATTGTAGGTAATTTATTTTGATTTGTCCTTTTCCTTAATTCCCTTAAAATTAAAGCCAACGAGAACCCTTGATAAGAGTTGGCCGAAAGGTTCCTCGGGTTTAAATGATATGACGTCTGTTCTTTTTAAATATATATATATATAAGCTGTACATTTATATGTATGCACTGGCCTAAATAATCGGGAATCATGTTAGGAAAGTATGCAGCCTTCGGTCGGATGTTTTTCTAACAAGATTTCTTGAATATTCAAGCCGGTGGATATATATATATATATATATATATATATATATATATATATATAATCTTTAGTTTTGTAAAAACAGAGTCTACACTCAAATACGAGTATCGATTAAAAATATTGTTAAAACAAATAAATATATCGCCTAATTCTATTTCGTTACTTTCCATATAATTTCGTAATATATATATATTAATTCAGATACTTTAATCCAAGCGGAAAAAGCAGGAAGGTAAATTCCAAAAACCCGATCCTAATTAATATTAAAAATTTTATTTTAAATTAAATATGATACAGGAAGAGAGCTCCATGTAATAAAATATTACAGAGCAAATATAAATTAAAAAAGGATAAATTCAATGATGTTGGATCATCATTTCGATATGAAAATCCCCACCGGGGATAACACATCACCTCAGCAACAGAAAAAAAGTTTCTGAAAGGATTTTTCTGTTGCTGAGGTGATGTGTTATCCCCGTGGGGATTTTCTTATCGAAATGATCATCCAACATCATTGAATTAATCCTTTTTTTAATTTATATATATATATATATATATATATATATATATATATTAATAAATATGCGTAATGCCCTACGTGCCTAAAACGTAGATTAATATGTATATTTATTGATATATATTTTTGCTCTGTCACACAGCATCGATCACTGATCTATTCACATCAGTACATTGGTATGCACACACACACACACACACACACACACACACACACACACACACGCACGCACGCAGGCACACACGCACACACACACACACACACACACACATACGTGCTCGTTTTTGTGTTTCATCTTAGATTTTTGTTATAAACTCTTCTAATGACTGTTTTGTTACCGTTTCCTTTTTATCGCATAACTTCATAATTGTTGTTTTTAGCCATTATAACGCAATTTAACTTTTATACGACCGAGTGCTCAAGTCACGTTTTTGTCTTCACACAAATGAGACTAAAAATATTCTGCCCATTGTTATTGAAAGTAATGACCTTTTCATGACCCTTTATATGGAAGGTCATAATAAGATTTATTGTTCCAAATGTTTGAAGGGGTCAAATCAGTATTTTTACGAGCATTGGTTTCCATTTTATTTAAAGTAGCAATCCTCATGAACATTTCAGTTTTTCTAATGTTATTTTCTGATTAATCTGAATTCTTTATTTAACGACTGAATTAAGCTACTTAAATAGATTTTCGAGAGACAGGAAGATTTTGTCGGAAACAAAGTAGAGTATGTTGACTGTTATGTAATATCGGCCCTTCAATAGGTAGCAAATGCTGGACAATATCATCAAAAATGAAGGAAAAATTTGAAGCAGCCAAAATGTGGTTCATTTCTATGCTGAGACAAAACATGTAAACAACGACGAGTTTTTGGAGAGTATGAACACGAAAAGAAAACTGATATTTAACATGAGCAAAAGACAGCTGAAGTTTCTAGAACATGTAGCGAGGAAGAAGGGTTTGGAGAATCTGATACTCACTAGATGGACAGAGGGGAGGAAAGACAAGGAAAAGCAATACGTAACATATTTGATGTACTTGAGTAGATGGATGGCGGAGCAGGGTTTCAGTAGGAGAACAGGAAAAGGTTGTTAAGAGCTACAAACAATACGGAGATGTGGAGGGTCATGATCGTCTACGTCCTGAAGGGACACGGTAAAAAGAAAAACAACAAAAATAAGAAAAGAAAAGAATGTCCTTGTGAGACCAACGATTACAAAATACATGTGAAAATTTTCCTATTGCCTATTTAAATATTTATACTTAAAAACTTTAGCAAAATATTATAATAATAATTATCGTCATGATATCTTTTCTTTCTTTCTTTCTTTCTTTCTTTCTTTTTTTAATCTTCTATGTACCATGTCTCCTCAAGCGATCATGGACCTCTTCATCTTCCTATCCCTTGCAGCTCTTAACATCCTACCTCATGTTACTCCTCTCAAACCCTGCTCTGTCGTCCATTTGCTCAAGCCCATCAAGTATGTCATGCGTTGATTTCCCCGGTCTCTCTTTCCGTCTATCTGTTCTGTGAGTATCAGATTCTCCAAGCCTCATTACATGTCCCATAAACTTCAGTTGTCTTCTCCAGATGTTAAGTATCAATTTCCTTTTCGTTTCCATCAACCTGCTCTGAGAACAGGAATTAAGAATTTGTTAAAATGATTTCAACATAAGAAAAGCAATGAAGCCATTAAGATGGAAAAAGTTATTGAATTTAAATGAATATGACTATTATTAAGGCGAGTGTACTTAGGGAGACGAGTTCGAATTCCTTGCATTCACTTACGCACAGATACCTTGGGAAAGGTATCATTCCGTCTCTTCCCTCCAGTTATGGGTTAAATAATAGAACAGACTGGGTTCTATAGCTTTGGCTGGTCACTAATCTACCGCAGGATGCAATGGCAAGCTGCTACGGGATAATCTTCTGACCAGTCAGGCATGTCTCTTTCAAGACATGATCGCCCAAAGCGTGTATTACGTATGACACTTAACTAAGTGACTATCAAAAAGAAGAATTAAGGAAACAAAAGATAACGATTGGCATTGCATTTAAATTATTGAAGATCAAAGTTGCCCGGAAAGAAAAAAAAAACTGGAAGAGAATCTCACAAGCGAGAAGTGCGAGAGAAAAAAAAATTAACATAGTTTTTACGGTTAAGTCAAGCTATTTCAAATGTAAAATGGCGAGAAATTTCTGCCAATCTAGTACTGCGATTAAATTCATATATTTTAAGTACAAATATATATATATATTTGTGTGTGTGTGTGTGTGTGTGTGTGTGTGTGTGTGTGTGTGTGTCTGCGGATGACTATATATACATATATATATATATATATATATATATATATATATATATATATACAGGGTGTCAATAATGTTCGTGTGCACTTTAAAAAATTTCTAACTTTTCTTGTATTTGCGGAAGAAATAATTTTGTAAAAAGGATTAGAATTGAGAAAATCTACAAGTTTTAAGGTTTTATTCAAATTTTATTTCAGTTTCCACATGTCCTCCATCATTAGCCATACAAAGGGTAATACGATTTTGCAGTTCACGGAAAACATTTGCCGACTGATTTACAGTAATGCATGAAATCACATTAGTTATTTTAGTTTTCAAATCTTCTAATGAACTAGGTTTGGTTGCATACACAATTGTTTTCACATGTCCCTATAAAAAAATCTAATGGAGTCAAATCTGGCGAACGTGGAGGCCAATAAAATGGTCCACCTCTTCCGATCCATTTGTTTACTTATCTAAAAATTGTTGCAAATTATATGGTAAAGAATTATTCAATAACTATACTTAAAACTAGGTACATTAAACTTTATAACATTTTTTACAGATTATTTCTTTCACAAATACAAATAAAGTTATAATTTTTTTTAAAGTTCTCACGAACTTTATAGACACTCTGTATATAAACTATTCGGTTTTAAAGTTAAATAAAGGCAATGAACAAAGAAAGAAGGAATAAAAGGAATAATGAATGAAAGAAAGAAAAAGAAATGATATTACTTTTGTGATTAACGTGTGTTTTCAGTGAAATAGAAAACCTTTTCAATTTTAAATCTTTTCATTTGCACCGTCTTTACTGCTTTAGATAATGACCTGCATTCATATTCATCAATGCTGTTGCAATCTCAATTTTATCTTTTGTTTTTTTTTCTTTCTCATGTTCATTTTCTTTATCTTTCTTCCTTTCTTTCTCGTTCTCGTTTCTCGTTTTCAAATCTATCATTTGCTAATTTACAACCAAAAAGCGTGGAGCTCAAGTTAATATATTCTTTGGCCATTCACTTCCGCTTTGTGCATTGACAATGAGAGTGCTTAACCTCTTCACGGCCTCTAGATAAAATCAGCTTCGGGCTATGGGATCTATTTTGCCGCCTGTTTCATTCCAGGAAGACAGCCAATTAGAGCCTCAAATCAAAGCAACCAATCAGGTCTCTCTGATGCTATCCTTACCCCGAAATTCTCGTTTTTTGATCTAACAAAGATTACGTTCATAAACACTACAACTGTTTCCCAGACGACAACCATTTGTGCCGACTTCATGTTTGTTTTTCCCACAGCTGGTGTGTCAGGATATTTGATCAGCGCTTTTAAAGAGATGCAAACACCTTATCTTGAGTGATATTCTCAATCTGTAAAGCCTGGACATCCAGTAAATTATTACTGCGTTCGGAGCGGTTGTTTAACACTTCGTTAACTGATACTTATATATAGATTTTCACAAAAGATTAGCTTCGCTCACTTTATGTATAAGGAGGCAGTAATATTCCAAGTTTGAAATTTTGGTTTTACCTGCACCCAAGCGTTTACGACAGACTCAACTGAAATGCTAGCTAATCCATTCATCAATTTCCTGCTTCTTATATATATATATATATATATATATATATATATATATATATATAGTGTATCGAGGCAGCAAATAATTTTCTAAACATATACTGTTAAATATAAGAGACAATAAATGTCTATTATGTTTAATCATGAGCCGTTCTAAACGTCGTATTTTGGCTTTAATTTAAGTTGAAAATAAAGACAAAAATTCTCCAACATTTGGATAATTTTTATTAATTTGGTTCTAACCCACAGTGAATAAAATCACGTTTAAATCTGGTCATAACACTTTACATTGCATTTGAATACATGGTCCTGTTGTCATTTCGCGCTATCTCGCGGTGTGACGTCATGACATATTACATTGCATTTGACTTCATGGTTTTGTTGTCATTTCGCGCTATCACGCGTTGTGACGTCATAGATCCGCATTGCAAATTTGCGAACAGCGTTTGTTATTTTTGGTAACTATTGCCATTGCCTAGCGGAGTTTTATGTCAACACAAAATAAAATCGTCGGTGATAGTGGATGTTATTGTATTACCGTCTTAATAATCTCTCTGAAGATGGCTCATGTGAGCCGAAAGCTTAGAACCGAATCAATAAAAAATTTTCAAAATGTTGGAGAATTTTTGTCTTTATTTTCAACTGAAATTAAAGCCAAAATACGACGTTTAGAACGGCTCATGATTAAACATAATAGACATTCATTGTCTCTTATATTTAACAGTATATGTTTAGAATATATAAATATCCTCAGACAGATCTGTTTCGCTGTATCACAGCTCATCAGTACGATTAAACTCCAATTGCTTTTAACCCATAATTGAAACCCGACCGAATTGGCGTCAGTCGGCGATTCTACCCCTGGGCTATGGGCGTTCGGTAGAAGAAGGCAGACTTTTTAGCGTGTATATTATCATTATACACGCCCAATAGCCAGAGTGTTCTAATTCATTACTGAATGAGCGATGCGCACATACCAGAGTAGCTACTGTTTTTTGCAGTCTACCATTCCTCCAGGGTGCTCAATCAGGGTGTGAGAGCGTAAATAGTCATCCACAGACAGATGTGTTTCGCTGTATCACAGCTCATCAGTATGGTTAGACTCCGATTGCTTTTTAACCCAGGATTGAAACCCGACCGAATTGGCGTCAGTCGGCGATTCTACCTCTGGGCTATGGGCGCTCGGTAGAAGAAGGCAGACTTATGAATAAATATAGTTTTAAGATGTGGTATAATTATAGGATAAAGCGCTAAATACCAGAGATATAGCGTATGTAAATTTAAAAGAGTGAACATTGAAGTCAACACTCAGGGGCGACAGACTGTTTCATGCTAAGCGCAATCATCAGGTGACCTGATGATTCCTTGCCTAGAGCCTCTTCTGGGTGTCATGAATTATCTCCCTGTAAGTTACTTATTCATCACTGCTGTAGCCTGGTATTGAACTCACAACTCTTTTGGTCAAGTTACAGGAACTAACCAACTGAATTTTTGGGACTTACAAACATAATGTCCAGCATTTTTTTTCACCAGAGTTCATATTGCAACTTTTTTATGTTAATGGTTTTCTCTAGTATTTTTTATGTTAATGATTTTCTCTAGTATTTTTTACCAGAGCTCATATTGCAATTTTTTGATGTTAATGGTTTTCTCTAGTATTTTTTAAGTTAATGATTTTCTCTAATATTTTTTACCAGAGCTCATATTGCAATTTTTTGAGGTTAATGGTTTTCTCTAGTATATTTTAAGTTAATGTTTTTCTCTAGTATTTTTTACCAAAGCTCATATTGCAAATTTGACACTAATGATTTTCTCTGGAAATCCGTATGACTGGTTCCCATATTGTATTCATCTCTATGCCTGGTCGGCTTATGAGATTATTGTAGCCCATCATATGTGCTGATTCCTTAAGTTTACGTAGTTTCCAGTAGTGTTGAAAGGAGAAATGCCAATATCCAATGTGCCATGTGTCTTTGAAGACATCTGTGTATGAATTTATGGGACTTATAAGCCTAACGTCTCAGTAACTATTTTCTACTCATATTGCAATCTTTGATGCTACTGATTTTCCCTGGCACTCCTTATTACTGGTTCCCATATTGTATTCATTTCTACGCTAGGTCGGCTTAGGTGATTTTTGTAGCCCATCATATGCGCTGATTCCTTAAGTTTACGTAGTTTCCAGTGGCGTTCTCTATCTATTATTTCAACTTCATCCCATAGGGAGTGGTGATCCCCTTTCTCCCTCCGTATGTGGTCAGCGACGCCTGATTTTTCTATCTACCCTCGTGTTACGGCCTTTGCGATGTTCTTGTAGAATTATCTTAAGGGGGTGCGGCCTGTTTCTCCTTTATATTTCTTTCCACAGCTACATGGAATGGTGTACACACAGTCCTTAGTCATGTCCTCCTCTGTCTATATCCACTGGACCATCTGTCTTTGAGGACAACAGCAAATGAATTTCTTGGACTTATAAACCTAATGCCTCAGGATCATTTTTACCAGAGTTCATATGGCAATATTTGATGCTTGTGATTTTCTGCAGCACGCCGTATTACTGGTTCCTATATTGCATTCATTTCTATGCTTATTCGGCTTAGGAAATGTTTGTAGCCTAGCATATGTGCTGATTCCTTAAGTTTACGTATTTTCCAGTGGGGTTCTCTATCTATTATTTCAACTTCATCCCATAAGGGGGCGGTGATCTCCTTTCTCCCTCCAAATCTCATTGAAATTGAAATTTGCATTTTTTTATAGAAATCTGAAAAGCAATAGAAATAATTACATCATGTCCTATTTTATAAATATTATTCCTAGACTGACGCAATCACGTACTGGTTTTTCTATTTGTACTGAATACATAGTATACTATGCGTGTATAATTCCTAATTCAAAAGACCCGATAATCTGCAACACAGATGATGACAATAGTCCGAATAATGTAAATACTGAAAATATTTTTCGTCGAGTAGCTAACTTTGGTGCAGCTTAAATTTGAAATAATCGCTATTTCTTATTAGTTAGGAAATTCGCTCGTATAGTTGAGAGGTCACGAGTTTCTGCTACTTTTTATATTAGGAGGTCGTAAATATATCATTATTGGTGTCTATCACTACATTAAGTAAATAATTTTATTGTTATCGTGAAGTTCATGTGTGAATTTAAGAACTGAGTTTTTTGGAAGTTTTTGTAGTTCATGTATTTTATCTATGCTTTTTCTAACTAAAATCAGAACACCATCTACATATCTTAGGTAAACGTAAGTCTTTTAGGATAATAAAACATTTATTTTCAAGTTTAGCCATTAAAAGTTACTAAATATTGGACCCAGAACTGAAGCCGTAGAATCACTATCACGGTGTACGTATATATTTTTTGATAGTCGCAAAAGAGGACCGAGAAGGTACAAGTCAAGAGCAGTTTTCATAGTATGTTGGGTTTAACCTAATGGAGGAACAACTGGATTATTGCAAATATTCTTTATAATTATATTTATCGTTTTTCTAACAGTTACGTTAGTAAATATATTTTCGACATTAAATGAGGTTATGGTTTCATTATTGGTTTTTGTGTTTTTAATATTTGGATTAGTTCGAGTTTTTTTTTATGCTGTATTTACTAGGTATGTATGGTGTAATGATTTGGTTAATGATTTCGGTTAGTTGATACACAGGATATGATAGATGTAGGACGGAGAGGGAAGCTAGTTTTATATGCTTTTATAGTTCCATAAATGTAAGCTGGTTTGTAGTCACCGATTATCTTGTGAAGGTTTGTTGTTGGCGGTGATTCGTTTGTTGATTTTTAATTTCAGTTGGTTAATGGGATTGCTTTTCACCTTTTAAAAGTGTGGTCATTGAGTTTTATTTGACAATTTTATTTTCAATTATAGTCGGGTTTACTTAATACTACGAAAATTATTGTTTTATCTGCTTTTTTTATATAATTATATCAGTATGATTACATTTTTATTTTTATTTTTATTTTTTTAGGAATCTGGATGAATCTTTTCCTTTGTGGTGTTTATCTTTTCTAGCCGCAGCCTTGAGCCAGTCAGTTAGGTTCCATACGTGATACACGCTTTGAGCGATCATGTCTCGAAAGAGACATAACTGACTGGGCAGAAGATTATCACGCAGTATGTTGCCATTGCTTTCTCCGGTAGACTGGTTGCCAGCCAAGGCTTTAGAAACCCAATCCATCCTGTTATTTGACTCATAGCTAGAGAGGCAAGAGATGTATTCTATTATTAAGTAGTAATTAGTGGGGGATCAGTTTATTACTTTATAACAATATAAACTGATCCCCCACTTTATGCCCAGTAGAAGCATTAATCATAATTCCATCTATTATATTCAGTCTGTCAGTTAAGTGCCATACGATCATATGTCGAAAGAGACAAGACTGACTGGGCAGAAGATTATCTCACAGTAGGTTGCCATTGCTTTCTGCGGTAGACTGGTTGCCAGCCAAGGCTTTAGAAACCCAAACTGTCCTGTTATTTGATTCATAGCTAGAAGGAAGAGACAGATTAATACCTTTCCCAAGGGTATTTGCACGTAAGAGAATGCAAGGAATTCAACTGGAGTTTGAACTCTGTTCCCCGAGTTGTCGTTCCGAGTCGATATCCACTGCACTACGTAGCACATCCACAGCCTTGAGTAGGTTTTGAATTTCTGGTTCTATTTTCATCAGCTGCTGCCTTTTAGGTTTCTGTATATTTTCATATAATTTCTCGATCTCCGTTTATTTTTAAATCTAATTTATTACATATTCTTTGTGGATGACAGTTAGGTCAGGAGTTAAGTAATTCTTTTTGGTTGTCAGTTAATTCATAATTGGGGATGTTGATAAATTTATCCCTATTTTTGGAAGATGAACAGTTTCTTTGTATAATGGATTACGATTTTTTTAAACGGTGTTGAAATTCGAATTTATTAGGATTTCTATCAATCTATATAGATTTCTTTAAGTTGTTCGGGAGAGGTTCTCCATTTTGTAGGTCACTCGTTCTCTATTATAAAAGTTTTTTTTTTAATTTGTCCTTAATCTGCCTTTTCACAAGCTTACGTTTAAAGTGTTCATATTATGGTAAGCTGCTGTATCATGTTGTTTAAAATGTGTATATTAGGCAGCATATCGTCATTTAAGCATGTTTGATGAAACAATTTAAGCATGTTTGATGAAACAATTTAAGCATGTTTGATGAAACAATTTAGATATAATATGTCTATTTACTTTAATCCTCTCGTACTGACGAATATGCTTCCTGGTATGGTGATTAAAAACAGTAAGAAAGGCGATGTAGGTATTTTAATTATTTTTACATTCACTTTTTTTAGTTGTAGCCGTAGGGGAGATGATTAATGTTCCTTTGACTCGGCCTTGTGTCAGACATAACCAAACTCCCTACGGCTTTATCCAGAATTTTCATCAGCAGCAGGTTTTAATCAGAAGGTTGGTTGACGGTTGGAATGTGAGAATTAGTGTAGAATTGTGGAATAATAAATTATTACATTTTGCATTTTAAAATAGAAATTTATTAAAAGAATAGAATAGCAAGAATTCTTGGAAATTAATGTTCAATGAGAAAGTCAAAGGTCTCAAGATTTGTAGAAAATGATCGTAGTAGTAATTGTTGAAAGAGTATATGCGTACGTACGTATGTATTTGTTTGTTTGGTAGGAATGTATTTGGATGGAGCAGAAAAAGTAAAAGAAATCAGTAGACAAGAAGAAAAGGAGAAAGAGGACAATGTCCGGGTCGCTTGAAGTTAAAATTACATTTTAGATGTGTGTCTCTATCGCGCTGCTCCCATCTGAGTCTCCTTTTCTATTTGGGAAAAATCAGAATTTCACATGTCATTGTGAATTTTTGTAAAAGGGAAGAAGGTTGATTTTAATTCTTAATCTCTTATCCCATCTTCAGTGGGGGTTAATGATTAAGAAGTAATTAATGTTATCCTTTAAAAAAAATGTCAGGTATGAATAGCTTGCTTTTTAACCGTTACAAATTTCGAGCATACACGTAAAAACGCGACGCCGATTTCAAACTTATATGGTACAAGGGAGGTAACTTAATTTTAAAAATTATATAAAAAGTGCTATTTACATGCTTTAAAATGTGTTTTTATCCAAAAATTACAACTTAGATATTTTAAAGACTTACTGTTATAGGCATTTTAGAACATTGTTACAATACCCATAATTAATTTTGTTAAAATGAAGCTACTAGCAAAAATGACCTCAGTAGTTACAACTGATGATCATGAAGGAATTAAATAATGATATAGTTTGAAATTTGGAACTCGAGTAAACACTTCACGGAAATGGCATTCTTAACGTTCAAAAGGAAAAATAAAGAAGAGTGGATGAAGAACTGGAAAAAGACAAGAATACTTTAAGGTTCGAGAAATATTGAACAAAGATTGTGATAAACGCAACAATAAAACGAACAAAAGAAGTCAGATCGATTTGAAATAGTCAAATTGACAGCCGATCTAAAAAATGACCTAAAATCTGCTGTTAATTGGGGCAAAGAATGACTTGTTAATATTAACACCTCTAAACCAAAACATCTGTCTGTTAATCATTGTGAAAGACCTCTTTTCTGCCTTCCATCTGCATGGCTGATGCTAACCTTCTGGAGAGTGACTTCCTGTGCATCTTAAGGCTTTCTCCGATGATATGAAGTTAAAAGAATTTAAATGCAATGTCAATTACCTCCTCTTATTTCCTTGACTCGCATCCTTTCCATGACAACCCTTGTATCACCTTCTCCCATTCCACTCTACTCTCATGCAAATCTCTTGAAAATAGTGTTCTCATTCTTCTCTTACCCATTCTCTGACTCCCTTCTAACTTGTTCCTCTTTCTCATCGCTCACATCTTATGTAAACCCCTACGCCCGAGGTGGCAATGCTGCCTTGTTTGGGGTGAAATGATTATCAAAAATGTATGTTGAAAATTGAAAAATAATCTTCATTCTTAACGTTCAAAAGGCACAAATAAAGAAGAGTGGATGAAGAACTGGAAAAAGACAGGAATACATCAACTTAGAGCAGATAACGTTAATATAATACTACATAGATTAAATAAAACCACGTACCCAGATTAATTGGAATGGATTTAAGATATAGTTAAAAGGGAAAGTGTAGTATGTGATATTTTAAAGAAGTAAATCAGTTGAAGACACACTTAGAATGACATAAAAATCAATGGATGAGTGATTCTACAGGTAAGAAACGGAAAGTAACTTAGAACTGACTAAAATAATCGATGTTATAGCATTGAACAGATGACAAATATGGAGACAAACTGGAGACATGGCAAGAAGAGAATATGTCTGAAAAAGATGCTTTACTGGTGCCTAAGGTGCGTTGTGGTGCATTGGATATCGACTCGGAACGCCAAATCTGGAAGCCTAGTTCGAATTCCAGTTGAATTTTTTGCATTCACTTACGCACAAATACCCTTTGGAAAGGTATTAACCCATCTCTTCCCTCCAGTTATGGGTTAAATAATAGGACAGATTGGGGTCTATAGCCTTGGCTGGCAATCAGTCTACCGCAGAAAGCAATGGCAACCTACTGCGGAACAACCTTCTGCCCAGTCAGTCGTGTCTCTTTCAAGACATGATCGCCCAAAGGCGTGTTACATATATGGCACTTAACTGACTGAATGGAGAAGCGTGGAAGAGTAGGTAGAACGTTCGCTTTCTGACGAATCGACCGCTCCCTGCATCGACCGCTCCGTGCATCGACCACTCCCTGCAACACCGTCGGAAAGTGCTTGGAAAACCTACTTTGACTCGACCCAATTATTTGGAGTGGAACTGGGTAGAAGGAATTGAGTTGTTTTGAAGGCAATGGCCCTTTTTTAAATTTTTGATTCCACAACAGACTGTAACGAACTGCTGCCATATCTGGTCGATTGCTCCTGTAATTCTCCTCGGGCTTCTCGACAAGGTACAGCGGAGGGTTTGTAATGTGATCGATACCAACTTGGCAGACCGCCTGCAGTCTCTCTCTCACAGGCGCGACGTGGCTTCCTTGTGTCTCTTCTATAAATACTTTCACGGCTTCTGCTCCAATGAACTTGGATCACTGCTGCTCCCTAGATACGCAACCTATCCCACCCTTTTACAGTGAAACCGATAAAATGCAACTGCAACTTCTACTGCAACAGTTTCTTTTCTCGCACTTCCCGACTGTGGAATTCCCTTCCACATGATTGCTTCCCCGACGGCTACAATCTCCAGGAGTTTAAATGTAAGGTCAATAGACACCTCCTAACACAATAACTCGCTTCCATTCTTTCAAACACTCTTCCCATCCTCCCAACTACCTATCACCCCTCTGACATTTCCTATATCTAACCACTCTTTCTATTTACCTTCCCCTATGTAGCCCCAAGCGCAATAGTGGCAGTGGAATGCCTTGCTTGGGGTGAAATGATTTTAAAAAAAACACACCATTTCTCGAGTAATACAAGGAATCAACCATTTCTCTATTGGAACGAGGAACCAGCGATTTCTTCAGTGATACTTCCCCACTGTAGAATTCCCTCCCACAAGACTGCTTCCCCGACGGCTACAATCTCCAGGAGTTTAAATGTAAGGTCAATAGACACCTCCTAACACACTAACTCGCTCCCATTCTTTCAAACACTCTTCCTATCTGCCCATCTCTCAACCTCGGTATCGTTACCCATCTATCACCTTCCTTCTGATATTTCCTCTTTGCCTTCCCCTATGTAACCCCCAATGCGCAATAGTGGCAATGGAATGCCTTGCTTGGGGTGAAATGCTTACTGTTGACCAAACCTAAATGGTGCCAAAACATGCGTCTAATTAGATAGACGCCTAACTATAATTTAACCCGAGAACTCTAACCATGGATATATAGTACCCAGCACAAATGACGCCACTTTAATTACAATTTAATTAAATTTTCAGTATCTGATTTTCTTACGTAAATAATATGCTTTTCAGTTTCTATTAATGTTAAAGTTTGAAGTGCCTATATGCAAAATATTTCAAATAAAGATTTATATTTAATATTTTTTGGATATTTTCAGAATCGGGTATGATATACTTATGGTTACTAGTGGTGTAACTTTTAATTGGTCGTTAGTATATATTTATATATATTGTAATGTGCAAAAGTATTAGGACAAGAACTATTTTATCTTTTATGAGGCATATTGACAGAAAATAAACAATTTAATTAATTTTATTTGATTTACTCAACAAATGCTTTCACAAGAAAAAATACTTGATACAAAATAAATTTAATGTTTAGTATAATAGCCTTTCGCTTTGAAATAATAAAATAATTGCGACAATTTACCAATCACATCTAATACATATATATATATATATATATATATATATATATATATATATACAGTACTGTGCAAAAGTATTAGGACAAAAAACATTTTATCTTTTATGAGGCATATTGACAGAAAATAAACAATTTAATTAAAGTAATTTTATTTGATTTACTCAACAAATGCTTTAACAAGAAAAAATACTTGTTACAAAATAAATTTATTATTTAGTATAATTATTATTAGTATCTAATGGTATCTCCTGCCAAGCAGCTTGTATTTGCTCCCAAAGTCTGTCTTGCAAAGTAACATTAGATTTATCAATTTGAGAGGGGGAATACGAAAAAGTCAGTCATATCCAAGGATAATAGAATAATGAATAGTTTCAAAATAACTTGTTTAATAGAAAATAGGAAAAATTAAATATAACTTCATCTTAATACATTTCTTTTACACCAAGTTTTAAATAATCGATATTTATTTGCAATTTACTTGGCTTCTCACTCTGTATTTCAATTTCAGTGAGGTTTTTAGGAAAATCACCCCTGTCCTAATACTTTTGCACACTACCGGTAGTGTGCAAAAGTGTTTGGACAGGGGTGATTTTAAACTTTATTTTGATGCCACATATAAGATAAAATAGTTCTTGTCCTAATACTTTTGCAAAGTACTATATATATATAAAGTGGTACGTTAATTTAAACATACATGTATATCAGATTAATTGTGGCTAACTAAATTGCAAACCAGAAAAACAGTTTTATAACAATCTGAAAACGATTAGATATTTTTATATTATCTCGTACTTATTGTTGTTTTTTTATGTGTTATTATATGAAAAAACAATAACAAAATGACATCATTGAAAAAGGCCAGTGAATTCGCTGAAAGCGCTTGAAACGTTAAAAATTATGGAACATTTTTACATTCCTTATCTCCAGCAAAAAGAAAACATTTAATAATGCAGGAATAATTTAAAAATTAATTAAATCTTCCTTGTTGGTTGTATATAACAAAACATGTATATATATATATATATATATATATATATATATATATATATATATATATATATTACTTTAATCCGAAACGGAAAAGTAGGAAGGTAAATTCCAAGAAGCTGATCCTAATTCATATTAAAAGTTTTAATATTGAAAAATGATACAGGAGAAGAGCTCAATGTAATTAAAATTACAGAGCCAATATAAAGAGTCTATTAAGCTAGACATGCCAATTTTCAATCTCCTTTTTTCTCTTCATTTTGATTTAAACTGAGGAGACGTGAATTCTCTTAGGGATTTCATGTTGAAATGTTCATTTAACATTTTTGAATTTTGAAAATTTATTTTACTTTAGATAGATAGATAGATAGATAGATAGATAGATAGATATGTGTGTGTATTGTGTGTATTGAGTTGAAGCATGAAACAAACTGTCATCGTTTGCTGTTGACCAGTGTCTACGTTTATATTTGCATACGCACTATCTCTGATATATATATATATATATATATATATATATATATGTGTGTGTGTGTGTGTGTGTGTGTGTGTGTGTGTGTATTGAGTTGAAGCATGGAACAAACTGTCACCGTTTGCTGTTGACCAGTGTCAACGTTTATATTTGCATACGCACTATCTCTGATATATATATATATATATATATATATATGTGTGTGTGTGTGTGTGTGTGTGTGTGTGTATTGAGTTGAAGCATGGAACAAACTGTCACCGTTTGCTGTTGACCAGTGTCAACGCACTATCTCTGATATTGTGCACTTTTTTCTTTTTATTTTATAATCGTGTCGCCCCAAGCAAGGCATTTTACTGCCACTGTTGTGCAGGGTGTTACATATGAGGGATGTTATGAGGAGTGAGAGAATGCAAGGGGTGTCAGGAAGAGAATAGGGGAAAGAAGAGAATAGTGATGAGAGTGTGGTGGACGAAGAAAAAAGCAAAAGAGAGATGTAAATTAGTGAATAAAAAGAGCATACCTGAAAATTATATATATATATATATATATAGGTATAGATGACCAGTCCAGAAACGGCGAGGATAATCCAACAAGATCAACTTAATATAATATATTAAGTGTTATATCTGTATAGAGGGCTCAATGGGTGTTATCCAGAGCAATATGATATTTTTAAGGAATACTCAACACGTCATTTCACACACACACACACACACGCACACACACACACACACACACACACATACACACATATATAGACTAAACTAATTGGAGGAGATAGACTAAACTAATTGGAGTAGATAGACTAAACTATCACCCGGTTCATATTCCACCCATGTCTATTGAACAGGTGAAGAGGCTCATCCCTTGTTCCTTGTTTAGGATGTGGTTTCCGGCTTTCTCTTTTCCAATCTTTTCACTCTTTTCTTTTTTATTTCAACTGGAGTAGATAGACTAAACTATTGCCCGGTTCACACTCCACCCACGTCTATTGAACAGGTGAAGAGGCTCATCCCTTGTTCCTTGTTTAGGATGTGGTCTCCGGCTTTCTCTTTTCCAATCTTTTCACTCCTACGTAGCCCCCTGCGCTTCAGTGGTGTTACCGCCTTGCTCGGGGTGATATGATTAAAATATATATATATATATATATATATATATATATAAAAGCAATCGGAGTCTAACCGTACTGATGAGCTGTGATCCGGCGAAACCGATCTGTCTGCGGATCACAAGATAGATAGATAGATAGATAGATAGATAGATAGATAGATAATGAGCGGTGATAGATAGATAGATAGATAGATAGATAGATAGATAGATAGATAGATAGATAGATAGATAGATATGAACAGACTGAGATAGATAGATAGATAGATAGATAGATAGATAGATAGATAGATAGATAGATAGATATAAGGGTGTGATAGATAGATAGATAGATAGATAGATAGATAGATAGATAGATATGAACAGACTGAGATAGATAGATAGATAGATAGATAGATAGATAGATAGATAGATAGATAGATAGATAGAACAGACTGAGATAGATAGATAGATAGATAGATAGATATGAACAGACTGAGATAGATAGATAGATAGATAGATAGATAGATAGATAGATAGATAGATAGATAGATAGATAGATCGATAAAATGTGGGAGTAAGATATGATGGCAAAATATATATATGAGATTAATGGCGGCTAACTTAATGAACAAACAGAATAAAAATCTACCTTACGGGTTTTGAGATTCTACACAAAATAAAATGATAACAATCTTAAATCTGAAGCTGAAACTACCAAATACGTCCATAAAAATCTCCCAAGAAATATATTGGCGAAATAAGAGTATACAAAGTGATGCAAAAGTAGGTAGAATTGGTTTGTGTATCCGTTATATTAATATATTGGTTTTTATTATAGTACAGCTATGATTAAGGAGCATAAAATTTAATTTTCAATGTAATAATTTCATTAGTAATTATAATTGTATATGTAATCTCATTCATGTGATTTATAATTTAACATTTATTAACATTCATAAATGATAATAATACTTTTGGATCACTCTGTATACAAAAGCGAATTTTAGAAAACAATATAGTTATTTATTTACTAGCAGTATAGCCCGGCGTTGCTCGGGTGTAATGAAAGCTTCAAAACTAATCCATGGTCCTGGAGCTCAGACTCTTTGGACGTTGGCAAGAAAGACTAAAAAGCACTAGTTGTTTCCAGTTAAAGTGAAACCGTAGACTGAAAGAAAAATGAATGGATGTAAGTCAAATTTTGATTTCCTGCTATAGGATATCAAATAAGTTTTTCGCCAAAAACTGAATTTTGAAGGCTAAATAAGTCCTCTGAGTAAATGGTGTCATGGCTGAGACTAAGAACTACAATTATACCTACTTAGAGCTAAACCCGAAGCAAAAACTAAAATAAAAAGATTGAAAAAATACAGACATACAGGCAGATAAACACACACACACACAAACATCTTGCCTTTTATATATATTATCGATTTTCTGCACTATTGTAAGAACTTCAACCTTGAGACTTCTGAATATCGTTTCTTATGTCTTTGTCTATGAGTGTATCAAATTTGATTAAAATCGGACCACTCCTTCTATAACCCGATTTTTTCGATTATCGATTTTCGATATTTATCAGGGATACCTCGACACAAAACCTAGCTAAGAACACTCGTAGACGTTTATTGTACAACTGTGTACATTTTCAAGAAAATCGGTTCAGCCGTTTCGGAGTCTATAGGTAATGGACACACACACACACACATACACATATACACACGCACATAGACAAAATTCCATTTATAAATAAGTTCAGATTAACATTTACAAATGATAATACTTTTGGATACAAAAGCGAATTTTAGAAAACGATATAGTTATTTATTTATTTGTTTATCACAAGATTTCTTATCATAATTTCGATAATGTAGTTTTAATTATAGATACCGAACCCCTTCATAAGAAATAAAATCCAACGCCATTATTAACAAATTAAAGTAGCCTTAAGTGATCTTAAATGCAAAATTTACTGCTCATTATTCTTTTTCTTTTATGTGCGGTGTTCTTTCAGGGCATAAGCGGACATGGCTTTCCACATCTTCCTATCCCTCGTAGCTCTTTGCACACTTTCTTATGTTACCCTACCCGCATTCTCCTCTTCACTCTCTACTTGTTCAAGCCCGTTAAGTATGTCACCTGCTGAGTTTTCTTGTCTCTCTTTCTGTCTACCTGAACTCTGAGTATCAGATTCTCCAAGCCCTCCTTCCTCATTAAATGTCCTAAGAACTTTAGCTGTTTTTTCTGATGTTAAATATTAGTTTTCTTTTTATTCCTCTCCTCTCGAAAACCTCATCTTTGTTAATATGCTCGGGCCAAGATATCCTCAGCATGCTTCTGTAGAACCACATTTCGGTTGCTTCAAGTCTTTCCTTCATCTTTGATGAAATTGTCCAGCATTCACTGCCATATTGAAGGACAGACATCACATACCAATCCAGTACTCTCTTCTTTGTTTCCAGCGAAATTTTCCTGTCTCTTAATATTCTACTCAGCTTCTGGCATTGCATCCTTGTGCTTTTGGATCTCAGGAATATAACTGTATAGAAACTGATGTGACCATAAAGTGAGGGGTCAGTGTATATATTGATGGTTATATGGAATTGTGCTTCTGTAAAACCACATCTCAGTTGCTTTAACTCTTTGATGAGATTGTCCAGCATTCACTGCTATATTGAAGGACAGACATCACATAACAATCCAGCACTCTCTTGTTTGTTTCAATCGAAATTTTCCTGTTTCTTAATATTCTACTCAGCTTTTGGAAAGCATCTTTGTGCTTTCGGATTTCAAAAATATACACGTATATAAACAAAGTGAGGGGTCCGTTTACATATTGATTGTAATATGGAATTGATTCCCCACTTTATATCCACATTATATTATCAAAATCTGATTACGCAATGAATCCACCTCTTTTCCACTCCCTGCTATGGGTTAATTAGTAATACTTGTATCATTACTTTATTACTACCACCCACATAAGAATTCTTAAATGATACTGCCATATTGAAGAATAGACGTCACATAGCAACCCAGTATTCTTTTCTTTGTTTTTAGGGAAATTTTCCTGTCTCTTAATACTCTACTTAGCTTTTTTGCATATTTTGCCATACTAATTCACATTCGGATCTCAGTGTCACACTATCCGTTTTGTGTTAGAATATTTCCCAGGAATTTAAATTTCTGTACCTGCTTGATTATCCCAACCACCTCCTCATAAAATGAAATAAATACAAACTTTAAGTATATGACCCATCCATTAATGATCTAGGTAATTAACAACAGATGACCGATTATCCTACAGGGTAGCTGGAACCTAATCTATATATATATATATAGAAGGCAATCTGTGAGTCTGTGTGACTGTTTCCTACGCACGCCTACAATTTTGAAGCTACGCTATTCAAACTTTCTAAGAACACATATCTACAGGGAAGCCAGGTTGACACATACTTTTTGAGTTTATCTATATATATATATATATATAAGGCAATCTGTGAGTCTGTGTGACTGTTTCCTATGCACGCCTACATTTTTAAAGCTACGCCATTCAAAGTTTCTAGGGACACATATCTACAGAGAAACCAGGTCGACACATACTTTTTGAGTTTAAGTTCAGCAATTTTTTCTTTCGCACTTTTTGGCCAATGGAGCCGATTGTTTACATTTGCTCCGTAAGACATCTAAGATTTAAGATGGTTGCTGAATTACGTCACAGAAATCAAATCACACGTGTCAAAATATTTTTATTAAAATATAAAATATTTTTTATTAAAAAAAAAATAAGCCTTTGTATTTAATTTTTATTCCGACGTTTTATAAATTCATTTATTCAACAAAAAATGTAAATACTTTCCTCTGTAATTTTAAAACAAATACAAATGCAATGTTGTTTACAATGTCACACAAAACATCAAATCACGTTTACAGAAAACAAAAGAAAACACAAGAAAACACATTTTTTTAATGGAATTTTTAACGATTTTTAAACAACAATTTTTTATTTAATTATTTTTTTATATAACCGAGTTTTAAAAGAATTTATCCATTTAATATTATAAACATTATTGCATGAGGAGATTTGATGTTTGTGTGAGTATTGTAAACATTGCGCGCCGGGCTATGATGCTATGAATGTGCGTTGTGGTGCAGTGGATATCGGCTCGGAAGGAGAAATCGGGGGAGCCGTGTTCGAATTCAAGTTGAATTCATTGCATTTACTTACGCGCAAATACCCTTGGGAAAGATATTAATCCGTCTCTTCCACCCAGTTATAGGTTAAATAGCAGGATAGATTGGGTTCTATAGCCTTGGCTGGCAACCAATCTACCGCAGAAAGCAATGGCAACCTACTGCGGGATAATCTTCTGCCCAATCAGTCATGTCTCTTTCAAGATATGATCGCCCAAGTGTGTTTCACGTATGGCACTTAACTGACTGAATACCTGTTAGCATCAAGCAGAAATAAAGAGTTCGGACCTACAGCCCCTCTCTAATGACAGACAAACACACAGACAGACAGACATAAATAGCCAAGATACTTTTCTGCAGATGACAGTTTAAGCAGGGAACAGACATTTCACATTTAGCATTTATTCAGATGTCAACACTTCTTATATATATATATATATATATATATAAATTCGAAGTTCAAAATCGTTGTATGATCATTTCTACATGAAATCCCTAATAGAAATTTTACATTTCATCGGCAACGTTTATACTCAAAATAAAACAAGATATTACCGGAGGAAGATCAAAATTTACATCACAGACACACTAGAGAGGTTGGGATTGATAAGTAGATAGCAATCAATGTCTATTTTTAGATTTTGGACAGCTTTAATTTTAGATTGAACTGTAAGTGAAAATTTAAAATTTGTCTTTGTCTAGCTCTAAAAAAGAGGAAGAGGAAGAGAAGAAAGAAATAGGAAGTGGTGTTTGAAAGGGAAGTGGGTTAAAAAATGGAAAGAAAAGGAAAGAAAAAGAAAAAGAAAGAAAAATAAAGAAAAGAAAAATTTCATCTCCGTAGAGACGATAGGGACGTGTTAACAAAACTAGCGTTTTAAATGGGATGAAGTTATTAGAAAAAGGATTTTGGAAAAAAAATTTTTGGTGGAAAAACTGACATATAATTTATTTAAATAAATTAAATTAAATTAATTAATTAAATTAATTAATTATAAACCTAGATTTAAATTAAAAAAATAAAATTTATAAATTTATTAAAAAAAATTTTTTTTTAAATTTTAGGTGTGGAGAAAAAATATATATAAGTGCAGGAAAAATTGGGGGTTAAGTTAGTCCAAGTATCCTTACTTCTTAAAAGATAGGTATTAATAAGAGAAAGGAAGAGGAAGGTAGAGGGGTTCAAGTTTACTATCTAAAAATGTAATTAATTAATCAATCAATCAAAAATCAAAATTAATTTAATTTATATTTTCTCTCCTAAAACTGAATTTTGAACTTAAATTTTAGATGTTCACAAATTTCGCCTTATGGCGGCACCTACTAATGAATTATTTTCTTAAATTCAAGAGTAGGTGCTGGTTTGGGTACTTTAATATTAGTATTTTTCTTGCACACAGCACCTATCACGAAAATTCCTCGGAATTCAGGCTGAGCCTATGTTTCCAACTAACTACAGGGTCCAGCCCTTCTTCCTTCATTTTCGAGAATCTCCGTGAAAGAGGCGTCTGGTATTTCTGATCCGGGTTCGAAAAGGTGTACCTGTGATTGTAATATATATATATATATATATATATATATATATATATATAGTATATCGAGGCAGCAAGTCATTTTCTAGACATATGCTATTAAATATAAGAGACATTGAATGTCTATTATGTTTAATCATGAGCCGTTCTAAACGTCGTATTTTTGCTTTAATTTCAGTTGAAAATAAAGACAAAAATTCTCCAACATTTGGATAATTATTTATTGGTTTTCTTCTAAGCTTTCGGCTCACATGAGCCATCTTCAGAGAGGTAGTTTAAACTGAAATATTATAAATATTATATATATATATATATATATATATAGTAGCGAGTATAAAGATCAGAACGATGTTAAGAAAAAGACTAAATGTGAACTAACCTTTAATTTTAATGCTTCACTGGACATTTTATCAAGGAAAAATAAGGATATAAAGGAAAATTATATAATTCCAAAATATAAAACTCAATAAACTGATAAAGTTTATATAGTTATATAACATTCGAAAAAACAGATGAGCAAAAACATCAGAACGATTAACAAAATCATACTATTATAATGGATACATCATATCCAAATGAAAATAGCGTTCATAATTCATTAGTACTTGATTTGGAAGCCTTTACTTTCAATAACAACTTGACTTCTTTTGCTACATGAGCAAATTAATGTCTTGCATTCATTAACAGATATTTTCTCCCATTCTCCTTTCAAATTAATCCATAGTTCTTCGATGTTTGTTGGATTCTTTTCCTTAGTTCTATTATTTAGTATCTTCAAAACATTCTCAATAGGATTCATGTCTGGGATTTGAGCAGGCCACTCCATAACAGTAACATCTTCCTCAGAAAGAAATGTCTTAACAGATTTTGCTGTGTGACATGGCTCGTTATCTTGCATAAATACAGCTGGTTGATTAATTGCAATTATCAAATTAAGTACAACGCGTTTCTTCAATATGTTTCAGTATACAGTTGCGTTAATTTTACCGTGTAGCCTAAGAAGAGGTCATGAAATCATGCCAACACCATCACACTTCCTCCTCCAAATTTAACGCTGCTTTGTGTGCACTGAGGCAAATATCGTTTGTTAGGACTGCGTCCAACGAACCTTCTCCCGTCACAACCGAACAGGTTAAACTTTGACTCAAAAATGAAATGAACAGAATCCCACTGTTCGTCTGTCCATATGACATGTGCAATGGCAAATTTCAATCGGCTCATTTGATTGTTTTTAGAAATATAAGGCTTCGTAGAGGCTACTCGACTTTTCAGATTTATTTCATTAAGTCTTCGGGAAATAGTGTGCCTTGATATTTTAATGCCAAGGTTTAGCTCTTTTAGAGATAGCGGTTGTTGTCGCAAATCAATCCTGTTTTTGATTCTTTACCATTCCATCTATCTTCCCTTGCAATAGTTTCCCTAGGCACGCCAGGTCGTTTCTTGGCTTCATATGACCCAGTTTCCTCAGGCTTTCTTAAAATACTATGAATAACATTTTTAGATTTCACTCTCTGAAATATCCCCAACCGAGAGTTTATCTTCATTACGTAACTTGACTATCAGTTGTCTAAGTTCTGACGTCACAGATTTTTTCGTCATGTTTACAATGCAAGTGCCAGTAAAGAACCGGTGAAATTTAGTAAAATACCTGATTTTATATTCTTACCCGAAAAAAATTCCAATAATGCAAAATAATTATTAAATTTTATGAATTTATTTAATCGTTCTGATGTTTTTGATCATCTGTTTTTTTCGAACGTTACATAATTATTCTTATAACTTTATCAAAATAAGTTTATTGAGTTTTATATTTTGGAATTATATAATTTACTTTTATATCCTTATTTTTCCTTGATAAAATGTTTTTTGAAGCTTTAAAATAAAACGTCATTTCATATTTAGACTTTTTCTTAACATCGTTCTGATCTTTATGCTCGCTACTGTATATTTATTTATTCACATTTCTGTATATATATATATATATATATATATATATATATATATATAAGTGCGTATATTTTGTTATTATATAATTTACTTTTATATCCTTTTTCCCTTGATAAAATGTTCTTTGAAGCGTTAAAATAAACGTTATTTCATAGTTTGATTTTTTCTTAACATCGTTCTGATTTTTATGCTCGCTACTATATATATATATATATATATATATATATATATAGTGTATCGAGGCAGCAAATAATTTTCTAAACACATACTGTTAAATATAAGAGACAATGAATGTCTATTATGTTTAATCATGAGCATTTTTAAACGTTGTATTTTGGCTTTAATTTCAGTTCAAAAAAATTATATTTTGTAATTATATTTACAATTTACATGCTCGTTCAGAGATTGTATCTCTGGTACTAATAAAAAACCCAGTACATATATTGGTTTTACTACAACCACGCTCTCCCGTAGACTTACATGTCACATTTCTGATCAGAGTACAATTAAACAACATTCCTCAGAAAACATAAACATGTAGGTAATATCAGACAGATTTTAGTCAACAATACAATAATCCTCACTCATACACACAGTAAAAAGAACCTTCAGATATTGGAAGCCATGTACATTAAATCCAAACAGCCCATACTTAACAAAATCACGTTTAAATCTGGTCATAGCACATTACATTGCATTTGAATACATGGTTCTGTTGTCATTTTGCGCTATCACGCAGTGTGACGTCATAGAACCGAATTGCAAATTTGAGAACTGCGTTTGTTATTTTTGCTAAGTATTGCCGTTGCCTAGCGGAGTTTTATGTCAACACAAAATACAATCGTCGGGGATGGTGGATGTTATTGTGTTACCGTCTTAATAACCTCTCTGAAGATGGCTTATGTGAGCCGAAAGCTTAGAACCAAATTAATAAAAAATTGGAGAATTTTTGTGTTTATTTTCAACTGAAATTAAAGCCAAAATACGACGTTTAGAACGGCTCATGATTAAACATAATAGACATTCATTGTCTCTTATATTTAACAGTATGTGTTTAGAATATATATATATATATATATATATATATATATATATATATATATATATATATATATATAATAAAAAATGTGAGAAGTCGTGAACGTTTTCTTTAAAATATATATTTATTGTTTTGGTATTTGTACAAGTTATGGAGTATTAATTGGTCATGATTTCCGCTACACGTGTTTCGAGTCTAAAATTGACTCTCTTCAGGCGAACAAATTCCTGTTGTTTTACGTTTGGGTTTCTCTGAGTATCTGATCATTCTGTTTAAAGTTAATAGGAAGTATGTGAAAAATAAGTAAATAAATAAGAACAGTAAAAAAATACAAAAATAAAAACAGTAAGAAAATAACAAGAACAGTAAGAACAGTAAAAAAATTAAAAAATATATAATAAAATAAAATAAATCAGAATAATATGAGTTCAATTCTGTTTGAATCGTCTCTTTTCTCTGTCAGCATGTGTCCTAATGGATTGACCAGTAAATAAATAAACAAACAGATGAAATGGTCAAGTGTTGTCTAAAGGCATTCTGGCGCCTCTTTATTATCTTATGGCGTTGGTGATATTTTGTGTCTTTGTGTTAGTGTGCGTGTGTGTGTGTGTGTGTGTTTGTGAGGGCCTCTTTTATTTATGTTCGTTTGTGTGTGGGGGTGTTTTTTTATTTATTGTGTGTATATATATGCGTGTTTTTTATTCTGTGTATATGTATGCGTGTTTCGGTGTTTTTTTCGGTGTGTGTTAGATTGTGTTCTGTGAGTGTGTGTCTCTATGTGTCTATTTGCGTGTGGGGGTGTTTTTATTTATTTATTTATTTATTTAGTATGAATTGGATTTGCTTTTGAGATTGGTGTGTGTATTTTTTTATCTATGAGTATATGTATGTGTGTTTCTGTATGTTTTTCAGTGTGTTTGTTATTTATATTGTTTTGTTGAGCGAAGGTTTGCATTTTTTTATGAATCTTTCTTCCTGCATTAATAGAATCTCATAATTAATATTTTGATAGAGTGGTTTGACTGAAAATTCTTTATTCTATATATATATATATATATATATATATATATATATATATAGTCGTTTCACTCCAAGCAACGCAGTATTGCTACTGGTGCGCAGGGGCCTACATAAGGGCAAAAAGAAAGAGGAACAAGTTATAGAGGGTGTCGGAGAATGCATAAAAGATGGATATGAATACTGGTGTGAAGAGAGTTACCTGAGAGTAGAGCGAAAAGGAAGAATAACAAGATACGGGAGTGTTGTGGAAAGCATAAGAAAAAGATGGGAGTCAATGAATTAAGAGATGGCAATTGACGTTGCACTTAAACTCTTGGAGATCATAGCTATGAAGGAAGCCAGTATACAGGAGGGATTTCCACAAGCGGTAAGTGCGAGAAAAGAAACTGTTAGAGTAGAAGTGCTGTTACATTTGATTGTTTTGTCTATAAAAGGGTTAGTTATAGTTACCCGTCTAGTAGTTCGATTAAATTTATGTAGAGGGCTACTAGGGAGGAGAACATGTCGGAAACTATTTGTAGAAGAGACACAGGGAAGCCACATGCCGTTGGTGAAAGTGTGAAAGTAATAGAGCAGCCAGCTCTATAATAAATAAACGTTAAATGTTAGGGACTCCTCGACGTGCTGTAATGGTTAACAAGCTTTCCCTGCTAGAACCTATTACAATTGATTGATGAGCTCGACCTTCAGTGAGTACCCTAAACTTTCATATTGTGCCACAACTAAGCGTCGATTTAAAAAAAATCATAACTTTTATCTCACTTTAAATAGGCCTTGTGCCGTATTCCACCTCGTAGGATGGCAAATAAATATTCAGACGTAAATGTTAGTATGTGCGACGACATCACGAGATCGTACAAATTAATTCTCATGTAACTTTCTATATCAATATAAAATTTGAATCTTAAAATTATAGATGTCTTCTAATAAAAATCAATATGAAAAATTGTTTTTCTCCGGTATTTAGTCATCTTTCTCGTTGTAAAATTACTGAAATTTTGTTCAAAATTTTGATAAACACATTGGCATCTTTCTAACCAACAGTAATTTTATTTTTTATTTTTATCGTAATTTAGTGTAAGATTTAAAAATAAATGTTCGTTGAGATTAAGATTAATAATTAAATCAATTTTCGGATATATAATAATTTATTCCAATTTTTGATTTATATAATTCTTGCGAAATCACTGAAAAAAGTTTACAGAATTTCTTGTTTAAAAATACATCTTTAGAAAAACCCGTTTTTAAAGTTTTGGCCACTAAGCTATCTGGACAATGTGGTCTTCAGCATTTAAATTGAAAAATGACGGCTGAAAATTGATAAAATCGCAAAATAATTATGTTATCAGCCGCTGGGAATAACGACTCACGGATACAGCGGAGATATGATCGGCGGGGTTATTTTAATGGCGACATATCAAAATGTTTCAAAGGTTAAAAAAGAAAGGGAGAAAACTAAAGAAGTTGAGAGAATTGAAAAGCGACAATATATATATATATATATATATATATATATATATATAAAAAGAAGGGATAAAAGAAACTCCTAGCCAGGAAGAGAATTGAAGAAAATATAGCAAGAAAATCTCTAGAAATAAAAGGAAAATATACAAAGAATGGCTATAAAAAGAAAGAATGGCTTGAAAGAAGGAAAAAGAAAGAAAGAATGGATAGAAGAAAAGGAAAGAAAAAAGAAACGATAGATAGATAGATAGATAGATAGATAGATAGATAGATAGATAGATAGATAGATAGATAGATAGATAGAGAAAATGAAAGTAAGAAATAATGGTTAGAAAGAAAGAAAGAAAGAAAGAAAGAAAGAAAGAAAGAAAGAAAGGGTGGATAGAATAAAGAAAGAAAGAGAAAGGGAAGGAAAAATGGAGATGGAAAGAAGGAAAGAAAAAGGGATAGAATAAAGAAAGAAAGAGAAAAGGAAAGACAAAAAGAAAGAAAGAAAGAATGAAAAAAGGAAAGAAAGAAAGAAAGCATGGATAGAATAAAGAAGGAAAGAGAAAATGAATGAAAGAAATAATGGTTAAAAAGAAAGAAAGAAAAAGAAAGAAAGACACAAACAAACGAATAAGCAAGCAAACAGAAAGAAAGAAAGAAAGAAAGAAAGAAAGAAAGGGTGGATAGAATAAAGAAAG
This sequence comes from Ascarosepion bandense, assembly GCA_037127315.1. NCBI lineage: Eukaryota > Metazoa > Mollusca > Cephalopoda > Sepiida > Sepiidae > Ascarosepion > Ascarosepion bandense. The sequence goes on along the minus strand of JBBBDQ010000690.1, from coordinate 2,755,801 downwards.
AAAGAGAAAGGGAAGGAAAAATGGAGATGGAAAGAAGGAAAGAAAAAGGGATAGAATAAAGAAAGAAAGAGAAAAGGAAAGAAAGAAAGAAAGAATGGATAGAATAAAGAAGGAAAGAGAAAATGAATGAAAGAAATAATGGTTAAAAAGAAAGAAAGAAAAAGAAAGAAAGAAAGAAAGAAAGAAGGATAGAAAATAAAGAAGGAAGATAAGTAGAGAAAATAGGAGTAATTTGGAACGAAAATTGAAAAAAGTAGAAGGAAAGAAGAGAAAAATACAAAAAAGTCAGAAAATTTGCTGAGAAATTAATTGGAATTAACTGTAAATAATGAAAGTGAGAAAAAAAAAATAAAGAAATGAGGAAAGAAAGAAAGAAGGAAAGAAAGAACGGATAGAAAATCGGGTTAACTCTCACACCAGACCTCAAGTGGAATACCTATATAGAATCCATAGCTAGATCCGCTGCTAAGAAAGTCGGTTCTCTGTGTCGGGCCAGAAAGTTTTTCCCGTCCCAAACAATCCTGCACATATACAAGTCTACCATCTGCCCGTGCATTGAGTATTGTTGCCATATCTGGTCGGGTACTCCTACTATCCACTTAGGTGTCCTCGACCGAATCCAACGGAGACTCCGTAATGTGATTGATCCCGACTTGGCAGCTAGGATACAGTCGCTTTCTCGCCAACCCAGTGTGGCTTCCCTGTGTCTCTTCTACAAATACTTTCACGGCTTTTGCTCCGATGAACCTAGCTCACTGGTACCTCTTATATACGAATTTCCTCGAGCCACAAGATTAGCAACCAAGTCACACCCTTTTACTGTGAAACCAATAAATTGTAAACGCAAATTCTACTCAATCAGCTTCTTTTCTCGAACTTTCCGCCTGTGGAATTCTCTTCCATTTACTTGCTTTCCAGACAGCTACAATCTCCAAGAATTGAAATGTAAAGTCCATAGTCATCTCCAGTCACACTAACTTACATCCTCTCTCTCTCATGCTTTTCTACATCCACCACGCTCTCATCAGTACTCTCTTCCCTCTCCTAATCTCTTCCTGACACCCCCTGCAGCCTCTCACTCCTCATAACATTCCTCCTCGTCCACCCCACTCCCATCAGTAATCTCTTCCTTCTCCTACTCTCTTCCTGACACCCACTAGAATCAGTCATGTTATAGGTACCGATTTGGAGGCTCGACTACAGCCACTTCCCCACCGACGAGATGTGGCCTCCCTTTGTTCTATAAATACTTTCATGGCTTCTGCTCCAACGAACTTAAGTCACTGGTGCCTCTGCAACAGGTGTTTACTCGTGCAACCAGATTGGCAACTGGGTCCCACCTATTCACAGTTAGACTAACCAAATGCAGACGACAATTCTACTCTTGCAGCTTCTTCTCTCGCACTTCCCGCCTGTGGAACTCTCTTTCATATTCTTGCTTTCCTGACGGCTACAACCTCCAGGAATTTAAATGCAATGTCAATACTCATCTCTTAACCACTTGGCTCTAGTTCTTTCTTCACCACCCCGCATATCCTTTCCTTTCTCTCCACCTTTGCAACTGTCATCACACCTGTATGCCCATCCTTCTCTTGCTCCTTTCTAACTGGTTCGTCTTCCTCTTCACTCTCTTCTGATTAATCTTTTTACATTTATTTAGCCCCCTGCACATCAGTGGCATTACCGCCTTGCTCGGGGTGATACGATTAAAAAAAATATGTCCTCCCATGTAACCCCCTGCACAACAGTGGCAGTAAAATGCATTGCTTGGAGCGACACGATTATAAAAAAAAAAGAAAGAAAGAAGAAAAGTGGAGAAAAGAAGAATAATCAGAGACGAAGATGAAAGAAGAAAGAATTTAAAATAGAAATGTCGGAAAAAAACGCTGAATGTAAGAAAACAATGTCTAAATCACAAATAAGAACTTAGAAGGAAAGTAAGAAAAAGAAACAGAAAAATTGTTATGAAAAATGATAAAAAGGTGAAAAGAAAGAAAGAAAGAAAGAAAAAGACAAAGCAAAAGAAATTGTTAGAGACACAATAGAAAGAAAGATAGAGAGAAAAGCAAAAGAAAGAAAGAAATAAAGAAAGAAAGAAAGAAAGAGAAATTCAAAGCAAAAGAAATTGTAAGAGACACAATAAAAAGACATATAGAGAGAAAAGCAAAAGAAAGAAAGAAATAACGAAAGAAAGAAAGAAAGAAAGAAAAAAGAAAGAAAAAGACAAAGCGAACGAAATTGTTAGAGACACAATAGAAAGAAAGATAGAGAGAAAAGCAAAAGAAAAAAAGAAAAAAGAAAGAAAGAAAAAGACAAGGCTAAAGAAATTAATAGAGACACAATAGAAAGAAAGATAGAGAGAAAAGCAAAAGAAATAAAGAAAGAAAGAAAGAAAGAAAGAGAAATTCAAAGCAAAAGAAATTGTAAGAGACACAATAGAAAGAAAGATAGAGAGAAAAGCAAAAGAAAGAAGGAAAAAAGAAAGAAAGAAAAAGTCAAAGCTAAAGAAATTTTCAGACACAATAGAAAGAAAGATAGAGAGAAAAGCAAAAGAAAGAAGGAAAAAAGAAAGAAAGAAAAAGTCAAAGCTAAAGAAATTTTCAGACACAATAGAAAGAAAGATAGAGAAAAAAGCAAAACAAAAAAGGAAAAAAGAAAGGAAAAGACAAAGCGAAAGAAATTAATAGAGACACAATAGAAAGAAAGATAGAGAGAAAAGCAAAAGAAAGAAAGAAAGAATGAAAGAAAAAGACAAAGCGAAAGAAATTGTTAGAGACGCAATAGAAAGAAAGATAGAGAGAAAAGCAAAAGAAAGAAAGAAAGAAAAAGACAAAGCAAAAGAAATTAATAGAGACACAATAGAAAGTAAGATAGAGAAAAAAGCAAAACAAAGAAGGAAAAAAGAAAGAAAGAAAAAGTCAAAGCAAAAGAAATTTTCAGAGACACAATAGAAAGAAAGATAGAGAGAAAAGCAAAAGAAAGAAATAAAGAAAGAAAGAAAGAAAGAAAGAGAAATTCAAAGCAAAAGAAATTGTAAGAGACACAATAAAAAGACATATAGAGAGAAAAGCAAAAGAAAGAAAGAAATAACGAAAGAAAGAAAGAAAGAAAGAAAAAAGAAAGAAAAAGACAAAGCGAACGAAATTGTTAGAGACACAATAGAAAGAAAGATAGAGAGAAAAGCAAAAGAAAAAAAGAAAAAAGAAAGAAAGAAATAGACAAGGATAAAGAAATTAATAGAGACACAATAGAAAGAAAGATAGAGAGAAAAGCAAAAGAAATAAAGAAAGAAAGAAAGAAAGAGATATTCAAAGCAAAAGAAATTGTAAGAGACACAATAGAAAGAAAGATAGAGAGAAAAGCAAAAGAAAGAAGGAAAAAAGAAAGAAAGAAAAAGTCAAAGCTAAAGAAATTTTCAGACACAATAGAAAGAAAGATAGAGAGAAAAGCAAAAGAAAGAAGGAAAAAAGAAAGAAAGAAAAAGTCAAAGCTAAAGAAATTTTCAGACACAATAGAAAGAAAGATAGAGAAAAAAGCAAAACAAAGAAGGAAAAAAGAAAGGAAAAGACAAAGCGAAAGAAATTAATAGAGACACAATAGAAAGAAAGATAGAGAGAAAAGCAAAAGAAAGAAAGAAAGAATGAAAGAAAAAGACAAAGCGAAAGAAATTGTTAGAGACGCAATAGAAAGAAAGATAGAGAGAAAAGCAAAAGAAAGAAAGAAAGAAAGAAAAAGACAAAGCAAAAGAAATTAATAGAGACACAATAGAAAGTAAGATAGAGAAAAAAGCAAAACAAAGAAGGAAAAAAGAAAGAAAGAAAAAGTCAAAGCAAAAGAAATTTTCAGAGACACAATAGAAAGAAAGATAGAGAGAAAAGCAAAAGAAAGAAAGAAAGAAAGAAAGAAAGAAGTAAAATAACATAGAAAAATACAGCGTGTTCATGGTGTCCCAGTCCCACTACAAGTAATTATTGGTCAAAAGTCATATGACATAGAGTATTGCATTTTTTTTTTTTTTTGTGAAATCTTGTACATCTCCTCAAGGTTAAATTCACGGCCTTCATTGACTACATTGTGCATATGCACTTCTTGTTGCCCTCACAATGTCAATACGATATTACATCGCCCTTCATATGTACTGCAGCATATCAACGTCAGCTGTTTGGACAAATTCAACAATATGTCTATGGAGTGTAGCAAGATCTTGAACAAGAGTCTGGTAGGCATGATCTTTGACGTACCCCTAAAAGAAAAAAATTCAAACAGGCGATGTTGATATGCTAAAGCGCATATGATGAGAGAAAGAATATCGTCTTGACATAGTGAGGGCAACTAGAGGTGAATATGCAGAACGTAGATCAATGAAGGCTGTGAATGTAAACTTGTGATGTACAACATTTAGCAAAAAACTGCAATACTCTATGTCATGGCTTCTGAGCAAGAAATACTTGTAGTGGTGCTGGGACTTTATGGACGCGCTGTATTATGAAGATACTAAAAAAAGGAAGGTAAATGAAGAAGGCATTGAAACGTGAATTAAAAAAAATCAAAAAGAAGGAAACAAAATAAAACAGTGAAAGAGGGGGAATAGAATGGAATAAAAGGGGATTAGAAAGGAAGGAAAAGAGGAAAAATAAGAATAGTCAAGGTAGATGTAATATCAGAAAGAAAAACGAAGAAGGGTGGACAGAAAGGAAGCTAATTGAAGAAAATATAGCAACAAAATCTCTAGAAATAAAAGAAAAATATATATATATATATATGGAAAGAAAGAAAGAAAGAAAGAAAGAAAGAAAGAAATGAAGGAAAGAAATGAAGGAAAGAAAAGATGGATAGAATAAAGAAAGAAAGTGAAAAGTAAATATAAAATGGTTAGAAAGAAAGAAAGAAAGAAAGAAAGAAAGAAAGAAAAGGAGGAAGAAAGAATGAATGATGAAAGAAAATAAGGAAAAATGGATAGAATAAAGAAAGAAAGAGAAAAGGAAATGAAGAATGGTTCGAAAGAAAGAAAGAAAGAAAGAAAGAAAGGAAGAATTAACGAAGAAAGAAAAGAAAAAAGATGGATCGAATAACGAAAGAAAGTGAAAAAGAAGTATAGAAAGAAAGAAAGAAAGAAAGAAAGAAGGAGGAAGAAAGAATGAATGAAGAAAGAAAATAAGGAAAAAAACATGGATAGAATAAAGAAAGAGAAAACAAAATAAAGAATGGTTAGAAAGAAAGAAAGAAAGAAAGAATGAATGAATGAATGAATGAATGAAGAAAGAAAAGAAAGAAAGAAAAATGGATAGAATGAAGAAAGCAAGAGAAAAGGTAATAAAGAATGGTTAGAAAGAAAGAAAGAAAGAAAGAAAGAAAGAAAGAAAGAAAGAAAGAAAGAACGAATGAATAAAGAAAGAAAAGAAGGAAAGAAATGATGGATACAATAAAGAAAAAGGAAAAAAAGTAAATAAATGATGGTTAGAAAGAAAGAAAGAAAGAAAGAAAGAAAGAAAGGTTAGGAAGGAAGGAAGGAAGGAAGGAAGGAAGGAAGGAAGGAAGGAAGGAAGGAAGGAATATTTTAAAGTAAGATAAACCCAAAAATGGGTGAAAAAATAAATAAAGAGATCCAGGAAAACTACAAAAAAAGTATCAACCGAGAATAAAAAAGAAAAATGAAAACTCGAATGAATAAAAGAGATGGAGACAAAAAATGGCAAATGAAAAAAGGGAAACAGAAATAAAAAGAACTAGAAAAGAGAAATGCAAAGTAAGTCAGAAAGAAAAAAGAATGAACGAAAGAAAGACAAAGAAAGAAAGAACAAAACAAATAAAGAGAAAGAAAGAAAGAAAGACTGGAAAACTGACTGAAAACAATTGAGACAAAAGAAAGAAATGGAAATCAAAAACATAAAGAAAGAACCAGCAAACAAATAGAGAATGAGGGAAAGAAAACTAGAAAAATCAAGGCAAGCAATCTGTTAAGGTTGCCAGAAAAAAAGAAAGAGAAAAAGAAAAATCACAAAAGAAAGAAAATATTAAAAAAAGAACAAGATAAAAAAAATGAAAAAAAAATAAAAAATACGAAAAGTGAGAAAACAAAGAATAAAAATGAAAAAAAAAAAGAACGAAAATAAAGAAACAAAAAATATGTAAATGTATGAAAAGGAAAATGACGAAAGAAAAGATTATCAAAAAAAAGTAAAAAAGTAAAAGTGAAAAATTCAACGACAGAAAAAGAATAGAAAGAAAAAGAAGAGACGAATTATAGTAAAAATACATGAAAAAGGGAAGAGACAAAAAGAAACAGTCATCAAAGAGAAAAAAAGGACGAAAGAAAATCTAAACTTATTTATAAATGGAACTTTGTCTCTGTGTGTGTCTGGGTCTGTGTGTGTGTGTGTGTGTGTGTATGTGTGTGTGTCTGTTACCTATAGACTCCGAAACGGCTGAACCGATTTTCTTTAAAATTTACACAGTTGTACTATAAGCGTCTGCCAGTGTTCTTAGCTAGGTTTTGTGTCGAAGTACCCCCGAAAAATATCGAAAATTGATAATCGAAAAAATCGGGTTATAGAAGGAGTGGTCCGATTTTAATCAAATTTGATACACTCATAGACAAAGACATAAGAAACGGTATTCAGAAGTTTCATGGTTGCAGTTCTTACAATAGTGCAAGAAATCGATAATATATATATATATATATATATATATAGGAAAGAATATTAATAAGAAGTTTTGAATTTAAAAATGTACTTTATATATATATATATATATATATATATATATATATATATATATAAAAGGCAAGATGTTTGTGCGTGTGTCTGTTTATCTGTCTGTATGTCCTTTATACAAATTCACAATTTTTATACGATTCTCACCAAATTTCACACAAATATTCTTTAGGCTGAGTCTGAACTCCAGAACCCTGGATTAGTTTTAAAGCTTTCATTACACCCGAGCAACGCCGGGCTATACTGCTAGTATACATATATATATATATATATATATATATATATATATATATATATATACTTGGTGCGACCGGTTAATTGTCGTAATGATTTTATTATTTCAAATATTCTTTAGGCTGAGTCTGAGCTCCAGAACCACGGATTAGTTGTAAAGCTTTCATTGCACCCGAGCAACGCCGGGCTATACTGCTAGTAACTAATAAAATGGAGGTACATTATCTACACAATTCGAACTGTGGTTTTCATATTTATTGCCATCGGAAATTTATCCCGGTCAACCATCTTCAGATTTCCGACTCTGTAATGAGACAGCCGCTTCTGACGCTCGAGGAGGGAAAACCAGCTAAATAGGCGTCTAACTGAGCAGTATTCAGAGTAGGCTTCCTTGTGAATAGATCCTGAATGTAGTCATGAAATGTCTCACACATATTTGTGTTTGTAGTCACCCTCCGATTATTCGATAATGTGACGTGGGATGTGCGTTGTGCTGCAGTGGATATCGGTTCGGAACGAGAAGTCCGGGAGCCGAGTTCGAATTCCAGCTGAATTCATTGCATTCACTTACACGCAAATACCCTTGGGAAAGGTATTAATCCGTCTTCTCCTTCCAGTTATGGGTTAAATAACAGGACAGATTGGGTTCTATAGCCGTGGTGGGCAACCAGTCTACCGCAGAAAGAAATGGCACCCTACTGCGGGATAATCTTCTGCCCAGTCAGTCATGTCTTTTTCGAGACATGATCGCTCAAGCGTGTATCACGTATGGCACTTGACTGACTGACTGACGCACGCAAATGTCGATGAGACGCATTCATAACTTCTGCACACAACTCAGCGGCCATATTCGTTGACTCAGAAGACATTCTTATTAACCTAGCCCTTATAGGCAGAGCTTGATCATTCTTGATAAGCAAGAAGACCGATACTGCCCTCGTTAAAGCTACGGGCCCACTATCATGGGATTTGATCGCCATGTCCACTTCTTCCTCAACTTACGTTTGCGTTGTCAATCTAATTAGATTGTCCTGGCAACTATAATCAGGAGCAAAGACTTAATTTTCGATTTTAATTTATCCCAATAATTATTGTTAGCAACAGCCCTCGTCAGTTTCTGTCCTAGCATTAATATCAGCTGATCTTGGCAATCTCGCTCTCCATATAATGATACATTCAAGTTTCTGTAGCCACCCATCTTAACCTTGGACTTATGTAGGTTTACCCGAACACAGACGAGCCTAAGATCGAAGTAAACTATTGTATGCAAACCTTAACACTCTAAGAGCCCTACATCAACACCCTTGTTTAAATCCTCACTACCTCTGAAGAGTGTTTGGGATACTTATCGACAAGATCAAACCTGTTGATTAAGTAACTGACCGTTAAAATTTATTGGGCACATACATGACATTGAGAATTTGACATTCATATTGACATGGGACAACAGAACAACACCTACAAAACGAATTTGATCCTTAGTACTGCTTTCATTTGACTAAATATATTTTTTTATAATCATATCGCCCCAAGCAAGGCATTATACTACTACTGCAGATGTTTACACCAGGGGAAGGTTATGAGAAAGAGTGACAGGTTATAGGGGGTGTCAGGAAGCGAGTAAGAGAAGGATGAGAATACTGCAGAAATGAGATGAGAGCATGAGAGAGAGGATGTAAGTTAGTGAGATAGAAGATAACTGTTTACTTTACATCTAAATTCTTGTTGGGGAAGCAAGTAAATTGAAGGGAATTCCACGGGCGGGAGGTGCTTGAAAAGAAACTGCTGAAGTAAAAATTTGCGTTTACATCTTATTGGTTTCACAGTAAAATGGGGAGACCCAGTTGCTAATCTTGTGGCTCGAGGAAATTCGTATGTAGGAGGCACCAATGAGCTAAGTTCGTCAGAGCAGAAGCCGTAAAAGTACTTGTAGAAGAGACACAGGGAAGCCACACTGCGCCGGTGAGAAAGTGACTATCCGAGCTGCCAAGTCGGGACCGATCACATAACAAATTCTCCGTTGGATTTTGTCAGGAACCCCGAGGTGAATACCAGGGACACCCGACCAGACATGGCTGCACTATTCAATGCACTGGCGGATGGTATATTGATATATGTGCAGGATTGTTTTAGCTGAGAAAAACTTCCTGGCCCTGCACAGAGAACTGACCTTCTTAGCAGCGGACTTAGCTATGGATTCTACGTAAACATTCCACTTGAGGTCTGTTGTGAGAGTTTACCTGAGAAAGCGCAGTGTTTTACTCTCAGGGAGACTAACTTGATGCTAATGCGGGGATAGGAGGGATTATTTGTGATGATTAATAGATAGCAGGTTCGTTTAAGAAGCGTTAAAATTCAAGAGTCATTTCTTACTGCAGTTCACCACGGATTGTAGGTCCTTTTCAAGCTCGGCGGCGAGGTTTTTCTTTGTCGGCCTCGGCAGATTTTTGATAGAGGCGAGAGTAAACCGTATTATCGTCAGCGTACGTGCCTACTTGGGATCTTATTAAAACGGAGAGGTCGTTAATATAGATAAGGAAAAACGTAGGACCTAGAATAGAGCCTTGAGGGGCACCCGCGTTCGTTTGATAATATTGGAAGTCTGAAATCTGAAACTGCATAAAGAAATTGGCCTAGTCAGTAGTCAGCTGTGTTCCGAAGCTGGGATACATGCCCTCATTCGTAGGTGGAAGAGCTACGGACAATAAAGAGATGGTGACTATGTTGAGAAGCAGGAATGTGAACCTGTGATATCATAATGTACGATATGTTTCATTGTGTTCCTTATTTCTTTTATAATAAAACAAATATCTATTAATTTTTTGACCAACTCTCATATGTTGAGCCTAAGGTTTGATGTACTTTTGTTTAAAAATAAAGATTGCATTTGTCATCTCAACAACAACAACAACAACAACAATAATAATAATAATAATAATAATAATAATAATAATAATAATCAACCAAGAAATTCTGGCGAATGCCATTTTAAAGGCAAGTAAACATTGTTATTTTATTGGTCAATAACAACAGTTAGTGCATCATTATATTAAATTATTTCGTCTCTAATCCGAATTTTGCAGATAACACTTGGCTGTAAAATTAATATTTTTGTTATAGTGGAACATCCCGTCATCCCTCGAGAATGGAATGCTCTACTTTATAAAAGACGGTAACGAGCGATACGAATAAAAAAAAACGTCTTAGGCATTCACCTGACTTTTCTATGACACTGTCAGCCCTCTGCCTTCGGGTAGAGGGCGCTCTCTGCTTCCGAGCAGAGAGCACAAACCCAGTCGTGATTCCGCCGAAGGGTAGAACCACGACTGGGGAAAAATAGACAGAGATTTTTTGGCCCGTCTATATGGCCGGGAATACCCACAATAAAATGACCATGTGTCACATCTGGCCTTGCGTGGGAAGGCTAGTAAATAGAAAAAGTCTTAGGCATTCGCCTGACTTTTCTATGACACTGTCAGCCCTCTGCCTTCGGGTAGAGAGCGCTCTCTGCTTCCGAGCAGAGAGCACAAACACAGTCGTGGTTCCGCCGAAGGGTAGAACCACGACTCGGTAAAAATAGATAGAGATTTTTTGGCCCGGCTATATGGCCGGGAATACCCACTATAAAATGACCATGTGTCATATCTGGCCTTGCGTGGCAAGGCTAGTAAATACAAAAAGTCTTAGGCATTCGCATGACTTTTCTATGACATTGTCAGCCCTCTGTCTTCGGGTAGAGGGCTCTCTCTGCTTCCGAGCAGATAGCACAAACCCAGTCGTGGTTCTGCCGAAGGGTAGAACCACGACTGGGGAAAAATAGACAGAGATTATTTGGCCCGGCTATATGGCCGGGAATAGCCATTATAAAATGACCATGTGTCACATCTGGCCTTGCGTGAGAAGGCTAGTAAATAGAAAAAGTCTTAGGCATTCGCCTGACTGATCTATGACACTGTCAGCCCTCTGCCTTCATGTAGAGGGCGCTCTCTGCTTCCGAGCAGATAGCACAAACCCAGTCGTGGTTCCGCCAAATGGTAGAACCACGACTGGGGAAAAATAGACAGACATGTTTTGGCCCGGCTATATGGCCGGGAATACCAACTATAAAATGACCATGTGTCACATCTGGCCTCGCGTGGCAAGGCTAGTAAATACAAAAACGTCTTAGGCATTCGCCTGACTTTTCTATGACACTGTCAGCCCTCTGCCTTCGGGTAGAGGGCGCTATCTGCTTCACGGCAGAGAACACAAACCCAGTCGTGATTCCGCCGAAGGGTAGAACCACGACTGGGGAAAAATAGACAGGACATGTTTTGGCCCGGCTATATGGCCTGGAATAGCCACTATAAAATGACCATGTGTCACATCTGGCCTTGCGTCGGAAGGCTAGTAAATAGAAAATGTCTTAGGCATTCGCCTGACTGATCTATGACACTGTCAGATCTCTGCCTTCGTGTAGAGGGCGCTCTCTGCTTCCGAGCAGATAGCACAAACCCAGTCGTGGTTCCGCCAAATGGTAGAACCACGACTGGGGAAAAATAGACAGACATGTTTTGGCCCGGCCATATGGCCGGGAATACCCACTATAAAATGACCATGTGTCACATCTGGCCTTGCATGGGATGGCTAGTAAATACAAAATCGTCTTAGGCATTCGCTTGACTTTTCTATGATACTGTCAGCCCTCTGTCTTCGGGTAGAGGGCGCTCTCTGCTTCCGAGCAGAGAGCACAAACTCAGTCGTGATTCCGCCGAAGGGTAGAACCACGACTGGGGAAAAATAGACAGACATTTTTTGGACCGGCAATATGGCCGGGAATACCTGAAAATTATACCACTGGTCGATCCCAGTTTTGTAAGTATAATTGGGTAGACCGAAGTCTTTCTGGAGCTGTTTATGGTTGTACAATTCACAGGTCATCGTCTGTTTTAGCATGCTGGCCTTGTTCAGACTGTTGATCACGCTAGACAACGCCCACTTTCCCATATTCTCTCAGAATAATTGCAGTATAAACCTCAGCTAGGGATTGCGGTGTTGAACAAATACAAATATACCTGAGGAGGTTTTTGTAACGGGGATTAAAAAGCTACCCCAATAGACGAGCATCTTTGGACACGGGTGACTGCGCAATTTACCTTCACGTTTAATCTGATGAATTCTTTTTAAAAATAGTTCTTCTTCTGTCATTTCAGGACGTAGGCGATCATAGCTTTCCACATCTCCCTATTCCTTAGCACGCCTTCTCCTGTTACACCATGCAACCCCCGTTCTGTCATCCACTGGATCAAGCCCATAAATCTAGAATATAAATGTATAGAAACTAGCATGGCCACAAAATGAGGGCTCAGTTATATTGCTTATAATATAGATTTTATCCTCCACTTTATATCCACATTATCATTTCTTATAAACAGTTGGCATATATCTTCTTCTTCTATGTGCCCTGTCCCTTCAGGACGTAGACGATTATGGCTCTCCACGTCTCCCTATCCCTGGTGGCTCCAGTTTTGCCTTCTCCTGTTACACTATGCAACCCTCGTCCCATCATCCAATTGATTATGTTTTTCAAATATGTTATCTTTCCCCTGTCTTTTTTCCCTCCATCTGTATCAGGTAGCAGGTTCTCTAAGCCCTCTTTATTCATTGCGTGTCCCAGGAACGTCAGCTGTCTCTTCCTGATGCTCAGTATTCATTTTCTTTTCGTTTCCATCATTTCCAAAACCTCATCATTTCTCACATGCTCGATCCATGATATCCGTAGTATCCTTCTGTAGAACCACATTTCAGTTGCTTGAAGTGTTTCCTTCTTTGATGATATTGTCCAGCATTCACTGCCATATTGAAGGACGGACAGCGCATAGCAATCCAGTACTCTCTTCCTAGTTTCTAGCGAAATTATCCTGTTTCTTAATACTCTTCTCAGCTCCTGGAATGCATCCTTGTGCTTTTGGATCTCAGGAATATAAATGTATAAAAATTGCTGTGGCCACAAAGTGAGGAGTCTGTTTATATATTGATTGTAATATGAAATTGATCCCCCACTTTATATCCAGTATGCTTCTGTAGAACCACATTTCAGTTGCTTCAAGTTTTTCCTTCATCTTTGATGATATTGCCCAACATTCACTGCCATATTGAAGGACGGACATCACATAGCAATCCAGTAGTCTCTTTGTTTCTAGCGGAATTGTTCTGTTTCTTAGTACTCTTCTCACCTCCTGGAATAAATCCTTGTGCCTTTGGATCACGGGAATATAATTGTATAGAAACTGCTCTGACCACAAAGTGAGGGGTCAGTTTATGTATTGATTATAATATGGAACTGATCCCCCACTTTATATCCAGTATGCTTCTGTAGAACCACATTTCGGTTGCTTCAAGTTTTTCCTTCATCTTTGATGATATTGTCCAACATCCACTGCCATATTGAAGGACGGGCATCACGTAGCAATCCAGTACTGTCTTCTTTGTTTCTAGCGAACACTTCCCCCCACAAAAATTAACAGCTCTTTTCATCATGTTATAAATTTCAATCGACTGCGGTTGCTCAGTCAATGAGTGCATCTGGTTGGTCAATGAATGCAGATGTTCTGTCAATGAATACATCTGGTCCAGCAATGAATACATCTGTTCGGTCAATGAATACAACTGGATGGTCAAACTGCAGTGGTTCTGGCAATGAAATTAGCTACTTTGTCAATAAATGTAACTGGTCGAGAAATAAATGCAACTGGTCGGTCAATGAATGTAACTCCTCTGTCAATGAATGCAACTGCTCTGTCAATGAATGCAACTGCTCTGTCAATGAATGTAACTGATCTGTCAATGAATGCACCTGCTCTGTCAATGAATGTAACCACTCTGTCAATGAATGCTACTGCTCTGTGAATGAATGTAACTGCTTTGTCAATGAACGCAACTACTAGGTCAATGAATGTAACTGCTCTATCAATGAATGTAGCTGCTCTGTCAATGAATGCACCTGCTCTGTCAATGAATGCAACTGCTCTGTCAATGAATGCACCTGCTCTGTCAATGAATGCAGCTTGTTGATCCACTGATGCAGATTCTCTGTCAATGAATGCAGCTTGTCAATTAATTAATCCAGCTGCACTGTCAATGAAAGGATCTGGTCGATCAAAGAATGCAGCAGTTCTTTACATGAATACCGCTGGTCGGTCGATGCATCTACTGTGTCAATAAAGGCAGCAGGTCGATTAAAGTGCAAAAGTTCTGTCAATGAAATCAACCGATCAAGGAATGCAACTGCTCTGTCCATGAATGCAGCTGAAGTTTTAATGAATGCAGTTGGTCGCACAATGAATGCTACTTGTCTGTCAATAAATGCAGATAATGTGTCAGTGAATGCATCTGTTCGGTCAATAAATATAGCTAGTCGGTCAATCATTGAAGCTACTCTGTCAATGAATGCAGCAGGATGGTTAATGAATTCAGCTGCACTGTTAATAAATACAGCTGGCCGGACAATGAATGCTGCAGCTAAGTCAATGAATTCAGAAGTTATGTCAATTAAATCTTCTGCTCTGTCAATGAATGTAGCTGGTAGATCAATGAATACAGTGATTCTATCGATGAAAGTCGCTACACAATCAGAGAATACAATTGGTCGGTCAGTGAATGAAGCTGCTTGGTTAATAAAGCATCAGTTCTCTCAATGATTTCAGCTGGTCAGTTAATAAAAGCAGCTTCTCGCTTAGTTAATGCATTTGGTCGGTCAATGACTGAAACTTGTCGGTCAAAGAATGAAATCGGTCGATCAGTGAATATAATTCTTTGGTCAATGAATGAAACTGGTCGGTCAATGAATGAAACTGCTCGGTCAATGAATGCAACTATTTGGACAATGAATGAAACTGTTTGAACAATGATTAAACTGGTCGGTCAATGAATGAAACTGTTGAGTCAATGAATGCAGCTGCTTGGTCAATGAATGAAGCTGGTCGGTCAATGAATGAAACTAGTCGGTCAATGAATGAAACTGCTCGGTCAATGAATGAAACTGTTTGGTCAATGAATGTAACTGTTTGGTAAATGAATGAATCTGGACGGTCAATGAATAAAACTGCTCGGTCAATGAATGAAGCTTGTCTGTCAATGAATGAAACTCTTTCGTCAATGAATGAAACTATTTGGTCAATGGATGAAACTTGTCGGCCAATGAATGAAATTGGTCGATCAATGAATGATACGGTCTGGTCAATGAATATAAGTGGTCGGTCAATGAATGAAACTGGTCGATCATTGAATGAAATTAGTTGTCAATGAATGAAACTCTTTCGTCAATGAATGGAATTGGTCGGTCAATGAATGAAACTGGTCCGTCAATGCATGCAGCTGGTCCTTTAATGATAGCAACTGATCTGTCAATGTATGTAGCTGGTCGGTTAATGAATACAACTTGTCGGTCAATGAACGCAGCTTCTCTGCCAAGGAATGCAACTGGTTGTTCAATTTATACCGCTGGTTGCTCAAGGAATGCAGCTGGTGACTCAATGAATGCAGGTGTTGAGTCAATGTATGCAGTTTCTCTATCCGTAAATGCAACAGGTTGGTCAATGAATGCAGCTGTTCAATGAATGCAGCTGTTCCGTCAATGTATGGCCAGTCATGGAATTTAGCTGCTCTGTCAACGAATGCATTTTGTCGGTAAATGAATGCATCTGGCCAGTCAATTAATGCAGCTGCTCTCTCAGTGAATGTAGCTGATCAGTCCATTAATGCATCTGGTAGGTCAATAAATGCAGATACCTGTCAATGAATGCAGCCGGTCGGTCAATAAATGCTGGATGTTTCCTTGTAGGAAAACGGCTATTACCATTGACATATGTAAACATATTGCCGCAATAGTTATTTTTCAGTATTGTATGCCTCCACGGAGTATTTCAGATGCTATAATGGAAGCTAAGTGTTATTCCTTTCTTCTTTTCGTAGTCTGATCGATTGTCTAGCGTTTTGTATCAATAGATCGATAAGATGAATGTATCTCTAAAACTACTTATCGATAACCAATATTATATTGACAAAGTATCATGGCTAAAACTATTATGATTCCCATCGCTTTTAGGTATAACTTTTAACCCTTGCTCTGATTGGAAGGTTCGAATCTTTAACCAAATAACACACCCACGTCGTTGTTGCTTTTTCAATTTTACATATTTTTAATTGCTTTCCGAGAAAGTATCAGAAAATCACACAAAATTAATTATTATTTATACTATTGTTAACGCTATGCAAGCCCCGAAAACCACTCAAGATAGAGTGTTACGAAATTAGGTTGTTGAAAAAATGTACAGGGCGGAAATAAGAATTGTATTTTATGAGGATGTGTGGTACAGATAACGGTTATCCTAAGACTTGAAGTGGTTAAGGAATTATTGAACAGTGAGCATCTTTTTGAGTATATATTGCAAAGAAACATTTCTTGGGAAGAAGTTGTCTGAGTGGAATTTCCTCCGAACAAAGAGGATATGAATGAACATATCTTGGATGAGATGTAGATATGACTAAAGAAAGAGTTAGGAGGAAAATTTAACCGACACTTTTCGTCCACTGACGGACTGAATGAAACAAAATTAATTTATTTGAAATATAGGACCCATAAGCAAAAATAAAATGTATGTAACAACATTTTTTGTTATAGATACTTTATTTTAAATAGATCAATTTCGTCTTTTGCCTTGATAAAGTCCGTCAGTGGACAAAACGTGTCGACTAAAACTAAATACAGTTTTCCTCTTGTCTCTTATTTTTAGTTTTATATATATATATATATATATATATATATATACGCTTACACTCTCACACCCTGATTGAGCACTCTGGAAGAAAGGTAGACTTTGAAAAACAGTAGCCATTCTAGCGTGTACGCATCGCTCGTTCAGTAAAATGAATTGGTTTACTCTAGCTTTTGGGCGCGTAATATGATATGCGCTAAAAATGCGTGGCCCAGGGGTAGAGTCGCCGACTGACACCAATTCGGTCGGGTTTCGAGCCTGTGTTATCGGAGTCTAACTGTACTGATAAGCTGTGATACAGCGAAACAGATCTGTCTGCGGATGACAATATATATATATATATATATATATATATATATATACGCTCTCACACCCTGATTGAGCACTCTGGATGAATGGTAGACTTTGAAAAAACAGTAGCTACTCTAGAATCTACGCATCGTTCATTCAGTAATGAATTAAAACACTCTGGCGTATGTGTACATTGTATATCACGCGCTAAAAGTCTGACTCCTACTGAGCGCCTATAGCTTAGATGTAGAATCGCCGACTGACGCCAATTCGGTCGGGTTTCAATCCTGGGTAAAAAGCAATCGGATGTCTAACCGTACTGATGAGCTGTGATACAGCAAAACAGATCTGTCTGCGGATGACTATGTATATAACAGTATCAAGAAATCAAAAGAAAATGGTTGAATCCGTCAACACAGTTATAGAAACAATATCTTCACATGTGATAGTATTTGGGATAATTTTCAATTAACAAGTATATAAATAGCGTTCGTTAAATTCTTTCAGTTGCTAAGGACACCTTATTTTGTTATTATTGGTTACATGGTTTAATAAATTCATTTCAGTGTTTGCCTTGAAAAAGTCCACATTAGATGAAACGCGTTGGCAACTAATATAGTTTTTCCATTGTTTATTAGATTTATAAAATATATATCTGTGTGTGTATGAGCGTGTGTGTGAATAAAAAATCAAGAGGAAAAAATATTCTAAGCAAACGCGAGAGAGAATTTATCAAGGCAAATGATAAAGTTGTTACTTCACCGATACAAGGATTACGAAGTTAAGCAACGTTGAGCCTGGTCAGTACTTAGATGGGTGACCGCTTGGGAATACCAGGTACTGTAAGCGTTTAGTGACGGATGTGCGTTGTGGTGCAGTGGATATCGGCTCGGAAAGAAAAGTCAGTGAGCCGAGTTCGAATTCCAGTTGAATACCCTGCATTCACTTAAGCACTGGTAACCTTGGGAAAGGTATTAATCGTCCCTTCCCTCTAGCTATGATTTAAATAACAAGGGTAGGACTCGGGGACCCTGCCCTTAAAAACCAATCGCAATGAATCTTGATACTCGAAAAGAAAAAAGTATTACTAGGCACAAAACTTATATAAAAACAACAATAAATTGTTAAAAGAAAAAGGTATTACCAGCAATAAATAAATAAAATTTAGTTGGCAATAAATGGCCCGCCGAGGTTGATATGCCATAAAACAACCAATCACCGATACAAGCTATCTGATAATAATTTACACACACACACACACACACACACACCTATATATATATATATAATGTTCCGGCTTACTAATTAAAGCAGATTGATCAATCTTTTAATTTATACAGGTGCCAATTATTTTCTCGATTTCTTATATCTCTTAAAATCAGTTGAAAAACAAAGCATATTGTAAATGAATATTTTTGATGAAGGTATTATTTGCCAAAGTTTAACCGAAGATATGTTTAACATCTTTGTGTAAGTTTGCCAAAACCACATGTATACAGTTCTCAAGATAACACGTTTCTATTCGAATATATATTTAAAGAAAGCAGATGCAAGCGAACAAATATAGACATCAAAACGAGTGAAGTTATTTTTCATGTTTTTTATAAAATCAACGTAGCACACAATGTGAAAGCTAGAATTTGATGAGATTAGTATTGACACCAAAAATTAGATTCATAGCTTCTACCAACTTGTGTTCATTTAGTTTTAAATATCGTCTGAAAAATGTACAGAAATACATAATTTCCGCAGACTTTTATTCACAAGGGATGTGCGTGTGGCGCAATGGTATCGACTTGAAACGAGAAATCGAAGAACCGAGTTCGCATTCCAGTTGAGTTCCTTGCATTCACTTACGAGCAAATACTCTTGGAAAAGGTAGGAAACCATCTCTTTTTCCTTTATGGATTAAATAGCAGGACAGATTGGGTTTTATAGCCTTGGCTGGCAACCAGTCTACCGCAGAACGTAATGTCAACCTACTGCGGGATAATCTTCTGCCCGGTCAGTCATGTCTCTTTCGAGACATGATCGTTCAAAGCGAGTATCACCTATGGCACTTAACTGACTGACTGAATATAATAGTTGAAAACATGATTAAAGCTTCCACTGGATAGAAAGTGGGAGATTGAATATTTAAGGATGGTCACTAACCGGTCACGGTGGAGGTCAGAGGAGGCGTTTTGCTGACACACATCTAAAATGTAATTTACTTTAAATCGGCCCGGAGATTATGTCAGGTCGTACCTTGTTATCTTTGTTTTTCTCCTTATCTATCTCAACAATTGTTACTAGACCCTTTTGTACGAACTCTTGATAAACTTAAATTTCTAGTGAACATTAATTTCTACAATTCTTGTTATTCCTTCTTTTAATAAATTTCTATTTTAACATTCAAAATGTATATTCTATTATTCCATTCTTCTACACTAATCTAAACATTCCAACTTACAACCAACCTTCTAATGATTATAACTCAACATAAAACAGGTGTTTACTCGTGCAACCAGATTGGCAACTGGGTCCCATCCATTCACAGTCAGATCAACCAAATGCAGACGACAATTCTACTCCTTCAGCTTCTTTTCTCGCACTTCCCGCCTATGGAACTCGCTTTCATATTCTTGCTTTCCTGACGGCTACAACCTCAAGGAATTTAAATGCAATGTCAATACTCATCTCTTAACCCCTTGACTCTAGTTCTTTCTTCACCACCCCGCATATCCTTTCCTTTCTCTCCACCTTTGCAACTGTCATCACACCTGTATTCCCATCCTTCTCTTGCTCCTTTCTAACTGGTTCGTCTTCCTCTTCACTCTCTTCTACTTTATCCTCTTATGTAGCCCCCTGCACATCAGTGGCATTACCCCCTTGCTCGGGGTGATACGATTAAAAAAATAAAATAAAAATAAAAAAATGTAAGCTGTAGGGAGTTCGATTAAGTCTGACACAAGGCCGAACAAAAGAAATATTAACCAGCTCCCTACACTTCAGGGCAATATCACTTTTCCCAAATCAAACTGCGATAATATACGATTAATTTTATCGAGATTTCTGAGACGTTCTTACTACTTTTCTCGGATAGAATCTTGCAATTATATTATTTTTAAACGGATTTTTTGACAAGTTTTAAAAATCATGTGTTGTGCTTTAACCAAAATGTTTATAATCGATTCTTCGACCGTTAAAGTATACAATGAGAAAATGTAACAGAAAACACACAGAAGAGGACAATTAAACTCGCATGAGCTCGTCTTACATGTACGACGCTTTATGGCTTACGGCCTATCACGTTGAATCCACCGGTTCTCGCTCGATCACCGAAGTTAAGCAACGTTGAGCCTGGTCAGTACTTAGATGGGTGACCGCTTGGGAATACCAGGTGCTGTAAGCGTTTAGTGACAGATGTGCGTTGTGGTGCAGTGGATATCGGCTCGGAAAGGGAAATCGGTGAGCCGAGTTCGAATTCCAGTTGAATACCCTGCACTCACTTAAGCACTGGTAAACTTGGGAAAGGTATTAATCCGTCCATTCCCTCCAGTTATGGGTTAAATAACAAGGGTAGGACTTGGGGACCCTGCTCTTAAAAACAAATCCCAATGGATCGTGAAAAGAAAAACGTTGTAAAAACAAAATAACCTTACCCAAAAATCACTGGTTATGACCTTAAAATGATCCCATAAGGATTGGTAGGTCGTTAAGTCTAAAAAACAAACAAACAAACGACGCTTTATATGATATAAAAACTTCATGGTAATTAGCAGTTTCCTTATTAGAAAACATTGGGTATTTATTGACAGAATATTCCGATATTTTGATAAAATCATTCCCTTAAAATAATTTCCTAGGAAGATTGATTACTTTAGGTTCAATATCATGACATCACTTTCCGATATGACTCGGCCATTTAAGGACATATCTAGAGTTTTCAAGTTAATGTAACTATTTCTAGCGCAACTCGTTCTATGCTAATTTTTCTTATTTACGATTTACCAAAAGTATTATACCTGCTCCATACACCTAGTGATTTCAAATTTTTTTTTAATCATATCACCCCAAGCAAGGCGATAACACCACTGATGTGCAGGGGGCTACGTAAGAGTGAAAAGATTGGAAAAGAGAAAACCGGAGACCACATCCTAAACAGGGAACAAGGATTGAGACTCTTCACTTGTTCAATAGACGTGGGTGGAGTGTGAACCGGGCGATAGTTTAGTCTATCGACTCCAATTGATGTTGTGGCGCAGTGGATATCGGCTCGGAAAGAGAAATCCGGGAGCCGAGTTCGAATTCCAGTTGAAATTCCTTGCATTCACTTACGCACAAATACCCTTGGGAAAGGTATTAATCCGTCTCTTCCTTCCAGTTATGGGTTAAATAATAGGACAGATTGGGTTCTATAGCCTTGGTCGGCAACCAGTCTACTGCAGAAAGCAATGGCAACCTATTGCAGGGTAATATTCTGCCCAGTCAGTCATGTCTCTTTCGAGAAATGATCGCCCAAGCGTGTATCGCGTATGTCACTTAACTGACTGACTCCAATTAAAAAAAAAGGAGTGAGAAGATTGGAAAAGAGAAAGCCGGAAACCACATCCTAAACAGGGAACAAGGGGTGTACCTCTTCATCTGTTCAATAGACGTGGGTGGAGTGTGAACCGGGCGATATTTTAGTCTATCTACTCCAATATGTTTGGTATTTACTAAATCCACATCCTGAATTTGAATTAGAGATTCAACATATATGCCATCAAAGAATTCTTGCTAATTCCGGATCATAATTTCTATTTCGCAAATGTTTATCTTGAGTCCTACCTTTTGGAACTTTTGGTAGGAGTTGATGGTGCTTTATTCAAGATTATTCTGATAATATCTATGAATACCTTATGTCATTGGTCGACAATATTTTGCTAAATATATGCCAACTTAGGGTTTAAAAATCATTCAGTGTGCCAACAGCATACGTATTTTTATACAAGTCCAGATCAATATATCTATTCTACAATATATTTTATATAGTAATATATACAATATACAGTACTGTGCAAAAGTATTAGAACAAGAACTATTTTATCTTTTATAAGACATATTGACAGATAATAAACAATTTAATTAAAGTAATTTTATTTGATTTACTCAACAAATGCTTTAACAAGAAAAAATACTTGTTAGGAAATAAATTTAATATTTATTATAATATCCTTTTGCTTTGGTCACAACCTTCATTTTGTCAGGCATTGACATCACAAGCTTCTTCAATGTATCTAAGGGTATCTCCTGCCAAGCAGCTTGTATTTTTTCCCAAAGAGTGTCTTGCGAAGTAAAATTAGATTTATGAATTCAAAAAGGGGGAATAAAAAAAAGTCAGTCATATCCAAGGATAATAGAATAATGAGTAGTTTCAAAATAACTTGTTTAATAGAAAATAGGAAACATTAAATATAACTTAAATTAAATATATGTTTTAAGTTTAAGTTTGTATTATTACTGGGAGCATTGCCCTTGCATGGTCTTAGCCAATTGCTCAATATCAGCACGACAGTTGTTACTTTGAGTTTTATACAATTTTCTGAATGTTCAGGTGTTAGGCAACTTCGTTGTGAACTTAATATTGCTTTCATGTGAGGGACAATTTGCTCACAAGAATAAGTTGAACTAAATGTCAAAAAAAGAGCAAAAGCAATTTTCTTCAAACAGATGAAAGATCTCAAGAGAACTGTTAGGACATAAACAGTTCTTCAAGCTAGTAGTTGTAGAATTAATAAAAGAGACACGTTCGTAGAAAGGTTTGCTTGTCTGTTAGTTGTTGTTCTTATTAGCAGTGTTCTTAGATGGTGATATTAGCAGGGGGTTCAACGAGTGAGCAGTTTTAAAACAACTAAATATCTTATATGTGTTGTCAGTTGATGGTGGTTTGTTCAAGATTATTCTGATAATACCTATGAGTACCTCATGTCATTGGTCGACAATATTTTGCTAAATATATGCCGACTTAAGGTTTTTTAAATCATTCAGTGTACCAACAGCATACGTATTTTTATACAAGTCAAGGTCAATATATCTATTCTACAATATATTTTATACAATAATATATGCAATAATATGTAAACCACATTAATAAAAATAAACTGTTTTTAGAAGTTTTTATTATTAATTAGAGCCTTATCCTTGTAGGGTCTTAGTCAATTGCTCAATATCGGCAACTGTTCAGACGTCAGGCTTTCCTGCATCGGTACACTGGTGAGAGTACGGACGAAATGGAATTCACAGAGGCTGAATCTAATATGAATGATTTGATTTTTGCTACGTCTTAGGAATTTGACTGAATTGTTTTACTCGGTTTTTGAGACTCAATGACCAAATGGTAAAGTTTAACATACGTACACACCACTAACATGAAATAACAAAATAAAATAAAAATTTTCTGTAGAAAGGAACGTTTTTCTTTGTACAGCATAGTATACTCTGTAATTACTATTGTTGTTTAAAATCTTAATAATACCCAAATGAAACTGGTTGCTTCTGTTTATTGTTCAGCGGCATGACTCCTATGGGTTATTTAACGTCGAAATCTAAATAATACTAGTCCAGATCAATATATCTATTCTACAATATATTTTATATAATAATATATGCAATAATATGTAAACCACATTAATAAAAATAAACTGTTTTTAAAAGTTTTTATTAATAATTCGACCCTTGCATGATCTTAGTCAATTGCTCAATATTGGTAACGTACTTTGTTACTTTGTGTTCTACATGACTTTCTAAATGTTCATGTGTTAGGCAACTTCGTTGTGGACATAACATTGCTTTCATGTGAGGGAAAAATCCGAAAGAACAGCAAAAGCAATTTTCTTCAAGTAGATGAAAGATCTCAGGAGAACTGTTAGGACTTAAACTGTTCTTCAAGTGAGTAGTTGTAGAATTAATAAAAGACTCACGTTCGTAGAAACGTTTGCTTGTCTATTTAGTTGGTGTCCTTATTAGCGGTTTTCCTAGATGGTGAAACAATCAGAGAGTCAAACGAGTGAGGAGTCTTAAAAAACGAAATATTTTCTTTGTGTCTGACTTCGTAATGTCATTTGCGGCTTCATGCATATTGAAAATTACTTGGCGTGCACCGCGTAGGTCGCTGGCCCTTACCTTATGCCTTTAGCATAACCACCCTCTGTCATCATTACATTGGCTAGTGTTATATTTTTGAGGACATCATATCCACTTTTTTTATCATTTAGTATATTCTTTATGACTTAGTAGATGCAGCAAAGCTGCTAAGACAAAACGTGACTGACCGATTCCACGGTTGTGCATTTTGAACGGCGATCACACAAAGTCTCCTAATAATCTCATAAATGCAATATCTACTCACTCTTATTCCATACACGCATCTACCGGCCATATATATATATATATATATATATTTGTGTGTGTGTGAGTGTGTGTGTGTGTAATATATCTTACAAAGACGACCGATGTAACACGATGACAAAGAGGGGTTCGTTTCTCCGGTCACTATATCGATCGTTATTGCCAGAAGCGTCGACGAGTTGTCTAGGTCATTGGTTCGACGATTTCCTTTTCCACACTGTACTTCGATAAGATCTGATGACTCAAGCCACGTTTCAGACAAACTAAAGCTGACGGATTCCCAAGATTGATTGAAGTCTTAGAATTATGCCGAAGACGAGCGGCATACCTTAACAGGATTTTAACAAAACATATTATGTTAAGCTGTTTCTTACATAGTTGTACGGAATTAGAGCTTTTCTTTCCTCAAGTTTAATACTTGATAGACTTACTTTGAATTCTTAGGAGCATTATAACATTATAAAATAATTATAACCCCCCTGACATTTGTATATATATATATATATATATATATATATATATATATATATATATAAACTTATTTATAAATGAAACATTGTCTGTGTGTGTTTGCGTCTCTGTGTGTGTGTATCCGTTACCTATAGACTCCGAAACGGCTGAAACGATTTTCTTGAAAAGTTAAACAGTTGTACTATAAGCATCTGCGAGTGTTCTTAGCTAAGTTTTGTGTCGAGGTACCCCCCAATAAAGATCGATAATCGATAATCTAAAAAATCGGGTTATAGAAGGAGTGGTGCAATTTTAGTCAAATTTGATAGACTCATAGACAAAGACATAAGAAACGATATTCAGAAGTTTCAAGGTTGCAGTTCTTACAATAGCGCAAAAAAATCGATAATATATATATATATATATATATATATATATATATAAACGACAAGATGTTTGTGTGTGTGTGTCTGTTTATCTGTCTCTATGTCCTTTATACAAATCCACAATTTTTATCCGATTCTCACCAAACTTCACACAAATATTCTTTAGGCAGAGTCTGAGCTCCAAGACCATGGATTAGTTTTAAAGCTTTCATCACACCCGAGCAACGCCGGGCTATACTGCTAATATATATAACCATAACCATGATAAATCGAATCATATATAGACTAGATATGAGAATAGAAATTTATATGAGAATAGAAAATTAAAACTTACAAATTTAATAGTGAAAATGATTTCCAAAAAATGATGTAATTAAAAATCAAAGATTTAAAATTAAAAATTGAAAAGAGAAAGCGATTCCCAAACAATGATATAAAAAATCAAAAATTTTAAATGTGAGACAAAAAACACATTCCCTAAACCCAATATTAAGATTAAACATGCAACCTTTCACCGATTGTAAAGACTCTGCAAAAATAAAAATAAACCAAAAAAATACCCGCACCAACTAATAAATTCCAACGGTCACAGACTGACTACATTATCTTGCTAACACCCACCAACACACTCTCCACAAAAAATTCCAACTGTCAACGAAATATCACAATATCAAAAACCTCCCAGCCAATACCCCTAACAAAACGAAATAAATAAAAATGAAAAGGATTCCCAGTACCACATCGCCTGATGAAGCATCGGTACTCCGACGCAGAAACGGATGCGCCGTCGAAGCGATTATATATAGAGAAGTTATGTACATGTTCTAAAATATAATTTATAATAAATATTCACAGCTCTATATAGAAAATTATATATCGAGCACTGTTTTAAATTAATGTTTTGGATGTGGAAAGAATTCTTCGTTCTGTATTCACTCGGATATATATATATATATATATATATATACAAAAATACTCGTAAAAATGAGCATGATGAGGAAATGATAAACGAGTATTAGAGTGAAGAGTGAGTGTCTATGGTTAAATCATATAATAATTCAGCTTGTTCCTTCCTTAGTGCTGTGAGATCGCCCCTTTGTACATAATAACGAACTAAGCTGAGTGTACATATATTCCTGCCTATACTGAGAACAGCAGAGTTTGATAGAGTTGGTCGGCAGAGAGTTTGGTTGAGTTATCAGTTGGTGCAGAGTTAGTTGGAGTTGGTTGGATCTGGAATCAGTTACCCGGACATATTATTACACTTCAAGACTGTATATATTTATTTTACTAATCAGTCAGTTAAGTGACATACGTGATGCACTCTTGGGCGATCATGTCTCAAAAGAGACATAACTAACTGAGCAGAAGATTATCCCGCTGTAGGTTGCCATTGCTTTCTGCGGTAGACTGGCTGCCGACCAAGGCTATAGAACCGAAACTATCCTGCGACTTAACCCATAACTGAAAGGAAGAGACGGATTAATACCTTTCCCAAGGGTATTTGCGCGTAAGTGAATACAATGGATTAGGCTGGAATTCGAACTCGGCTCCCCGATTTCTCGTTCCGAGCCGTTGTCCACTGTACCACAAAGCACACCCTATTTTACTAATAGTATTCCTAAAGTGACTAACCCGTGTACCAGTTTGCATATTTCGTTTAATATAACTTACATTTTCTATCTCCATATCTGTTGTTGTTATTTATTATTTTGTGTGGTTTCTCACCCGGAATCTACAACACTTTCATTCCCTAAGAACTAAGTAAATGTACTCATGTCTGTTTACGTTGTATATATTGATTTCTACTAATAGTATTCCTGAATTGACTAACCCGTGTTTCCTGTTTGTATAAAATAGACAGAGATTTTTTGGCCCGGCTATATGGCCGGGAATTCCGACTATAAAATGACCATGTGTCACATCCAGCCTACGTGGGAAGGCTAGTAAATACAGTTTCCTGTTTGTATATCTTGTTCAATATAACTTACATATTCTATCTCCATAACTGTTTTTGTTATTTATTATTTTGTGTGGTTTCTCACCCGGAATCCACAACAAATTGACAACGAAGATTTCGAACACGAACTCACGTATACCCCAAATCGCACAACAAATTGTCGACGAAGACTCGAACTCATGTACACAAGTCGAACAACATTTTTTTCTACAAGATTAATTGCCAGAAAGCAATAGTGAATCAAACCAAACCCCCTCACAGAATCAAAGCAGCAAACCATGGAGGGTTTTCAGAAAAGAAAAAAAAAAGAAATCATAAAAAGACAAATGGAAATGCAAAAGAAAAATGGAAATGTAAAAGAGACAAATTGAAATGCAAAAAGCAAATGAAGAAAGACAATTTCAATTACAAGAACTATTACTAAAATTAACAAGTACAGCACTAAATAGGAACACGGAAAAAGAGGAGACGCTTTCGGAAGATGCTGTGGAACGCGATAGAAAATTTTAAGTACTCTATTGATGAAGACAAACATTTTGGAGAATATTACAGGCGATATGAAGAAATTTTTAATATCAACTGTCAGCATTGGACTGAATAAAAAAGTTAAGGCTTTTGCTCAGAAAATTAGGTACGGACGAATGCACTAAATTTGTAGATTATATTCTTTCAAAAAAAAACGAACGACATAATGTTCGACGAGGCAGTGACAGGCCTCCCTGAGCTCTTTAGCCCAAAAATTTCTTTGTTCCACAAAAGGTGGAAATGCCTTAATCTCGTGAAAGACGAAAACGAGAACTATTCAACATTCGCATTCATCGTCAACAGACATTGTGATGACTTTAAATTGGCGAAGCTAACTCCAGACAACTTTAAATGCCTCGTATTTGTCCAATTGCTAGTCGTTGCTAAAGATAGCGAAATGAGAAAACTCCAAAATGAACCAGATTTAACACTGCAAAAACTATCAGAGGATTGCCAGAAATACCTCAGTAAAGATATCGAAGAATCAGGAGTCGCGCATATTCGTAAGAGAAAAAGAAATTTACGTTTTCACCCTCCCCAAAAGCAAAACAAGATTTTAACGACAAAGAAAAAAGATACAAAACAACTAGTAACAAAAACCAAATAAAAACAAGTCCCCCCTTCTGCATGTTACAGATGTGGTGGATGGCATTGGTTTAGAGCTCGTCGGTTCAAATACAAACATTGCCGAGCGTGTGGAAAGATGGGACACAAGGCAGCTGTATGCAGAAACAAAAACCAGCCTAGTAGGGTAAGATCTACTAGAGTGGAATATGAAAACAATGAAAACACGAGGAAATCAGTAGAACTTGAAATATTGAAAAAGCAGATCAAATTAAAAAAAATATTGAAAAAGCAGATCAAATTACAACTGGATTCAGATTCGGACTTAACAATAATCAATCTACAGAGATGGTGGAAGATGAATAGACCGACCATGTTACACACACAAAAAAATTGTTAAATCTGTAACAGGAAAAAGGATTCAATTCAATAATCATAAATGTGAAATGTCAAGTCAATTGAATTGAAAAAGAGGTATTCTCAAGCAGTAACACATTTTCTGCAAAAATCTAGCAAAAGAAAAAAATATGCAACCAGTATTTATTACACCGATAGTTATGGAAAAAGCATTCACACCAGGTGAACAAGTTTACTTCAGAATGTTAAAAAATTACAGGGCACATTGGGAACCTGGAACAATAATAAACGGACTAGGAAATGCGATATACATAATACCGGGAGAAAAATCTATACATAAGAGACACGTCAACCAAAAAGAAATAAAAGAAGCAGTGAAGAGCCAAGTTCGTCACCCTCAAAAAACGTGGTCGCGATGAAAAAAATGTTTGAAGCCGTTGAGAATAACAGAAAACAAACGGAAAAAATATTAACTCCTCCCAAAAAAAAAAAAGAAGCTAGGGAGGGGGTGTATATTTCGTTCAATATAACTTACATTTTCTATCTCCATATCTGTTTTTTTTTATTATTTTTTTGGTTTCTCACCCGAAATCCACAACCCTCAGTTACTTAGTTCCTCCGTCCGTTACACAACTGAAGAAAGATAACACACTTACTCTCTACACGAGCTTTTCCTTCCCCTCTATCTTTTTATAAACGCTACTCTCCTCAGCCTTCCTCTCACCTTTGCCCAACGGAAGAGTAGTAAAGAGTGAGAGAGTAGGAAGAGAAAGCCTATAGCATTACCGTATCAGTAGCAGCTTAAGCTGGTGGTTGTAGCAGTAATTGTGTGTGTGTATATGTGTGTGTATTGTACCCATGATTTTTCAGTAATAAAAACGCATTCTCACTTTCAAAATCTCTATCAAAACAGCGTACAGTATTTTGGTTATGGTCTGTGCATGCGCCACTTAGTATAATATAAGATTATAATAAAGTATCTTGTATGGACATTACATTTATAGATATTTTAATAAAATTATACTCACTGTTATCATTATTTTATTATCCAATACCTTTATGTTTAAACATGTTAATATCATTTGTAGCATGAAAAAGAAAATATTTTCCAGGAAATCATAATTATTCTTTCGTAGAAATTCCACGGGTTCCGCTAGTAATATAAGATTACAGTAAAGTAGCTTCTATGGACATTACTTTTATAGATATTTTGGTTATGGTCTGTGCATACGCCGCTTAATATAATATAAGATTACAGTAAAGTAGCTTCTATGGACATTACTTTTATAGATATTTTAATAAAATTACACTCTGCGTTATCGTTATTTTATTATCCAATACCTTTATGTTTGAAGACGTTACTATCATTTGTAGCATGAAAAAGAAAATATTTTCCAGAAAATCATAATTGTCCTTCCTTGGAAAACCCACGCCGTGTAAAAAAGCACCGCTTAGTTATGGCACAAGGCCGAAACAGACGCCCTATAGGAAAGCACCGCTTAGATGTGGCACAATGCCAAAACCCACGCCGTGAAGGAAAGCACCACTTAGATGTAGGACAAAGCCGAAACCCACGCCGTGTAAGAAATCACTAAGCACCACTTAGATATGGTACAAGGCAGAAACTGACGCTGTATAGCCAAGCACAGCTTAGATATGGCACAAGACCCAAGCCCACACCGTGTAGTAAAGCATCGCTTAGATATGGCACAAGGCCGAAACCCACGCCGGTAGGGAAGCACCACTTAGATATGGCACAAGGCCGAAAACCAAGGCGTGTAATAAAACACCGCATTGATATGGTTCAGAGCCGAATCCCACGCCGTGCAAGAAAGCATCACTTAGATGTGGGACAAGGCCGAAACCCACGCCGTTTAGGAAAGCACCACTTAGATATGGCACAACGCCGGAACTCACGCTGTGTAGGAAAGCCCCTTTTAGATATGGCGCAAGGCCGAAACCCATGCCGTGTAGGAAAGCCCCTCTTAGATATGGCAGAAGGCCGAAATCCACCCCGTGTAGGAAAGCAACTCTTAGATATAGCACAACGCCGAAACCCACGCCGCTAGATCTTTGTTTTTCCTCTCCTAGTTTAAGTGATATTCTCTATAAGCAAAATATGGTATAGGAACCGATAGATAAAAATAAAAAAAATACCGACTTCTACACTGGAGAGAAAGTTATATTGTCCCAAGAGTTACTAAAGTTATTTATGAAATCCTTATCGTCAAAATTCCAAAGCATTTTTCTTACGCACGTTTGTCTCTCATTACGTCGTGAAGACGCCAGCCATAAAGAGGCGAAATTCAATGTTTGAATAAATTTACTTCGTCGCATTATCGTTACAAAGATATCTTATAATAAACACTGTGTTTATATAAACACCCTATTTGTTAGCTTCCGCTGAGTATTTCGCAAAGCACATTTAGATTATTCGAAGTACTACAATTCGATAGATGGGCCCTACGTAAATGACGTCAATTTTTAAAAGATACTTTCTTTATTTCTGCTAAGGAACAAGTTTATTACTAGTCATCATTCGCATATGCTTTTAGGAGTGCAACCGATGGTTACTGAACCGTACGCAATTATACAAAGTTGCTAAACTGTCTCCAAGTTCAGGTTCGATTCCGTAAGAAGTCATCTAAGGTAATTAACTTTCTTAATCAGTTCTTTTTGTTCTACCTGTAACATCAATACAAAAATTTCTTTTTTTCTATTTTTCTTCCAGTTATATATTGGAAACAGGCACTTTTCAAATGTTTAGCGAACGGGTTACCCTTCAGAATATTCGAACTGAGCCCTCTATTTAATTTACGGACTTTTTTTTTATCTGTTTCGCCCACATAAGGCGATAATGTCACTAGAACGTAGAGGATTATACAGTCAGTGAAAGAGAATGGGAATTCTTCAGTGATGATTGAAAGGACAAAAAAAGAAACAGGGTTTGATAAGACTGGATATAGCAGTTAAACTTGCGTTTCATTTTTAAAGGTTGTAGATTGACAAAAAGCAAAAAATTGGAAGAAAATGAGTGCGAGAAAAGAAACTGTTAGAGTAGAAGTAGTGGTCACATCAACTTGTTCATCTGTAAAACGGTGAGATTTAGTTGCCAACCTGGAGGCACGCTGAAATTCATGTAGGTGGGGTACCCGGGAAAAAAAAAGTTCCTCATAGCAGTTGCCATGAATATATTTGCAGAAAATAACGTTGGAGGCCACGTCACGTCGGTGAGAAATTGAATGAAACTGAGATGTCTGTTCAAGATCGATTACATTACTCTGGATCGTGTCATGAATCTTGAGATGAACAGTGGGAGCACCAGACCAGATAAAAGTTTTTGATTGACACAACTTTCATTGCAGTTGAAATGGCAATTGATTCTATAAAGTTACTCCACTTCATCTCAAAAGGAAAACATTACAGAAAAAAAAAGAAGCCATCTAGCAAGTTCGAGAGACTTTCAAATATCTATCTATCTAAACTTATTTATAAATGGAACTTTGTCTGTGTGTGTATGTGTCTGTGTGTGTGTGTCCGTTGCATATAGACTCCGAAACGGCTGAACCGATTTTCTTGAAAATTTACACAATTGTACTATAAGCGTCTGCGAGTGTTCTTAGCTAGGTTTTGTGTCGAGGTACCAGGATAAATATCAATAATCGATAATCGAATAAATCGGGTTATAGAAGGAGTGGTCCGATTTTAATCAAATTTGATATACTCATAGACAAAGACATAAGAAACGATATTCAGAAGTTTCAAGGTTGCAGTTCATACAATAGTGCAGAAAATCGATAATAAAAGCAGAAACAACCCTAAACCAGCTAAAATCAAACCACCTAAAGCCCTTAACCTTTCCTTCACTAATATCCGAGGCATTCGTACTAACTTTCCTAGCGTAGAAGCTTTCCTTCATGAAAAGTCCCCGGACAGCCTAGCGCTGTGCGAAACTAACTTCAACTCTTCTATTCCCTCCTCTGACCTCTCCATCCCTGGCTATTTCCCCCTCTTAAGGAAGGATTCCACTGTCTACATGCATGGGCTGAGGATCTATGTCAGCGAACACCTCCCCATAGCTAGGGTGACTTCACTTGAATCTGCTGCCCACCAGTATGTATGTCTCCGTCTGTCTCTCCTCAGTTCGGTTAGTTACTTATTCTTTCTGTACCGTTCTCCCTCCTCTCCTGACTGCTCCCTTCTAGATAGCATTGCTGACAACATTGATAAGGCTATTTCCTGCCACCCATTCGCTCACATATTTGTATTCGGAGATCTCAACGCCCATCACTCTGAGTGGCTTAAAGACTCTGTTACTGATCTAGCGGGTGTCCACGCCATGAACTTCGCTATTTCCCAATCCCTTACGCAAGTGGTGGACTTCCCCACTCGCTTCCCAAGCACTCTCTCCGGACACTCCTCACTACTAGATATGTGTTTTACCTCTGCTACTGACGCCTGTCAAGTCTCGCAGCTTTGTCCGCTCGGCAACTCCGACCATGCTGTTGCCTCTCTCAGTATTGCTTTTCACTCTCACTCCCCTCAGGAGCCTCCTTACCTATAGGACCTCCTACCGCTAACAAAAAGCTGACTGGGATGCATTTCGCGATTTCCTCTGCGACGTCTTTTGGGGAAAAGTGTTCGATCTCCCAGTTGATGACTGTGTATCTAAGTTCTTGTCATGGTTGAAAGCTGGCATTGATGCCTTCATACCCACCAGGAAGTATTGCCTATAACCTCATTCCTCTCCGTGGTTCTCTCCTGCCTGCTCGGCCGCCATTGCCCACAGGAACCATTACTTCCGACTATTCAGGAGCCAGTCATCTGATCACAATAGGCGCCTATTCACGTCTGCTCGCAATAAGTGCAAGAGAATCCTGAATGACACCAAACAGTTGTTCGCTGAGAGAATGCGACAGCGCATAGCTGAACGCAAGTTCGGCTCCAAGGACTACTGGCAGATATGCAAACGTTTGCTTAACAACCTGCAAATCCTCTATACCTCCTTTAATCCACGAATTTGAGGTTCTCACATCATCTGCGTGTTAGGTAATTATTAAAAATGAAACATAGCTTCACATACCTCGTATAAAGGAGCTTCAACTGTGTTGCATACTTATTGTCGTAAAAATAATGACAGAAACATTTGTTTTAGAGCGGACAGACGCACGCACAAAGCGAGCCTTTATTTACATTAGAAGAAGAGGGAAGAGTTAGGTAAAGGGAGAGAATCCCTACAGAAATTTTAAAAGAGAAAAAGAGATAACCTTTAACTGACTGACAGTTATTGATAGTTTCAACACTCCTCCTCAATTGCTGACAGTCTAAATAATCAGTTCTTCAAGACCTAACAGGTCCCTGAGCTTCACAAACTGTGAGCTCACAAGTCCTTTTGTTAGAATATCCGCTACCATTTCTTTGCTCGGACAGTACTCCAACTTGACTGTCTTCTTTTCCACCTGTTCTCGGATATAGTGGAACTTAATGTCAACATGTTTGGCCCTTCCATGATGCTGTGGGTTCTTTGCCATACACATTGTTGACTGCTTGTCTTCGTAGATCAGTGTCGAGGAAACTGGTGATCCTGATAAGGCAGCCTGAAGGCACTGCATCCAAACAGCCTCTTGTGCCGCACTTGCCAATGCCATGTATTCAGCTTCAGCTGTTGATAATGCAACACAGGTTTGTCTTTTGCTTCTCCAGCTGACAGCTGCTCCACTTAATTTAAACAAGTAACCAGATGTCGATCTGCGATCATCTAAATTACCAGCCCAGTCTGCATCTGAATATCCCAGGAGGTTAGAGGTTTTTTCCTTGTCATACAATAGACCATACCCTTGAGTACCATTTAGATAACGGAAAATATGTTTAACGCACTTCCAGTGTTCCATTGTAGGCTGAGAGCAGAATCTTGCAACATTGCCAACAGCATATGCAATGTCAGGTCGTGTCCTTGTTGAAAGATACAGTAAGCTTCCAACGGCTGATTGGTACAACTCTTTGTTGACCAGCTTGCTCACTTCAGTTGCCTTTGTTAATTTTACTCCAACATCAATTGGGGTTGATACCGGTTTGGAGTTTTCCATTTGAAATTTTCTTAAAACTTCTGCTGTATATGCAGGTTGTCCAATCCATATTTTCCCTGGTTCGGGATAAACAACTTTAACACCTAAAAAGTGTTTTAGTCTTCCCAAATCCTTGATTTTGAAAAATTTTGAAATATTCTTTACAAAATCTTGAATTTGATTCTGGGATTTGCTTCCCACAATTATATCATCAACATAAACCGCAGTGATGAATATTTCTCCCCCAGAGGATTGTATGTA
Source organism: Ascarosepion bandense (assembly GCA_037127315.1). Classification (NCBI taxonomy): domain Eukaryota; kingdom Metazoa; phylum Mollusca; class Cephalopoda; order Sepiida; family Sepiidae; genus Ascarosepion; species Ascarosepion bandense. Next base: position 2,720,869 of record JBBBDQ010000690.1, on the reverse strand, counting down.
AATACAGGGATCGTTCTCTAACTGCTTGAAGTTCATCTTTTTTAGTTGACAATCAAGCACTTCATTCCAACATTTTGGTGACTGCTTTAAGCCATAAATGCTTCGCTGCAGTTTGCAGACAAGATGTTCCTTGCCTTCAACTACAAATCCTTCTGGCTGCTTCATGTAGATCTCCTCCTTTAGCTCACCATTTAAGAATGCAGTGGTGATGTCCAACTGATGTAGCTTCAGGTCATTCTGTGCTGCTAACGCAACAACAGTTCGCACTGATTCAAATCTCACAACTGGGAAAAAAGGTCTCGTCATAATCAATACCTTGCTTCTGAAGAAAATCTTGGGCTACCAGTCGAGCTTTATACTGTTCCATTTTTCCGTCAGCATCGTACTTGCGTTTAAAAACCCATTTGCTACCAATAGCTTTTCGTTCACTCGGCAACTCGGTGAGATCCCATACTTTGTTAGTATGCAAGGAAGAAATTTCACCTTCCATTGCTTTCATCCACTCATTCCTCTCAGGACTGGAGAATGCTTCTTCCATTGTCAGTGGATCACTTAAATTATGGGCCATGTTAACCCATTCACCGTACTGGTCTGAAGCCTTCTTAGTCCTTGGTGATCTTCGGAGTCCCGGTCCCTCCTGCAAGTTGTCATTATCCTCGGAGCTCTCCTGGTATTCGATTTCAACTGGAGGTGGCTTCACTACTTCTTTTTCCTCTTGGTCAGTTATGGAGCCTGATTCATTGAAGATCACATCCCTGCTATGAAATACTCTAGACTTTCTGGTGTCATAAAGTCTATAACCCTTTACACTAATGCCATAACCAAGAAATATGCTCTTCTTGGACTTAGAATCCATTTTAAACCTTTCATCCTTTGGTACATGGACAAAAGCATCACACCCAAAGATGCGTAAATGTTTTACATTGGGTTTATGCCCCTTCAATACTTCATAGGGTGTCATACCTTTCACAGAATTTGTTGGGCTCCGGTTTCGAATATATGAAGCTGTGGATAAAGCTTCTGCCCAAAATTTCTTAGGCAGTTTTGCATCTGACAACATTGCCCGCACTGTTTCTACTAATGTTCGATTCATTCTTTCAGCTACTCCATTTTGCTCTGGGGTTTTAGGAACAGTATATTCATGTCGAATGCCTTCCTTTTTTAAGTAATCTTCAAATTCTATTGAAGTGTACTCCCCACCATTATCAGTGCGTAGGGTCTTAATATTATGTCCTGTGAAATTTTCCACCATGGTTTTCCATTCCATGAACTTTTTAAAAACATCTCTCTTGTGTTTGAGCACGTATATCCATACAAATCTTGATTTATCATCAATAAATGTTACAAAATATTCTGCTCCACCAAGCGATTTTGCCTCTATCCTTCCACAAACATTGCTATGCACAATTCCGAGAAGTTGAATAGCTCGCTTTCCACCAGATTTTGGAAATGAGGAACGATGATGTTTTCCATCCAAACATGGCTCGCATAAGTTGATATCCTTGGTTACATCATAGTCAAGGCCAGTTACTAGTTTATCTTTCACTAGTTTCTGTAAATTCTTTTCTCCAAGGTGGCCAAAACGTCTATGCCAAATCACCTCCTTTGTGTTACTACTTAGGCAGGAGTTTGCTGAATGGGCTTCTCCATATACTTCACTGCAGTTTAAATAGTATATGTTACCAATTTTTGAACCTGTTGCCACCACTTTCTGCTTGTCATCCAGAATTTGACAACTTGATTCAGTAAATAGGCATGTCTTTCCAGATTTAGTGGCTCTAGACACACTTAATAAATTATAAGACAATTTAGGAACATATAGAGTTTCATAAAGCCTGCATCTTTGGTATTTGCCATTTGGTAAACTCACTTTAAGTTCTATTGTACCTATACCTAATGCCTCAACTGAAAATCCATCGCCAAGGGTTATTTCCTCTGCTACATCCAACTTTCTGAAATTAATAAATTTCTCAACATCGTAACACATGTGACATGTAGCTCCAGAATCAACAATCCAGTTACTCTTATTATTATTTGACAACAACGCATGATGTGTGAGAAGTCCAACAATGTCATCACTAGAATCACTTGAGTCATCCTTTCTTAGTGAAGAAAACTTTCCTTTTCGGATGGTTCGACTTAACATTCTCTTTTGTATCAAGTAAACGACAGTCACGTTTAATGTGTCCGTTTTTTCCACAGTAATAACATTTGGGTCCCCTTTTGTTGACATGATGTTTTGATGCCATGGCTTTCAATTCAGCACCATTTATTTCCTTCTCTTTGATCTTGGTTTCTTCATGCAGCAATCGCTCAGTCACTAACACCCATTTAGGAACATCCTGACTTGCTTCGAGTGCCGTCACCAACATATTATAAGAGTCTGGAAGTGTAGCCAGAAGATGAACAACTCTATCTTCCTCGTCAATAGAATCGCCAATGACTGCTAATTCATCAAATATTTCCATCATAGTTTTAATGTGTTCATGAACAGAGTCGCCGTCTTTTAGTTTAAGAGAATATAATTTTCTCCTCAACGCTAATTTATTTGCCCAAGTTTTCTTTTGAAATTGGTCAGCTAATTTTTTCCACACTACTGCGGGGTCGTCAGGGTCTCCAATTAAATATAGCAGTGAAGTTTCCACCAACAGTACAATCGTTGCTAATGCACGGTCCCTTCTTGATAAATATTTTACGTGTGATGCAGAATCTGTTCGTTTATCAGGAACTATCTCCGTTTCGTTAACAATGTTTCATAAACCATCCCTAATTAAAGCCATTTTACACTGAACCTTCCAAGTATTATAATTTGTACCATTTAGTGGTACCAGGTTACTAAATTTTGTTTCCATTGCCATTGTACTTTATACAAGCAACACAAAAACTTTCAATACAAAAAAAAATTCAAGATGGCCGAACGGGATAAAACAAAAAAAGTTCACACGTGGACATGGACAAATATCTCCAAGACGTTGACGTAGACTGGGTCCATAACCTTTGTTAGGTAATTATTAAAAATAAAACATAGCTTCACATACCTCGTATAAAGGAGCTTCAACTGTGTTGCATACTTATTGTCGTAAAAATAATGACAGAGACATTTGTTTTAGAGCGGACAGACGCACGCACAAAGCGAGCCTTTATTTACATTAGAAGAAGAGGGAAGAGTTAGGTAAAGGGAGAGAATCCCTACAGAAATTTTAAAAGAGAAAAAGAGATAACCTTTAACTGACTGACAGTTATTGATAATTTCAACACTGCGGACAAAGCTGAGTGCTTTGCCCGCAGATTCTCATCCAACTCCACGTTTGACTCATCTGGAATAAGCTCACCCGACTTCCCCGTTAGAACTGAGGCCAAACTGCACGACGTACATATCACCCCGAAGGTCGAAGGTAGTATCCCGAGTAATTTCAAAACTTGACCCCCATAAGGCGAGCGGTGACGACGGAATCCGGGTGATAGTCCTTAAGAGGTGTGCCCCTGAACTCTCCCCTGTCCTCTCTAAACTTTTTAACTACTGCCTTTCTGCTTCCTGTTTTCCTGTATGCTGGAAGTTCTCTTCAGCCGTTCCTGTTTTTAAGAATTGTGGTGAACCCTCGGACCCATCCAACTATCGCCCTATCTGTCTTCTACCGATATTCAGGAAAGTGTTCGAGGCCATAATCAATGCTGAAATAGTTCAAAATCTTACTGCCCACAAACTCTTCTCTGACAAGCAATATGGCTTCCGCTTTGCCATGTCCACTGCCAATATGCTAACAACCTTTACGGAGTACATGCTCCAGACCCTCGATGAGTCAGCCGAGGCTCGTGCAGTTGCTCTGGACATCTCCAAGGCTTTTGACAGGGTTTGGCACTCTGGCGTCCTTTGCAAGCTACGGGGTTACGGCATTACCGGACGCCTGCTTGACCTAATCCAGTCTTTTTTAAACAACTGCAAAATGAAGGTCGTTTTGAATGGGCATGCCTCTTCATCCTACAGCACGAATGCTGGTGTCTCCCAGGGCTCTATCTTGAGCCCGACGCTCTTCCTTATTTTCATCAATGACCTCCCAGATGAGATCAAGTCCCAAGTAGGCATCTACGCAGATGACACGACAATATACTCCCGCACCAGTAAGAAACCTGGCATGGCGGACATAATCTCGCTGCTGACCTTGAATGGGATATACACTCTGTGGTGAATTTGGGCAAGAAGTGGCTTGTCAACTTCAATAGTCCAAGACCAAGCTGTTGTCTGTCAACCATCACAGGCAACCTCTCCTGCCTCCCATAAGCATGGACCAAGCGATTCTCCCTGAGTGCAATACACTGTGCCTCCTCGGCCTTACCCTCTCTTCTGATCTCAAATGGAACCGCTACATCGAATCCATAGCTAAATTTACTGCTAAGAAGGTTGGGTTCCGCCTGAATCCATCCTGAATATATACAAGTCTACCATTCCACCCTGCATGGAGTACTGCTAACATTTATGGTCAGGCGCCCCTGCCGCTCACCTCAGTGTTCTCGACAGGCTCCAAAGGAGAGTTAGTAACGTGATAGGTGCTGACTTGGCGGCTCGACTACAGCCACTTCCCCACCGACTAGATGTGGCCTCCCTTTGTTTGTTCTATAAGTACTTTCATGGCTTCTGCTCAGATGAACTTAAGTCACTGGTGCCTCCTCAACAGGTGTTTACTCGTGCAACCCATTCACAGTTAGGTTATCCAAATGCAAACGACAATTCTACTCCCGCAGCTTCTTCTCTCGCACTTCCCGCCTGTGGAACTCGCTCCCATATTCTTGCTTTCCTGATGGCTACAACCTCCAGAAATTTAAATGCAATGTCAATACTCATCTACTAACCACTTGACTCTAGCCCTTCCCCTACCCCGTATATCCTTCCCTTTCTCTCCCCCCTTGCAACTGTCATCACACCTGCATTTTCATCTTTCTATTGCTTCTTCCTAATTGGTTTGTAATCCTCTTCTCCCTCCTCTAATTAATTTTCTTTCAGTTATGTAGCCCCCCCCGCACATCAGTGGCCTTTACGCCTTGCCCGGGGTGAAATGATTAAAATATATATATATATATATATATATATATATATATAAGGGAAGATGTTTGTGTGTGTGCCTGTTTATCAGCCTGTATGTTTGTATTTTTTTCAGCCCTTTTATTTTAGTTTTTGCTTCGGGTTTGGCTCTAAGTAGGTATAATTGTAGTTCTTAGCCTCAGCCATGATACCATTTACTCAGAGGACTAAATTAGCCTTCAAAATTCAGTTTACGACGAAAAAACTTATTTGATATCGATACCAGGAAACCAAAATTTGACTTACATCCAATCATTTTTCTTTCAGTCTACGGTTTCGCTTTAACTAGAAACAACTATTGCTTTTTAGTCTTACGTGCCAACGTCCAAAGAGTCCGAGCTCCAGGATCATGGATTAGTTTTAAAGCTTTCATTACAACCGAGCAACGCCGGGCTATACTGCTAGTAGTTCATAGTGAGAACCATGACGATATTCTATACTTAACTGATTTGCCCTGTCAAATCTTGCTACTCCTATTTTTCTCTGCTCTGCCTTCGGAGCTTTCTCAAGTTCATGCTAAGTCTGTCAGAATCTATGAATAAGTGTCATATCAAGTGTTTGTCGGTCAAGATGGTCGCATCATGTGTACTAAGTGGGATACGTTTTCTGATAACAGTAAATGCTCGTACCACTTCTCTGTGAACTTTTTGCATAGTTCTCAGCTTATCTTGATGGGTACTTTGTCATAGCATCGTCTGTATTTTATCTGTGTAAGCTGAGTGCAGCGACTGACTTTTAATAATATTCAAACAGTCAACCGAGGGAGTTAGCTGCTTTATCAATACGGTACTTAATGGAGTTTATTCTTAAAAACTGCATTTACGCTGCACAGGTCAAGCCTTCGATTTCCTAAGACATCAATTCTTTTTTTATAATCATATCGCCCCAAGCAAGGCATTTTACTGCCACTGTTTTGCAGGGGGTTACATCGAAGGAAGGTTATGAGAAAGAGTGAAAGGTTATAGGGGGTGTCACGAAGTAGGTAGGAGACGAATGACTGTGGCCATAAAGTGAGGGACCAATTTATATATTGATTGTAATATGAAATTGATCTTCTACTCAATATACACTTTATAGATAGATAGATAGATAGATAGATAGATAGATAGATAAGAAATGACTGATTTTTTTTATATAATCATATCGCCCTAATCAAGGTATTTTACTGCCACTGTTTTGCAAGAGTTTACATAAGAGGTATTACGTAGGCGATCATGGCTTTCCACGTCTCCCTATCCCTGGTGGCTCTTAGCACGCCTTCTCCTGTTATACCACGTAACCCTCGTTCTGTCATCCACCTGATTAGGTCCTTAAGATATGTTATCCGTTGCTTTCTTATGTCTCAGTTTCCCTGTATCTGGACTGTCAGTATCAGGTTCTCCAAGTCCTCTCTCCTCATTGCATGTCCTAATAACTTCAGCTGTCTCTTTCTGATGCTCGGTATTAATTTCCTTTTTTGTTTCCATCTACCTCCCCTATTAAATACCTATTTATATATTAATATTCTAGACATTAGGATAACCAAGAACTTATACTGGCAAAAAACCGCTTGCGTACGGATAGGAAATTAATTCAGCGGGTATACAAAATAGAAAGGGGCATAAGACAAGGATGTGTTTTGTTATCGGATCTTTCTGACTTAAACAGCGAAGGGAGATGATGAGGGCTATGATCACCTTCGTCTTGAAAGGGCACGGAACATAAAAGAAGAAGAAGAACTGTGAGTTCAACCCCTAGGTCGGGCAATGTGATATCTCTAGACATAGGGAGCAGAGCGATAAAAGTCTATCTCCGGAAATTAAATATAGGGTCTACTTTAGAATTCCTTGTACTGCCGAAGACAGGAGGGCATAATGGCCGAAACGTTTGCTAACAAAATATGATGAATACAGAATTTCGTGTGTAGAGGGTAAACAATAATTGCTCTTAGAATTTTAAGCAGAAAACAAGAAATATATTTAGTCAGACAAAAATTGGCATTCAGTGTACCCATTATTTTTTACGGCTTAATCGATGAAAAGATTTGAACCCAAGAATTAAACCGAAGCCTTGATCCCTAACTCTATATTTGAATATTAGAGTCTTCTTTAGATGAAAATTTAAAAACTTTATTTATACGACAAAGCTATATGCTGGAATCTCTACGGGCAAATCTTCAAGAAACAAGATATGTTCAGTGAGCTTAGATAATCTTAATTTTCATGCTCAATCATCGCCTAAATGAAGCCACAAATGATTTAAAACCTAATAGAAGACTTAAACAATATCTACATATATACACAAATTCTATTTACTTTCTAGATTTACGTATTAAAATTAAATATATACGCTCGTCGGTGACTGAATCGTCAATAAATATGCTGTTTTTTCACCTGATAAATAGTTAAAATGTATTTACTTGCAAAACATTATCAGCTGTTCACAAAAAAGAAAATGTGTAAAGGGATAAAGTATATATATATAAAAACAATCTGTGAGTCTGTGTGTGACTGTTCCCTATGGACGCCTACATTTTTTAATCTACGCCATTCAAACTTTCTAGGGACACATATCTACAAGGAAGCCAGGTCGACACATACTTTTTGAGTTTAAGTTCAGCAATTTTCCCTTTCGCATTTTTTTGGCCAATGAAGCCGATTGTTTAAATTTGCTCCGTAAAACATCTAAGATCTAAGATGGTTGCTAAATTACGTGACATAAATCAAATCACACGTATCAAACGCGACTAAAATATTTTTATTAAAAAAATGAGCCTTTTCATTTAATTTCTCTTAATGCTGAAAATGGTTACTAACAGCCTCAGCTCTCCTTTCCAACTTTCAATAAATGATTTCCATCTACTCCTCTCATTGGCATCTTCTCCTACTACTAAAATGTTCTGAGTTGCACGGGCGACGCCGGGCTATGATGCTAGTTATTACTATACAAACATTTTGACGAGTGTAAATAAACATTCAGCTGTAGACAACCACTTTTAGATCAATAGCTGAAAATGGTATCGAGCGAATAAAAAGTGTAGATCTTAGCAAGAACCATTCTTCATCGAAATTCGTGGACTGGTGCTGTAGAATAACAAAGGACTTTACTAGATAAAAGAGACAGCATCGCTTGGGGATTTCGACAGCACCAAATGTTAAAATTAATGACACTTGTAACTGGATGATAAAATGGTAAAATAATGACATAACCAAGACATTGAGTTTTACCCAAATTTGAACAAAAAGGTCAGGAAGAAAACCCACATCAACGAAGACAACAATATCTATTAGACTTGAAAAACTTATTTTCCTGAAAACTTGTTTCAAGAAAAATTTTTTTATAAATTTCAACCGAAAGTAGCACTGACTACTCAGTGAATATCTAATATTTTCTGATAATGAAAATGGCAAATATTATGTGCTATGTAGCTTCAGAAGTTTGCTGATGATAGATCTCCACAACTTCCAATTCTTTCTAGCTGTTAATAACTGTGATATAGCAACGACTCTAAGTATAATCTCCTGAGTCTTTATTTGACTAATTCAGCTTTAACACTAAAAAACGTTTATTTTATTATAGTGGATGGTTACAAGCGAGAAGGGCGATGGGAGGTGCTTATTTTATTACTACAATTAATATTGCTATTCACTGGTTATTTTTGATGCAATAATTTTAGAAAAATTTTTGCCAATAGATTTTTATGAAACCACTCAGATAACTTGTACTCAATCAGTCAGTTAAGTGCCATACGTGAAACACGCTTGGGCGATCATGTCTCGAAACAGACATGACTGACTGGGCTGGATTGTCCCGCAGTAGGTTGCCATTGCTTTCTGCGGTAGACTGGTTGCCAGCCAAGGCAATAGAACCCAATCTGTCCTGTTATTTAACCCATAACTGGAAGGAAGAGACGGATTAATACCTTTCCCAAGGGTATTTGCGCGTAAGTGAATGCAATGAATTCAGCTGGAATTCGAACTCGGCTCCCCGATTTCTCGTTCCGAGCCGATATCCACTGCACCACAACGCACATCCGTGTACTCAATAACAAGAAGAAAAGCATAGCTGGTAAAATATGTAGAATAAGGAAACGTCAAATAATTTGAAAGTATTTCAGCAAATAATAAGAAGGAGATAGTATTTAAAGAAATCGTAGAATGAGAGTACTAGTTCTTGTTATGGCTTTACATAACTTTGTGTCTTCAGTGTGAACATAAAGACAGGAATGGTTCGGTTAAAAGTATCGGATTGCTTTTTGTTGGCCATTGAAGAATGACAAGGAAACCTTTTAATGTCAGAAACCACTGGCGGAAATTTAACTGTCTATTTTTGTCAGCGAATAGAAAACAATGACGATCTTCTATTAATCAATGGGCCAATCGAGATAAAGACCGCGAAGACGATCTACAAAATACAGATTTAGTCGGATTGCTCTGGGCCGATCGAGTAGATATTTTTCTAGAGCAACTCAATGGACCGAATGATACGAAAGAAATATTTCTTTTTAAAATTATCTTACACTGTAAATACGAATTAAAGTAGTGATGGCTATGAATAACGAAATATAGACAAAGAAAGCATGCAAATTTTGCTGTCGGCAACGTTATATAAAGAGCGTAGATTGGACTAGTTAGGCGCCATAAACTATGGGTCTAGAAAAATCGACATTCGGCACGCGTCTGAACATAAGAAACACATTCAACAGGCTGTTAGAGACGATCTAGGTATCATGTCCTTTATGATTCGCACGACCGTATGTAAAAATCATGTCTGTCTGATAATGATATAGCCTGCCATTGTTAAACGAAACACTTCTCAGTATGAAACTATTGGGAGATGGGTAATGTTTATTAATTCGGCCTTGCATTGAGTATTGCTGCCATATCTGGTCCGGTGCTCCAGTTATCCACTTAGGTGTACTCGACCGAATCCAACGGAGAATCTGTAATGTGATCGATCCCGACTTGGCAGATAGAATACTGTCGCTTTCTCACCGACGCAGTGTGGCTTCCCTGTGTCTCTTCTACAAATATTTTCACGGCTTCTGCTCCTATGAACTTAACTCACTGGTGCCCCTATATACGAATTTCCTCGAGCCACAAGATTAGCAACTAGGTCCCACCCTTTTACGGTGAAACCAATAAGCTTCTTCTCTCGCACTTCCTGACTGTGGAATTCTCTTCCGCATACTTGCTTCCAGGAGTTTAAATGTAAGGTCAATAGACACCTCCTAACTCATTAACTTACATCCTCTCTCTCATACTTTTTATTCGTCAACCCCACTCTCATCAGTATTCTCTTCCTTCTCCTACTCTCTTCCTGACAGCCCCTGCAAGCTCTCTCCTTATGACATTCCCCCTCGTCCACCCCACTCTCATCAGTAATCTCTTCCCTCTCATACTCTCTTCCTGACACCCCCTGCAAGCACTCATTCCTCGTAACATTCCTCCTAGTCCACCCCACTCTCATCAGTAATCTCTTCCCTCTCCTTATCTCTTCCTGACACCCCCTGCAACCTCTCACTCCTTATAACATTCCCCCTCGTCCACCCCACTCTCATCAGTAATCTCTTCCCTCTCCTTATCTCTTCCTGACACCCCCTGTAACCTCTCACTCCTCATAACGTTCCTACTATGTAACCCCCTGCAAATCAGTGGCAGTAAAATACCTTGCTTGGGGCGATATGATTATAAAAAAAAACAATTCAATACATTTATATTCCAGAGAATGTAAATAAATCTAAAAGACATGCATGTGTAGCTAATCAGTATTTCATTGACTGATTCATTCATTTTCTATGGCTTATCGACAGACAAGAGATTATTATGTAGATATAAAGTGGGGGATCAATTTTATATTACAAACAATATATAAACTGATCCCTCACTTTATGGCCACAGTAATCCTTATCTTATGATTAGAAAAAAACAATTCTATACATTTATATTCCAGAGAATGTAAATAAATCTAAAAGACATGCATGTGTAGCTAATCAGTATTTCATTGACTGATTCATTCATTTTCTATGGCTTATCGACAGACAAGAGATTATTATGTAGATATAAAGTGGGGGATCAATTTTATATTACAAACAATATATAAACTGATCCCTCACTTTATGGCCACAGTAATCCTTATCTTATGATTAGAAAAAAACAATTCTATACATTTATATTCCAGAGAATGTAAATAAATCTAAAAGACATGCATGTGTAGCTAATCAGTATTTCGTTGACTGATTCATTCGTTTTCTATGGCTTATCTACAGACAAGAAATTATGTAAATGTAAAGTGTGGGTTCAATTTTATATTTCAAACAATATACAAATTGATCCCTCACTTTATGGCCACTGTCATCTTTCTCTTACCCACTTACTGACACCTCCTATAACCTGTCACTCTTTCTCATAACTTTCCTCTGATGTAACCCCCTGCAAAACAGTGGCAGTAAAATGCAGTGCTTGGGGCGATATGATTATAAAAATAAATTTTCTATACTATTATAATGTGGATATAAAATGGGGGATCAATTCTACGTTACAATCAATATATAAACTTTTCCCTCACTTTATGGCCACAGTTATCCTTCTCTTACCCACTTCCTGACACCCCCTATAACCTGTCACTCTTTCTCATAACTTTCCTCCTATGTAACCCCCTGCACAAGAGTGGCAGTAAAATGCCTTGCTTTGGGCGCTATGGTTTTAAAAAAATTCATAACCGAACGTCTTACAACTTACAGATTTTTCAGAATTAACATCATCAGAAAATTGTCAGCAGTTTGGAATGTGTGAATCAGTGTGGAAAAATAAAGTATACGTTTTGCATGTTAAAATAGAAATTTATTAATGAAAAGGATCACAGGAATTGTTGAAGTTAATGTTTAATGAGAAACAAGTAATGAGTTGGGTATCAAGAGTTCGTAGTAGTAACTTGTTGGAAAGAGTCTATGTGTACGTATGTATGTCTGAGCGTTTGTTTGGTAGGAATGCCTTTGCATGGAGAAGAAGTAAAAGGAATCAGCACACGAGAAGGACGGAAAAATAGAACGGATATGTGACGCGACTTTACGTCCGGGTCGACTTAAAAAAAGTTTCCCGTTATATTTTAGCGTGTCGTTTCGCTGCTCCCATCTGACTGACTGACTGACGCTGACCGAAGCCTTTATTGTCATTTAGTTCTTTTTCCGAACTGGATTGCAGAGTCTTTTTAGTCATGCAAATCGCTTCCATTGGTCAGAAAATCAATTTAACATCTACTTGCGAAATCCGGTTTCGACTTTTTTTAAGCACGTGGTCAATCTTTTTTCTATTTGGCAAAACCAAGATTTCACACGTCTTTGTGAATTTTTGTAAAAATGAAGAAGGTTGATTTTAATTCTTAATTTTTTATCAACCACAGGTAACTCACTACTACATTATTAAAAACGTTAAACGTTGAACACCAATTATTCACAAATGTACACGAATGATAAATGTAACCTAATCTCCGTGGCAACACAGCGCTATCAACCGTGAAGACAAGTCATACTGTGAAGAACCCGCTCCCAAAATTTGTAAAAGTATTTATGATACACACTATATATATATATATATATATATATATATATATATATATATATAAAATCTGAGCAAGAGCCAACAACCTACCACGGCCAACAAGAGCCAAAAACCTACCAACAACCTAACGGCTCATCAGGGAAATTTCTAATTTCTCTGACGAGCCGTAGGGCGAAACCGTAGTAGGTTGTTGACTCTTGCTTAGATTTTCTGTCTTTGTTTGCTCTACTTTCGTATTGAGCGCTTTAGTGTTAGGGTTTTCGTCTTGGGTTTTTTTCTTTCCTGCGAGTGCTTGACTTTTTGTTCATGTACTTCGTTTGTTTCTTTTTTTGCTTCCCCTTCTTTTCCATCCGTGTTCATTCTTGGTGGGTTGTACAAGACGATTTAAATTATAGCTTAATTAATATTAGTTTCGGCAGAGTTAGTTCGGTTGCTGTTGATATTGTTGTTGCTATAGTTAATATTATATATATATATATATATATATATATATATAAAGAGTGAACATTGAAGTCAACACTCAAGGGCGACAGACTGTTTCATGCTAAGCGCAGTCATCAGGTGACCTGATGATTGCGTTTAGCATGAAACAGTGTGTCGCCCTTGAGTGTTGACTTCAATGTTCACTCTTTTATATTTACATACGCTCTATCTCTGATATTGAGCACTTTATCCTATAAATAGCACACCTTAAAACTATATTCATTCATATATATATATATATATATATATATATATATATATATATATAGTCATCCGCAGACAGGTCTGTTTCGTTGTATCACAGCTTATCAGTACGGTTAGACTCCGATTGCTTTTAACCCAGGATTGAAACCCGACCGAATTGGAGTCAGTCGGCGATTCTACCTCTGAGCTATGGGCGCACGGTAGAAGAAGGCAGCCTTATTAGCGTGTACATTATCATTATACACGCCCAATAGCCAGAGTACTCTAATTCATTACGGAATAGCGAATCGTACATGCCAGAGCAACTACTGTTTTTCAATGTCTACCATTCTTCCAGAGTGCTCATATATATATATATATATATATATATATATATACAAATAAATAAGGAACGAAAAAAATTTCGCAACTTTCAAAACATTAATTTAAAACATTGCTCAATATAAAAACAAAGCAATGAATATTTATTATAATTATACTTTCGAACATGTACAAACTACAATCTATTACGAAATTGTACATTTTATTTCGACATTGAAAGAACAATGTCTCATGAGGTAGTTAATAATGATGGTAACAAACGTTATTTTTTAAAAGAAAACTGTTGTAAATTCACTTCCTTTTGGAAACAGTTTTCGTACGAGGTAGAGAGGATAGGAAAGATAAGAAAAAGAAGGATAAATTAAAAAAAGGAGGAAAAAGAAAGAGGAAAGATAAGGACACAGAGGAAATAAAAAAACAAAAATGAAAACAGCGAGAAAGAAAGAAACGAGAGGAAAGGGCCAATATATATATATGAATGGTAGACTTCGAAAAAACAGTAACTACTCTAGTATTTTCTAGTATTTATTCCAGTAATGAATTAGAGCACTCTGGCTACTGGCGTATGATGCATCATATGCTAAAAGTCTACCTCCTTCTACCGAACGCCCATAGGTCAGAGACAGAATCGCCGACTGACACCAATTCGGTCAGGTTTCAATTCTGGGTTAAAAGCAATCGGATGTCTAACCATACTAATGAGCTGTGATACAGCGAAACAGATCTGTCTGCGGATGACTATATGTATCTGTGTGTGTGTTTGTATATATACAGGTTTCATTCAAAATGACAGACAAGGTATTATCATTAAGTTTTTTTATTTAATTTTTCATGAGTTTGTATAAATTTTCTTTTCAGAACTAAACTTATATAAGAATTATCTAAATCTTGAACTTTTGAGCGCTTTCGGCTATACATTTAGCCATTATCAAGAATTAAGTTAGTTTTACTTGTAAATAACTGCGTGTAAACACACATTGAGATCTTCCAGGACCTATCCGTGTTGATAATACATAGCATCCTCGACATGTAAAAGATGATTAAGTAAGAATAGTGGCGTCATTACAAATAAAAAGATAAATTCTACACTTAATAATATTAATTACGAACACGGTCACAATGTGCTAACCTCGTTCGGAACTTAACATACCCAAGACTCTATGGGTAACGGACACACACACATACACACACACAGAGACAAAGTTCCATTTATAAATATGTTCAGATTACGAATAATACATATTCAAAATAAAATTACCAATAATACGTTTTTAAAGTAAAAATTTCTAAGAAAACTTTTAACTGGAGTTGAAGTCATGCAATTGCGTTCAAAATATTTATAATTCTGAATTAAATGACCCACAGAGGTTGATATGTCACTAAACAAAATCAACCAACCAACCTATATATTGTCATGATAAGAACTTACCTCCTCGTTTTAGTTCGATTCAACTTAATTCAGTAACAATTACCAAAATTAGTTTTTTTATTAACACGACTTACTTCATCGATTTAAACTCGGTTTTCTCATGATGATTTCTTTTTGAACAAAATCACACATGCTGCTTCCATCATTTTTCATATTTTTTATCGAAGTTCGGTCTCTATATTTAACTTCTGCATCATCCGCATATCTTTTATACAAAATTAAACCAAATTCTTTGTGGTCGTTGGGTTCTCTTTAATATCACTTTTTTTTTCATTCTCACACTACGACAGCATAGGATGTTATATATGCAGTCATATCTTTTTCTAGAAAACATGTTCTTGTAAGGAAGTTAGTTTTAGAGTTTTTCTATAAATATCTACTCTGATATCAAGCTTCTAATGTAGATGATAAAAAATGCAACCATAAAAAAGTTTCATCTTAATGTGGATAATGAAACATATATCAGCGTGAAGTAAATATACTTTTCTTCACAAGTATGACAAAAAAAGTAAGGTTTCCAATTCGGTTTAAGCAAATTTTAGACAAGATTAAATAATGAAACTGGTACAAAAGCTGAAGTAAATTTTACTCCAAAACTACGTAGAGTGATTGATCAGGTTTCCATGTTCATAAAGCAAGTTCCTCTCTAACCGCACAATGAAGGTGGTATTAAACGGACATGCCTCCCAGACCTACCATACAAACGCAGGTGTCTCCATCTTAGGTCCTACACTCTTCCTGATATTTTTTTTTAATCATTTCACCCGGAGCAAGGCGGAAACGCCACTGATGTGCAGGGGGCTACATAAATGTAAAAAGATTAATTAGAAAAGAGTGAAGAGTACAAACTAGTTAGAAAGAAACAATAGAAAGCTGAGAAAGCAGGTGCGATGACAGATACATAGGTGGAGAGAAAGGGAAGGTTATACGGGGGGGGGGGAGCTAGAGTCCAGTGGTTAGTAGATGAGTATTGACTTTGCATTTAAATTTCTGGAGGTTGTAGCCGTCAGGAAAGCAAGAATACGGGAGCGTGTTCCACAGGCGGGATGTGCGAGAGAAGAAGCTGCAGGAGTAGAATTGTCGTCTGCATTTGGCTAACCTGACTGTGAATGGGTGGGACCCAGTTGCCAGCCTGGTTGCACGAGTAAACACCTGTTGAGGAGGCATCAGTGACTTAAGTTCGTCTGAGCAGAAGCCATGAAAGTATTTATAGAAGAGACAAAGGGAGGCCACCTTTCGCCGATGGGGAAGTGGCTGCAGTCGAGCCGCCAGATCAGTACCTATCACATTACAGACCCTCCTTTGGAGCCTGTCAAGAACACTGAGGAGAACGGCAGGGGCACCTGACCATAAATGGCAGCAGTACTCCATGCACGGACGGATGGTTGACTTATATATATGCAGGATGGATTCAGGTGGAAAAAACATCCTGGATCGACATAGTGACCCAAACTTCTTAGCAGTAGATTTTCCTATGGATTCAATATAGTGATCTCCCTGATTCCATAAGAGCCCAAGTAGGATTGTACGCCGATGACACCACAGTTTACTCTCGCCTCCTACAAAAATCTGGTGTAGGCGTCAAAGCTAACCTCGCAGCCGAGATTGAAAAAGACCTTCAATCCATATTGGACTGGGGTAAGAAATATCTAGTAAATTTTAATGCTTCTAAAACGAAGCTACTCTCAATTAACCATCATCGACAATCTCACCTACCTCCCATTAGCATGGACCAGGCTTGCCTCCCAGAGAGTAAAACACTACGCCTCCTTGGTCTCACACTTTCAGCGAACCTCAAATGGAATGACTATATGGAATCCATTGCTAAATCCGCTGCTATGAAAGTCGGTTCTCTGTGTAGGGCCCGGAAGATTTTTCCGTCTAAATCTATCCTGCACATATATAAATCTACCATCCGCTGGTCGGTTGCCCCTGCTATTCTCCTCGGGCTTCTCGATAAGGTTCTGAGGGGCGTCTGTAATGTGATAGATACCGACTTGGCAGACCGCCTGCAGTCTCTCTCCCACCGAGGCGACGTGGCTTCCCTGTGTCTCTTCTATAAATACTTTCACGGCTTCTGCTCCGATAAACTTAGATCACTGGTGCCCCCTAAATAAGAATTTGCACGAGATACTAGATTAGCAACTAGATCTCACCCTTTTACAGTGAAACCGATAAAATGCAACCGCAACTTCTACTCCAACAGTATCTTTCCTCGCACTTCCCGACTGTGGAATTCCCTTCCACACGATTGCTTCCCCGACAGCTACAATCTCCAGGAGTTTAAATGTAAGGTCAATAGACACCTCCTAACACACTAACCTGCTCCCATTCTATCAAACACTCTTCCCATCTGCCCAACCCTCATCCTCGGTATCTTTACTCATCTGTCACCTTCTTCCTGACATTCCCTATGTCTAACCACTCCTTCTCTTTACCTTCCCCTATGTAGCCCCATGCACAATAGTGGCAATGGAATGCCTTGCTTGGGATGAAATGATTAAAAAAATTATTAAACTGAAGATAAAAACTGCTATATGAACAAATTAAATTTTTTCTGTTAAAATAACTTAGGTTACATGATAATGTTGGTTGCAATCTCAAAGCATTGATTTAAAAAACCCGCACTCTAGATTTATCGAACATACACAGATGCATGATAGGGTTTTTTTCCCTAGCCAGTAAAGAAAGCCAGTAGTCGGTCACATTAGACTTAGTTTGTTTTTTCTTGCCTCCAAGTCAGAACTCTGCGATCGATTGTTTCTATTCTCGTTTATGTTTTAACACCATTCTGTGTTTCTAGATATTTTGTGTTATTAGTGTTACTTTGCCTTATTACTGTGCTTTTGCCTTATTTCTGATGCTTTGCCTTATTACTATACTTTTACCTTATTTCTGATGCTTTGCCTTATTACTATACTTTTACCTTATTTCTGATGCTTTGCCTTATTACTATACATTTACCTTATTTCTGATGCTTTGCCTTATTACTATACTTTTACCTTATTTCTGCTGCTTTGCCTTATTACTATACTTTTACCTTATTTCTGATGCTTAGCCTTATTACTATACTTTTACCTTATTTCTGATGCTTTGCCTTATTACTATACTTTTACCTTATTTCTGATGCTTTGCCTTATTGCAATACTTTTATCTTATTTCTGATGTTTTGCTTTATTACAATACTTTTACCTTTTTTTCTGATGCTTTGCCTTATTACTATACATTTACCTTAATTCTGATGCTTTGCCTTATTACTATACTTTTACCTTATTTCTGATGCTTTGCCTTATTACTATATTTTACCTTATTTCTGATGCTTTGCCTTATTACTATACTTTTACCTTATTTCTGATGCTTTGCCTTATTACTATACTTTTACCTTATTTCTGATGCTTTGCCTTATTACTATACTTTTACCTTATTTCTGATGCTTTGCCTTATTACTATACTTTTACCTTATTTCTGATGCTTTGCCTTATTACTATACTTTTACTTTTTTTCTGATGCTTTGCCTTATTACTACACTTTTACCTTATTTCTGATGCTTTGCCTTATTGCAATACTTTTACCTTATTTCTGATGCTTTGCCTTATTACTATACTTTTACCTTATTTCTGATGCTTTGCCTTATTACTACACTTTTACCTTATTTCTGATGCTTTACCTTAGTACTATACTTTTGTTTTATTTCTGATGCTTTGCCTTATTACTATCATTTTGTCTTATTTCTGATGCTTTGCCTTATTACTATAATTTTTACCTTATTTCTGATGCTTTGCCTTATTACTATACTTTTACCTTATTTCTGATGCTTTGCCTTATTACTATACTTTTACCTTATTTCTGATGCTTTGCCTTATTACTATACTTTTACCTTTTTTTCTGATGCTTTGCCTTATTATTATACATTTACCTTATTTCTGATGCTTTGCCTTATTACTATACTTTTACCTTATTTCTGATGCTTTGCCTTGTTATTATCATTTTGTCTTATTTCTGATGTTTTGCCTTATTACTATACATTTATTTTATTTCTGATGCTTTGCCTTATTACTATACTTTTACCTTATTTCTGATGCTTTACCTTATTACTATACTTTTACCTTATTTCTGATGCTTTGCCTTATTACTATACTTTTGATGCTTTGCCTTATTAATATACTTTTGCATTATTTCTGATGCTTTGCCTTGTTACTATCATTTTGTCTTATTTCTGATGCTTCTTATTACTATACTTTTACCTTATTTCTGATGCTTTGCCTTATTACTATACTTTTGATGCTTTGCCTTATTACTATACTTTTGCTTTATTTCTGATGCTTTGCCTTGTTACTATCATTTTGTCTTATTTCGGATGCTTCTTATTACTATACTTTTAACTTATTTCTGATGCTTTGCCTTATTACCATACTTTTGATGCTTTGTATTACTATAATTTTTGCTGTATTTCTGATGCTTTGCCTTGTTACTATCATTTTGTCTTATTTCTGATGCTTCTTATTACACTACTTTTACCTTATTTCTGATGCTTTGCCTTATTACTATACTTTTGATGCTTTGCGCTTAATACTATACTTTTGCTTTTTTCTGATGCTTTGCCTTGTTACTATCATTTTGTCTTATTTCTGATGCTTCTTATTACTATTATACTTTTACCTTATTTCTGATACTTTGCACTTATTACTATACTTTTACCTTATTTCTGATGCTTTGCCTTATTACTATACTTTTACCTTATTTCTACTCATACTTTGCCTTATTACTATGCTTTTGATGCTTTGCCTTATTACTATACTTTTACCTTATTTCTGATGCTTTGCCTTATTACTATACTTTTACCTTATTTCTGATGCTTTGCCTTATTACTATACTTTATATTTCTGATACTTTGCCTTATTACTATACTTTTACTTTTTTTCTGATGCTTTGCCTTATTACTACACTTTTTACCTTATTTCTGATGCTTTGCCTTATTGCAATACTTTTACCTTATTTCTGATGCTTTGCCTTATTACTATACTTTTACCTTATTTCTGATACTTTGCCTTATTACTACACTTTTGTATTTCTGATGCTTTACCTTAGTACTATACTTTTGCTTTATTTCTGATGCTTTGCCTTATTTACTATCATTTTGTCTTATTTCTGATACTTTGCCTTATTTTTATAATTTTACCTTATTTCTGATGCTTTTGCCTTATTACTATACTTTACCTTGTTTCTGATGCTTTGCCTTATTACTATACTTTTACCTTATTTAAAGTACTTTGCCTTATTACACTATACTTTTACCTTATTTCTGATGCTTTTGCCTTATTTTATGCTTTTACTTTTTTTCTGATACTTTGCCTTATTACACTTTTACCTTATTTCTGATGCTTTGCCTTATTGCAATACTTTACCTTATTTCTGATGCTTTGCCTTATTACTATACTTTTACCTTATTTCTGATGCTTTGCCTTATTACTACACTTTACCTTATTTCTGATAGCTGCCTTAGTACTATACTTTTGCTTTATTTCTGATGCTTTGCCTTATTACTATCATTTTGTCTTATTTCTGATGCTTTGCCTTATTACTATAATTTTTACCTTATTTCTGATGCTTTGCCTTATTACTATACTTTTGCCTTATTTCTGATGCTTTGCCTTATTACTATACTTTTACCTTATTTCTGATACTTTGCCTTATTACTAACTTTTACCTTTTTTTCTGATGCTTTGCCTTATTACTATACATTTACCTTATTTCTGATACTTTGCCTTATTGCTATACTTACTATTATTTCTGATGCTTTGCCTTGTTATTATCATTTTTGTCTTATTTCTGAGGTATTTTGCCTTATTACTATACATTTATTTTATTTCTGATACTTTGCCTTATTACTATACTTTTACCTTATTTCTGATGCTTTACCTTGTTACTATACTTTTACCTTATTTCTGATGCTTTGCCTTATTACTATACTTTTGATGCTTTGCCTTATTAATATACTTTTGCATTATTTCTGATGCTTTGCCTTGTTACTATCATTTTGTCTTATTTCTGATGCTTCTTATTACTATACTTTTACCTTATTTCTGATGTTTTGCCTTATTACTATACTTTTGATGCTTTGCCTTATTACTATACTTTTGCTTTATTTCTGATGCTTTGCCTTGTTACTATCATTTTGTCTTATTTCTGATGCTTCTTATTACTATACTTTTACCTTATTTCTGATGCTTTGCCTTATTACCATACTTTTGATGCTTTGCCTTATTACTATACTTTTGCTATATTTCTGATGCTTTGCCTTGTTACTATCATTTTGTCTCATTTCTGATGCTTCTTATTACTATACTTTTACCTTATTTCTGATGCTTTGCCTTATTACTATACTTTTGATGCTTTGCCTTAATACTATACTTTTGTTTTTTTCTGATACTTTGCCTTGTTACTATCATTTTGTCTTATTTCTGATGCTTCTTATTACTATACTTTTACCTTATTTCTGATGCTTTGCCTTATTACTATACTTTTACCTTATTTCTGATGCTTTGCCTTATTACTATACTTTTACCTTATTTCTGATGCTTTGCCTTATTACTATACTTTTACATTATTCCTGATGCTTTGACTTAATACTATACTTTTGATGCTTTGCCTTATTACTATACTTTTACCTTATTTCTGATGCTTTGCCTTATTACTATACTTTTACCTTATTTCTGATGCTTAGCCTTATTACTATACTTTTACCTTATTTCTGATGCTTTGCCTTATTACTATACTTTTACCTTATTTCTGATGCTTTGCCTTATTGCAATACTTTTACCTTATTTCTGATGCTTTGCCTTATTACAATACTTTTACCTTTTTTTCTGATGCTTTGCCTTATTACTATACTTTTACCTTATTTCTGATGCTTTGCCTTATTACTATACTTTTACGTTATTTCTGATGCTTAGCCTGAATACTATACTTTTACCTTATTTCTGATGCTTTGCCTTATTACTATACTTTTGATGCTTTCCCTTATTACTATACTTTTACCTTATTTCTGATGTTTTGCCTTATTACTATACTTTTGTCTTAATTCTGATGCTTTGCCTTATTACTATACTTTTACCTTATTTCTGATGCTTTGCCTTATTACTATTACTTTTACCTTTTATTTCTGATGCTTTGCCTTATTACTATACTTTTACCTTATTTCTGATGCTTTGCCTTATTACAATACTTTTACTTTTTTTCTGATGCTTTGCCTTATTACTATACTTTTACCTTATTTCTGATGCTTTGCCTTATTACTATACTTTTACGTTATTTCTGATGCTTTGCCTTATTACTATACTTTTACCTTATTTCTGATTCTTTGCCTTATTGCAATACTTTTATCTTATTTCTGATGCTTTGCCTTATTACAATACTTTTACCTTTTTTTCTGATGCTTTGCCTTATTACTATACTTTTACCTTATTTCTGATGCTTTGCCTTATTCCTATACTTTTACCTTATTTCTGATGCTTTGCCTTATTACTATACTTTTACCTTATTTCTGATGCTTTGCCTTATTACTATACTTTTACGTTATTTCTGATGCTTAGCCTTATTACTATACTTTTACCTTATTTCTGATGCTTTGCCTTATTACTATACTTTTGATGCTTTGCCTTATTACTATACTTTTACCTTATTTCTAATGTTTTGCCTTATTACTATACTTTTGTCTCAATTCTGATGCTTTGCCTTATTACTATACTTTTACCTTATTTCTGATGCTTTGCCTTATTACTATACTTTTACCTTATTTCTGATGCTTTGCCTTATTACTATACTTTTACCTTATTTCTGATGCTTTGCCTTATTACTATACTTTTACCTTATTTCTGATGCTTTACCTTATTACTATACTTTTGATGCTTTGCCTTATTACTATACTTTTACCTTATTTCTGATGCTTTGCCTTATTACTATACTTTTACCTTATTTCTGATGCTTTGCCTTATTGCAATACTTTTATCTTATTTCTGATGCTTTGCCTTATTACAATACTTTTACCTTTTTTTCTGATGCTTTGCCTTATTACTATACTTTTACCTTATTTCTGATGCTTTGCCTTATTCCTATACTTTTACCTTATTTCTGATGCTTTGCCTTATTACTATACTTTTACCTTATTTCTGATGCTTTGCCTTATTACTATACTTTTACGTTATTTCTGATGATTAGCCTTATTACTATACTTTTACCTTATTTCTGATGCTTTGCCTTATTACTATACTTTTGATGCTTTGCCTTATTACTATACTTTTACCTTATTTCTAATGTTTTGCCTTATTACTATTCTTTTGTCTTAATCCTGATGCTTTGCCTTATTACTATACTTTTACCTTATTTCTGATGCTTTGCCTTATTACTATACATTTACCTTATTTCTGATGCTTTGCCTTATTACTATACTTTTGATGCTTTGCCTTATTACTATACTTTTACCTTATTTCTGATGCTTTACCTTATTACTATACTTTTGATGCTTTGCCTTATTACTATACTTTTACCTTATTTCTGATGCTTTGCCTTATTCCTATACTTTTACCTTATTTCTGATGCTTTGCCTTATTACTATACTTTTACCTTATTTCTGATGCTTTGCCTTATTACTATACTTTTACCTTATTTCTGATGCTTTGCCTTATTACTATACTTTTACCTTATTTCTGATGCTTTACCTTATTACTATACTTTTGATGCTTTGCCTTATTACTATACTTTTACCTTATTTCTGATGCTTTGCCTTATTACTATACTTTTACCTTATTTCTGATGCTTTGCCTTATTACTATACTTTTACCTTATTTCTCATGCTTTGCCTTATTACTATACTTTTGATGATTTGCCTTATTACTATACTTTTACCTTATTTCTGATGCTTTGCCTTATTACTATACTTTTGCATTATTTCTGATGCTTTGCCTTATTACTATACTTTTACCTTATTTCCGATGCTTTGCCTTATTACTATACTTTTGCATTATTTCTGATGCTTTGCTTTTGTTACAGTTTCTTTACCGTATTACTATCTTTGTACTTTATTTCGTTTGCTTTGCCTTACTGTTGTTGTTTTGCCTTATTACTGTCGTTTTACCTTATTTTTGTCGCTTTGCCTTATTACTGTTACTTTGCCTTATTACTGTTGTTTTGCCTTATTATCATTTTGTTATATAGACACATACGCACACACAAAGTTCCATTTATAAATAAGTTTAGATATATATATATGGTCATAACACATTACATTGCATTTAAATATATGGTTCTGTTATCATTTCGAGCTCTCACGCGGTGTGACGTCATAGATCCGCATTACAAATTTACAAACTGCGTTTGCTATTTTTGGTAACTGTTGCCGTTGCTTAGCAGAGAGAGTTTTATGTCAACACAAGATAAAATCGTCGCTGATGGTCGATGTTTTTATGTTAATGTCTTTGTAACCTCTCTGAAGATGGCACATGTGAGCCGAAAGCTTAGAACCAACTTAATAAAAATTATACAAATGTTGGAGAATTTTTGTCTTTATTTTCACCTGAAATTAAAGCCAAAATACGATGTTTAAAACGGATCATGGTTAAACATAATAGACATTCATTGTCTCTTATATTTAACAGTATATGTTTAGAAAAAATATCTGCTGCCTCAATACACTAAATATATATATTTATATATATATAGTGTCATCCGCAGACAGCTCTGTTTCGCTGTATCACAGCTCATCAGTACGGTTAGAATCCGATTGCTTTTTAACCCAGGATTGAAACCCGACCAAACTGACGTCAGTCGGCGATTCTACGGGCGCTCGGTGGAAGGAGGAAGACTTTTTAGCGTGTATATTATCATTATACACGCCCAGTAGCTGAGAGTGTTTTAATTCATTGCTGAATGAACGATGCGTAGATGCCAGAGTAGCTACTGTTTTTCAAAGTCTACCATTCTTCCAGAGTACTCAATCAGGGCGTGAGAGCGTAGTCATCCGCAGACAGATCTGTTTCGATGTATCACAGCTCATCAGTACACTTAAACTCCGATTGCTTTTTAACCGAGACCGAATTAGCGTCATTCAGCGATTCTATCTCTGAGTTACCGATATATATATATATATATATATATACGTAAAAAATCACAAGATCGCCAAAACCTACCGCGGTTTCACACAACGGCTCGTCAGGGTAAAGGCAAACCAAGGACTAATCAAATAAAAAAAAGTTTGGTGGTGTCTATTTATTTGATTAGTCCTTGGTTTGCCTTTGCCCTGACGAGCCGTTGTGTGAAACCGCGGTAGGTTTTGGCGATCTTGTGATTTTTTTACGTGTCTTTGCTCTACGTTGCTTCCTTTTTGTTATTCCGCTTTGGTTAGTTCTGTATCGAGCACTTTTTCTTTCTTTGTGGTTGGTTCCGTTTGGGGTTTTTTTCTTTACTGCGGGGTATTGTATGTATTGTCTGTATTCCGCAGTTTTCTTTTTTTTTTACCCCCTCTTGTCCAACGCCTTATAGCGACGGACAATAACGGAGTTAGATTCTGTCTGTTATTTGTTGTCCTCAAAATTTATTTTCGTATAATTTTAGGATTTAGATACTTACAGAGTCGGTCTTGTTATTATATATATATATATATATATATATATATATATATATATATATATATATAAGATATGTGATCACGTAGATTAAATTCCCTATCGTAGTTTTTACAATATTTAAAAATCTATAACAACCCCAAGTGTTACATATTATCGATAATTCACGCCTCCGCGTGATCACATATCTTCACACATTCATGTTGTTTACATTATTACTTTTTTTAATTATTTAATTTTCTTTACGTTTATCTATTTTCTTCAAAATGTCGTAACACGTTTTCTGCTACAAGGTAATTTTTTAGACTTAAACTGTAATTTTGACCCTGATGATGAACGATGACGCTCGAAAGTGCTCGGATAACTTTTGGACAATTTTTATATAAATATAATTCGGAATTACAAGCCTCATTAGAAAATCTGGGAAAATACAAAAGAAAATATGCAAGACTAAGTTGTCTCTATCGTTCAACACAACGTGTTTAAAAGAAAAGATGCTGCTAAAATATACGTACTTCATATATATATATATATATATATATATATATATATATATATATATATATACGATATTGTGCAAAAGTATTAGGACAAGAACTATTTTATCTTTTATGAGAAATACTGACAGAAAATAAACAATTTAATTAAAGTAATTTTGATTAACTCAACAAATGCTTTAACAAGGTAAAAATACTTGTTACAAAATAAATTTAACATTTAGTATAATAGCCTTTTGCTTTAATTACAGCCTTCATTCTGTCAGGCATTGACATTACAAGCTTCTTCAATATATTTAATGATATCTCCTACCAAGCAGCTTGTATTTGTTACCAATGTGTGTCTTGCAAAGTAACAGTAGATTTATCAATTTTGTATCCAAAATATCCCATTGATGTTCAATAGAGTAATTTCAAAATAACTTGTTTAATAGAAAATAGGAAAAATTAAATACAACTTCTTTTTAATACATTTCTTTTACACCTAGTTTTAAATAAGCAATATTTATTAGCAATTTACTTGGCTTTTCACCCTGTTTTAATTTCAGTGAGTTTTTTAGGAAAATCACCCCTGTCCTAATACTTTTGCACACTACTGGTAGTGTGCAAAAGTGTTAGGACAAGGATGATTTTAAACTTTATTTTGATGCCTCATAAAAGATAAAATAGTTTTTGTCCTAATACTTTTGCACAGTACTATATATATATATATATATACATACACGCATCGACGCATAGTTCATTCAGTAATGAATTAGAACACTCTCAACTACAGACGTGTGTTTACATGGTATATCACACGTTAAAAGTCTGCCTTCTTCTATACCGAGCGTCCATAGCTCAGAGGTAGAATCGCCGACTAAAGTAAATTCGGTCGGGTTTTAATCCTGGCTAAAAGAATTCGAATGTCTAATCGTACTAATGAGCTGTGATACAGCGAAACAGATCCGTCTGTGGATGACTATATATATATATATATATATATATATATATATATATATATATATATATCATAACATATTATTAATTTTAATTTTTTATAAGGATCAACGGGAGATATCACAGTACAAATGAGATTTTTATTACTTTTTCATCCTGTTTGTATTTATCGTGCATCTGTTTGCAATAAAAGAGTTTGATATGTTTAGGGTCTTTTGTGGAAGTACCATATTTTGTCTGATGTGTATTGAGGTTTTTGAAATATCGTCTTATTTCCTTCATCTACAATATGGTTTGGGAAGTCATTTTTAATGGGAGTCTGCTTATTTTTTAGTTCAGAGTACAATGTATTTTTTGTGGAGGAGTTGATTTCTGCTCGGTTAATTAAGTTGTGTATAAGTGCTATTATGTAGTAGTTAAGGCATTCACTCTTATAGTGAGAGTGAAAGAGTTTTTGCTGCTTGTTTTTTTATATGAGGAGGTAGTAAATGTATATATATAATATTTACATTGTTCGACTATTTTTCTCGTATTTTTGCATTGTTTATGTCAATTTGGCCGTTGTAGCCTCCAGCTTTCTTCAGGTGATTTGAATTTCGAACCGAACCCTCTATTTCAATCACGGGGGTATGTCTTAAAGGACACATGGCCCAGTAGTGGTGAAAAAATTATGTAGAGAGTTGAGTTAAAGGGAGATAACTACATGGCTACCAAAAGTAGCATTGCACATGGAATGAGAATGATATACCCCAGTAATCGAAATAAAGGGTTCAGTTCAAAATTACTTGCAGCTGTAGAAGGCCGGAGCGTATAACGACTGAAACCTGCTAAACATGGTAATAAAGAGAAGGACAAAAGTTCGAACAATTTAAATAATATAAATACTACCTCATCTCAGAAGTATAGATAAATACCAAATATATGTTCAAACATATTTCTATTTACACTACTGTCATCATAGCCCGGCGTTGCCCGGGCAACTCGAAACATTTCAGTAGTAAAAGAAGATGCCACTTTTTATTTTACATATTTTGTTTTTGTTTGAAAAACACTTTTTTGTTTTAAATATTTCTTTTGTTTCAAAATTACGGGGGGAAAATATTCACATTTTTTTGTTGACCAAATGAATTTTTAAAACATCGGAATAAAAATTAAATATAAAGGCTCATTTTTTTTAATAAAAAATATTTTAGTCACGTTTGACACGTGTGATTTGATTTCTGTGACGTAATTCAGCAACCATCTTAGATCTTAGATGTCTTACGGAGCAAATGTAATCAATCGACCCCATTGTCCAAAAAGTGCGAAAGGGAAAATTGCTGAACTTAAACTCAAAAAGTATGTGTCGACCTGGCTTCCCTGTAGATATGTGTCCCTAGAAAGTTTGAATGGCGTAGGGAACAGTCACACACAGACTCACAGATTGCCTTTTATGTATATAGATTAACGACGCTATACGGTATAAGACCTTACTTATCAACTAATACCGCTACATATTTAACCACAGCTCCATTGGATACGAAGACCTTTTCACTTATAGGTTGGGAGATACTGTTACTCGGTGAATGTTATTTAGCTGTTATTCTGGTTAGTCAAAAAGTTATGTGTGAAGCGAAGGAAAAAATGAAAGTTATTTGCTTTACAAGTAAAATAGCGCGTTTACACAGTGAAGGTAGTTCCCATTTTGGCGCCAGTCAGCTCGCTACTTGACAATGTCGTACCGAGACTCACTACATCAAAAAAAAAAAAAAAAAAAAGAAGAAATCAAAGAAAAAAAAAGAAACGAAAAAAATCCCGGTGACTAACCTGAATCAAGAAATCAATTACGCCACGTGCCACTGCAACGAACTCTTGCTAATAGGATTATTATTGATTTTCGGTTAGTGTGTCTAGCGATAATCTGTTTCAAGACGATATAGTATAACAAGATATAACAAACGTAAATAGACACTTTGGGTATGAAACAAGAAGTTTAATTTAAACAATTCAAGAATATTATTTTGAAAATTAAATTTAGGAAACTTTGTCAATAAACAGAATCTGATACTCACAGAGAAAGAGAGAGGGAAAGCAACGCATGACATACTTGATGGGCTTGAGGGTAGAGATTCGGCACAAAGAAGAAGAAGAAGAAGAAGAAGAAGAAGAAGAAGAAGAAGAAGACTAGATTGGCAACAAATGTTTCCTTAATTTACAAAACTAGAATTGACTAGATGCAACCGTAGGTTTTATGCAAAAACAAAATTTCTTCTCTCGCATTTCTCGCTTGCGGAACTCTCTTCTGTCTTCGTACCAACCAGCTATGTATTTATACCAATCGATTTCAATCAAACCACTTTAATTCCTTTTCTTTTATTGTTTTCGCCACTATAGTTTTTGTATTTCAGATGTATCAGAACTGTTATCTTTTCTTTTGGAAAGCCGATTATACTCTATTGATAACTGTTATGTCGTGAGTAAGAATAAATAACTCAACAACAGGAATAGGTTAATTGTTGTATTCCGTGAAAATAGTATTTACAAAGGTTATTAGTATCCAATACAAGAATAAGGGTTAATCGTCTCAACCGTCGTAAGACGTAGTATGAGCAATGGGTACTTCCGGGTCGTCACCGGAAGTCTACGACTGACCTGTAGATCGGCTGCTCGGCACTCTCTATATTTAGTTGTCCCTCCCAGTAAGGGCAACATGTGACACATGGTCAGTTATAACTGGGATTTCCGGGCTATATGGCCCGGCCAAAAAATGTTTGTCTATTTTTGCCCAGTCGTGCCTCTACCCTTCGGCGGAACCACTACTGGGTTATAGCTCTCTGCTCGGAAGCAGAGAGCGCCCTCTACCCAAAGGCAGAGAACTGACAGTGTCGTAGTAGAGTACGGCTGTTCGGCACACTCTCCTACGTAGATGCCACCATTACTTTACATAGTAATGGAATAGTCCATTATAGCCGAATAGGCGCGGGAGTCCCAACAATAACTGGGAGAAAATCTTTTTTCTACTGCATATAGTTAATCAAGATTCAAGACATTGATTTGGAATCGCTTAATCTGCAATTTTAAAATACTTTTTTTTTTTTGTTTAAATCAGCGAAATACCTCATGCATTACTAACAGGCCAGATAGAGGGAAAAAGAGACAGAAGAAGGCAGCGGATAACATTTGAAGGATCTGATCAGGTGGATGACGGAACGAGGATTGCATGGTGCAACAGGAGAAACCGTGCTACGAGTCACCAGGGATCGGGAAACGTGGAAGGCCATGATCGCCTACGTCCTGAAAGGACAGGACACATAGAAGAAGAAGAAGCATCATGTAGAAATGGCATTTATTTTCCGACCTAATTTAGAAACTGTTTTATCTCGCTTTCCAGTGATTATAATATTATCTTGGTATGGCTATTCACCGATAAATACTCTAGACTGACTTTTACGGTTAATAGACTCACTTCGAGTTTTTATTTCAGCGTCTAGACTTTTGTGTCCCCGGGATGTAGTATATACTTCACAACTTCTCTCCTTTTGAGATTTTTTTTATTACTAAAAATCATATTTTATTCACACCGTCCTCCTTCTGGCGAGTTCTGCAACATACTGAACTTTGTATTTTTACGTTTTAGTACCGACTTCTAGTTTTTTTTTCCGGACGTTTCCTTTTTCTGACAATCGTACTTGTACGTTGAACGAATCCTTGGAGGTGTTGGTACATCAAAAGTATCATGCAGTACTTGCACAGGTTCTCCTTTTCCTTCCTCTACTAAACTTTTTCTTTAACTGATGTCTTTTATGTTCAGTTTTTCCTTTTAGCACATCTGTCCAATTCGTGATATTATTACGTCGTCTTTCCACATTTTTTTCATATTATATACTCTGAAAAACCCTGTTTTCACCAATTTAAAAAAAATAGTGTCCTTTTTGCAATGATGAAATTTTTTCGTTCTTATTCTTTTTGGTCCAGTGAAGCAACGATGAGGTGTTGGAAAGAATGGTAACAAAAAGCAAATTAATACTGAGCATCAGCAAGAGACAACGGAAGTTCCTGGGACATTCAATAAGGAAGGAGAGCTTGGAGAACCTGATACTGACGGGCCAGATTGAAGGAAAAAGAGACAGAGGAAGGTAGTGGATGACATATCTGCAGGGCATGATCAGGTGGATGACGCAACAGGTGTTGCGAGGAGTAACATGAGCAAACATACTGAGAGCCACAAGGGACAGGGAGACGTGGAGAACCATGATCGCCTTCGTCCTGAAGGGACAGGGCACATAGAAAAAGAAGAACAACTTGTCGAACACTGATTTAATTTTTCTTGCGAACTCCAATTTTGCTGGTGACATACCTTACAGTTTGTTTGTTATTTGGCGTTATCCGGTACACTCAAGAATTTTTTAGTGTTACTTTGCTCACATTATTATTATTTCCTTTTTGCAAAGATCAATTATAAGTACCCACAAACAGTTCAGCTTGTCCGTTTGATCTTGAGTGATACGGCGGGTCAGTAATATGTTTAATGAAGAACATTTTACAAGAATCTTCAAATCCGTAAGCAGTAAATTGTATACCATTATCTGATACTATGGCAACTGGAATGCCATATATTGTAAACAGTTCCCGTAAGAAATTCACCGTAACTGTAGAATTTGGTTTTCGTATTTAAAAATGTCAAGCAATTTAGTAAATCTATCCACTAGGGCAAAGATAATGTGATCCGTTTATCGCACCTGCGAAATCTATGTGCAGTATTGACCACGGTGTATCTGACTTTGGTTAAGGTTGTACATTCGTGATAGACTGCCAGGGTACCACCTCTGCAGGCTTTTACTACCTTTTCAATGTCTTAATCCATTTTCATCCAGTATATGTAGCTTCTCATGAGAGATTTCATCCTTGAATGTCAGCTATGAAATTAATTTAATATCCACTTTTGTAATTGTTGCCATGAATATGCATACACCTTGGTTCCTCCCCACAGTAATATGATTGGCTGTTGTCAGCCATAAATACAGACTAAGGCGGGAACGTTTATGATTACGCATATCGAAATGCCTATTACATAAACCGACACTTAAGCATACTACATACGATTACGACCAGTACCAGTCCATTACGGCTACTTGCTAGATTTTCCTACCCGGTGTCATTTGCCAAAACCACTTAGCTACTTCGAAATATATATATATATATATATATATATATATATATATATATATATATCCCTTTCCGGGACATATCAGTAATATACCAGGAATTACTACCCTTTGTGCAAACATCAGTACTCGTCCACATAGCGAATAAACATTTAAGTCTGGATTGTATTCTTTCTTGCTTTATTTTTGTCATATTTTTTTTTAAATAAACATATCTTGTTTTTGATTTTACTGTTATTTTTTCCAGGGTAACTGGTAATTTACGTACTACACTGCATAATATATTTTTCATTTCTATTTCAACTTTAATCCTGATTTAATTGTGTTCTCAAAGATTTCAGTATTTTTTGGTATCAATCTTCATAACCAAACCGCATGTTCTAATTTTTTGAACGGTTGTTATTACATTCTAAAATCATAATTTAATCAGATGGTACCCCAGGATGTGCGTTGTGGTACAGTGGATATCGGCTCGGAACGAGAAACCAGAGAGCCGAGTTCGAATTCCAGTTGAATCCATTGTATTCACTTACGCGCAAATACCCTTGGGAAAGGTATTAATCCGTCTATTCCTTCCGGTTATGGGTTAAATAGCAGGACAGATTGGGTTCTATAGCCTTGGTCGGCAACCAGTCTACCGCAGAAAGCAATGGCAAACTACTGCGGGATAATCTTCTGCCCAGTTAGTCATGTCTCTTTCGAGACATGATCGCCCAAGCGTGTATCACGTATGACACTTAACTAACTGACTGACCCCAGTTGTGATATATGCGTTGGAATTTCTGTTTTCGAACTAAGAATTGATGACAGAGGTCTGTGGTCTGTCTGTAATCGACAAATATGTCTGTATATAAATGTGTTAATTTTTTCACTGTAAATATTATTGCTAATGCCTCTTTTTCGAATTGGCTGTAATTTGTTCTACTGTTCGACAGCGTTCCTGTTACCGTTATCAAATTTATGTAAAATTATTTCTACTAAACCATAATTGCTAGCGTCTGAAGCCAAAAGATTTTCTGCTTTTTAATTAGAGTTTGCAAATGAAAAATCTGACGTTCGTATTTTTATGATGTCTTTAAATGCTTTCTGATACTTATCAGTCCGGTTACTCTTTACACTTTTTTTTAAGCAAATTCTTTCGTGGAGATCTCAAATTCTGCAGATTGAATTTTATAATTTTTGCTAGTTCCAGGAATGCTTTTCTTTTAATCATATCCCACCGAGCAAGGCGGTAACGCCACTGATGCGCAGGGGGCAACGTAAGAGTGAAAAGATTGTAACAGAGAAAGCCGGAAACCACATCCTAAACAGGGAACAAGGGATGAGCCTCTTCATATGTTCAATAGACGTGGGTGGAGTGTGAACCGGGGATAGTTCAGTCTATCTACTCTAATTGAAAAAGAACAAGAAAAAGAAAAGAGTTCAAACATTGTAACAGAGAAAGCCGGAAACCACATCCTAAACGGGGAACAAGGGATGAGCATCTTCACCTGTTCAATAGACGTGGGTGGAGTGTGAACCGGGCGATTGTTCAGTCTATCTACTCCAATTGAAAAAGGAAAAGAAAAGAGTAAAAAGATTGTAAAAGAGAAAACCGGAAACCACATCCTAAACAGGGAACAAGGGATGAGTCTCTTCACCTCTTCAATAGACGTGGGTGGAGTGTGAACCGGGCGATAGTTTAGACTATCTACTCTAATTGAAAAAGAAAAAGAAAAGAGTTCAAAGATTGTAAAAGAGAAAGCCGGAAACCACATCCTAAACAGGGAACAAGGGATGAGCCTCTTCACCTGTTCAATAGACGTGGGTGGAGTGTGAACCGGGCGATAGTTCAGTCTATCTACTCCAATTGAAAAAGGAAAAGAAAAGAGTAAAAAGATTGTAAAAGAGAAAGCCGGAAACCACATCCTAAACAGGGAACAATGGATGAGCCTCTTCACCTGTTCAATAGACGTGGGTGGAGTGTGAACCGGGCGATAGTTCAGTCTATCTACTCCAATTGAAGAAGGAAAAGAAAAGAGTAAAAAGATTCTAAAAGAGAAAGCCGGAAACCACATCCTAAACAGGGAACAAGGGATGAGCCTCTTCACCTGTTCAATAGACGTGGGTGGAGTGTGAACCGGGCGATAGTTCAGTCTATCTACTCCAATTGAAAAAGGAAAAGAAAAGAGTAAAAAGATTGTAAAAGAGAAAGCCGGAAACCACATCCTAAACAGGGAACAAGGGATGAGCCTCTTCACCTCTTCAATAGACGTGGGTGGAGTGTGAACCGGGCGATAGTTCAGTCTATCTACTCCAATTGAAAAAGGAAAAGAAAAGAGTAAAAAGATTGTAAAAGAGAAAGCCGGAAACCACATCCTAAACAGGGAACAAGGGATGAGTCTCTTCACCTCTTCAATAGACGTGGGTGGAGTGTGAACCGGGCGATAGTTCAGTTTGTCTACTCCAATTGAAAAGGGAAAAGAAAAAGAAAAGAGTAAAAAGTTCGGAAATGAGAAAACCGGAAACCACATCCTAAACAGGAAACAAGGGATGAGCTTCTTCACCTGTTCAATAGACGTGGGTGGAGTGTGAACCGGACGATAGTTTAGTCTATCTCCACCATTTAAAGCTTGTAACGTAGTAAAGTTTATTTGGGAAGGTGTATTCTTAATTGAATTTGCCATCGACGGATCTCCTTGACGACCACTTGTCAATAATTAGTCTTCTTCTTCTTCTTCTTCCTTCTTCTTCTTCTTCTTCTTCTTCGTGCTATGTCTCTTCAGGTCGTAAGCAATCATGGCCTTCCCGGTATCTCTATCCCTCTTAGCATACTTTCTCCTGTTATCCCCCAAAACCCCGATCTGGCACCTACCTGCTCAGGCCCTTCAAATATGTCATCTGCTGCTTTCCACTATCCCTTTTTCCCTCTGGCTGGTGAGTATCAGATTTCCCAAACCGTCCTCTCTCATTAAATGTCTTTAGAACTTTAGGTGTCTCTTCCTGATGCTCAATATTAATTTCCTTTTTGTTTCCATCCTTTCTAAAACTTTATCATTGCTCACATGGTCGATCCATGATATTCACAGCATCCTTCTGTAGAAACACATTTCAGCTGCTTCAAGTTTTTCCTTCATCTTTGATGAGATTGTCCAGCATTCACTGCCATATTGAAGGACAGATATCACATAACAATCCAGTACTCTCTTCATCGTTTCTAGCGAAATTGTCCTGTCTTTTAATACTCCACTCAGCTCTGGAATGCATCCTTGTGCTTTTGGATCTCAAGAATATAAATATATAGAAACTGTTGTGACCACAAAGTGAGGGGTCAGTTTATATATTGATTGTAATATAGAATTAATCCCCCACTTTATATCCAGTATGTTTCTGTAGAACCCAATTTCGGTTGCTTCAAGTCTTTCCTTCATCTTTGATGAGATTGTCCAGCATTCACTGTCATATTGAAGAACAGACATCACATCTGTCTTAGGTACTGTATTTTAGGCAAAAACAATTCGTACTTTTCCTCACTGAGTTTGAACCCGTACTATCGTATTTTTTCAAAAACTGCTTTTTCATGCCCGATATGTTATTCCTCAAATACACTTTTAATAAATATATTATCTAGATAAGCAACTGCGAAATCACAATATCCATACATGGTATCCATAACTAGTTGAACTATAGCTAGAGTAACTTTTATACCAAAAGAAGTCGGTTGAACTTATACATTCGCTTGTGAGTATTTATATCTGTTAATTCTGAACTTTCTTCTTTAGTTGTAAATACGCTTCAGAATGATCCAGCTGCGAAAACATTTTTCTACTGTTTAACTTAGGTAAATTTTCCTCTGAATTTGTTAAGGGGTAGTTATGGAGTCCTAAACCCTTGTTTACCATTTTCGAAAACTCAACGCAAACACGAGTTTTAAATTTTTTTTTCTTTACATATACAACTGTTGCTGCCAATTTTGAATAGTTATTCTTTTTAATTAGACCTGGGGTTTTTTTGTCAAATTCTTCGTCAACGTAATTCAATCTTGCGAATAAAACACTACGATTTGACTTAAATAATAGCATCGACCATTTTCTTACTTGAAATTTCACTTCGAATTTGGAACACAGACTCATCTCATCCAACAGAATATCCGGAAGACATTTTTTCATTTCTTCTTTTAAACTTTCACTCTGTGTTTTTATATATAAACTAGCATTATAAACCAGCATTGCTCGGGTGTAATGAAAGCTTTAAAACTAATCCATGGTCCTGGAGCTCAGACTCTTTGGACGTTGGCACGAAAGACTAAAAAGCAATAGTTGTTTCCAGTTAAAGCGAAACTGTAGACTGAAAGAAAAATGAATGGATGTAAATCAAATTTTGATTTCCTGGTATCGATATCAAATAAGTTTTTTTCGTCGTAAACTGAATTTTGAAGGCTAAATAAGTCCTCTGATTTAATGGTATCATGGCTGAGACTAAGAACTGCAATTATACTCTACTTAGAGCCAAACCCGAAGCAAAAACTAAAATAAAAGAGCTGAAAAAAAAAATACAGACATACAGGCAGATAAAAAGACACACACACAAATAACTTGCCTTTTATATACATATATATATTATCGATTTTCTGCTCTATTGTAAGAACTGCAACCTTGAAACTTCTGAATATCGTTTCTTATGTCTTCCGGGACCTACACAGAGAACCGACTTTCATAGCAGCGGATTTAGCAATGGATTCGATATAGTCATTCCATTTGAGGTCCGCTGAAAGTGTGAGACCAAGGAGGCGTAGTGTTTTACTCTCTGGGAGGCAAGCCTGGTCCATGCTAATGGGAGGTAGGTGAGATTGTCGATGATGGTTAATTGAGAGTAGCTTCGTTTTAGAAGCATTAAAATTTACTAGCCATTTCGTACCCCAGTCCAATATGGATTGGAGGTCTTTTTCAATCTCGGCTGCGAGGTTAGCTTTGACGCCTACATCAGATTTTTGTTGGAGGCGAGAGTAAACTGTGGTGTCATCGGCGTACAAACCTATTTGGGCTCTTATGGAATCAGGGAGATCATTAATATATATCAGGAAGAGTGTAGGACCTAAGATGGAGCCTTGGGGGACACCTGCGTTTGTATGGTAGTTCTGAGAGGCATGTCCGTTTAATACCACCTTCATTGTGCGGTTAGAGAAGAATGACTGGATTAGTTCAAACAAATGTTCAGTTATACCATAGCTCCGCATTTTACATAGAAGGCCAGCATGCCAAACTCTGTCGAACGCCTTAGATATATCCAATGCAACGGTTCGGGCTTCGCCTTTCCTGTTGAGTGCCTGGTATATGTACTCGGTGATGGTCGTTAGCATATCAGCAGTAGACCTGGTGAAGCGGAAACCATATTGCTTGTCCGAGAGGAGCCTGTGTGCTGTGAGATGCTGAACCACCTCGGCGTTGATAATGGCTTCGAACACTTTGCCAAAGATCGGAAGAAGGCTGATAGGGCGGTAATTTGCAGGGTCAGAGGGTTCTCCAGTGTTTCTAAATATAGGAACTGTAGAGGAAGATTTCCAACAGGCAGGAAAGCAGGAAGCAGATAGGCAGAGGTTGTAGAGCTTAGAAAGGACAGAGGAGAGTTCAGGGGCACATTTCTTTAAGACTATGGTTGGGATTCCGTCACCACCGCTCGCTTTGTGAGGGTCAAGTTTTAAGATTATCTTAGAGACAAGCGAAGGTGTAATGTGGACATTACTAGGTGCCTCGGTTCTAGGTGCCTCGGTTCTAGGTGAGAAGTCGGGTGTAAAAACTCCAGATGAGTCCAGACTCGAATTGTTCGAGAATTTGCGGGCAAAACCTTTCAGCCTTATCTGCTGGGGAGGTGAAGACCTAAAATTTGTTGATTAGCGGGGGTATTGTGGACTTGCTCTTGTTAAGTACTCTTTTACAGAGTCGCCAGTAGTCTTTAGAGCCGAATTTAGAGCATGCTATGCGTTGCTTCATTCTGGCAGCAAACAACATCTTAGCTTCGTTAAGTATCCTTTTACACTTATTACGAGCTGAAGTGAAAAGGCGCCTGTTTTGGTCCGACGCGTAGTTACGTGGATTAATTTTTCTTTTTACACATTTTTTGGCTTGTACGTATGCACACTCTTTTTCTTCTATTATCTTTGTGTCGTGTGTCTCGGTTTGAAGATTCAATCTACATTCGTCCGATATTTCTTGTCGTGTTCGTATTTGATTCGCTTCCAGTTTTTGGGGGATTCTAGCATGTATTTCTACGTCTTTTGTTACCTTTAATAATCCAGCTGATATATCCCGGAAAGGAATATCAGTGTAAAGGTTAGTGGAAGAATGATACTCGACACAGGAATACGATATAACGGATTTATTGTACTAATGTACAATTAACAATAAGATACAGATAAGCAATCAACGAGTAGGAGCGGAATAAACTATCAAGTAGAGAATGCCTTCGCCTAAGACGTTTGTATTTACTAGCCATCCCACACAAGGCCAGATGTGATACATGGTCATTTTATAGTGGGTATTCCCGGCCATATAGCTGGGCCAAAAAATCTCTGTCTATTTTTACCGAGTCGTGGTTCTACCCTTCAGAGGAACCACGACTAGGTTTGTGCTCTCTGCTCGGAAGCAGAGAGCGCCCTCTACACGAAGGCAGAGACCTGACAGTGTCATAGCGTCGTCAGGCGAGTGCCTAAGACGTTTGTATTTACTAGCCTACCCACGCAAGGCCAGATGTGACACATGGTCATTTTATAGTGGGTATTCCCGGCCATATAGCCGGGCCAAAAAAATCTCTGTCTATTTTTCCCCATTCGTGATTCTACCCTTCGTCGGAACCACGACTGGGTTTGTGCTCTCTGCTCGGAAGCAGAGAGCGCCCTCTACCCGAAGGCAGAGGGCTGACAGTGTCATAGCGTCGTCAGGCGAGTGCCTAAGACGTTTGTATTTACTAGCCTTCCCACGCAAGGCCAGATGTGACACATGGTCATTTTATAGTGGGTATTCCCGGCCATATAGCCGGGCCAAAAAATATCTGTCTATTTTTCCCCATTCGTGATTCTACCCTTCGTCGGAACCACGACTGGGTTTGTGCTCTCTGCTCGGAAGCAGAGAGCGCCCTCTACCCGAAGGCAGAGGGCTGACAGTGTCATAGCGTCGTCAGGCGAGTGCCTAAGACGTTTGTATTTACTAGCCTTCCCACGCAAGGCCAGATGTGACACATGGTCATTTTATAGTGGGTATTCCCGGCCATATAGCCGGGCCAAAAAATATCTGTCTATTTTTCCCCAGTCGTGGTTCTACCCTTCGGCGGAACCACCACTGGGTTTGTGCTCTCTGCTCGGAAGCAGAGAGCGCCCTCTACCCGAAGGCAGAGGGCTGACAGTGTCATAGCGTCGTCAGGCGAGTGCCGAAGACGTTTGTATTTACTAGCCTTCCCACGCAAGGCCGGATGTGACACATGGTCATTTTATAGTGGGTATTCCCGGCCATATAGCCGGGCCAAAAAATCTCTGTCTATTTTTACCGAGTCGTGGTTCTACCCTTCGGCGGAACCACAACTGGGTTATTGCTCTCTGCTCGGAAGCAGAGAGCGCCCTCTACCCGAAGGCAGAGTGCTGACAGTGTCATAGCGTCGTCAGGCGAGTGCCGAAGACGTTTGCTCGCTCTCCGCTTGTCACCGTCCTTTAGAGCCTAGAGCATTCCATTCTCGGTGATGGCAGGATGTTCCACTATAACACTAACGAAAATCATATCCTGAATCAGCTCGTTTAATTTGATTTTTTCACACAACTTATTAACGATTTCCGCGTTTGTGACAATATTTATGAGTAAATGATACAGCTTAGATAATTTCATCCAGTCAGTGCCAAATAAGTTTTTAGCATTTTTAACACGTCAGTCTTAGTTTTATACACTTGTTACGGAATGACAGGTTATATGTCATTTCGCCAATAAAAAATCATTTCTCATGTGGCACGCTACATGCGACTTTCGAAGTTATTTTTAATGTAAGTTTTCCGTTTGCTTTCCACATGGCTTCTTTGATTATTGTGATAAAACAGCTAGTGTCTAGATGCATTTTTACATCAACATTCATTAATTTTAGTGTACAGAAATTTTCTTTGGTTTTCTGTAGCACTTTCTGGTATTGAGGAAAACTATCCCTAGCGCTGCCAATTGCTATCTTCACATACCAAAACGCTACGTGTGATTTTCAAAGTTCTTTTTAATATAGGTTTTCCGTTTGCTTTCCACGTGGCTTCTTTGATTATTGTGATTATTGTGATACCACTACCAGTTTCTAGTTGCATTTTCACATCCACATTATTAATTTTCACATTTACAAAATTTCATTTGTTTTCTCTGATTATTTTTACCGTCGCAACGCTGTGTACAATTATTTCAGTGAGAACTTTTACTTCACTTAGTTTTACAGCGTTACTTTTTATCTCTTGCTTTTCCTTGCCAGGGGCATTTCGAATTTTTAAAGGGGCAGTCATTTTTTAGATGTAAACTTCCACATATAAAACGGATTTTCATTTTGCATCCTTTTCTTTTGCGTGTACGTAAGCACATTCTTTTCCTCAATTTCTTCAGCATCGCGTTTCAGATTTTGGATTCTCTGACATTCTTGCGATATTTTCTGTAGAGTAAGTTTATTATTCTGTTCAAGTTTCTTTAGAATTCACGAGCGTATTTCTGCGTCTTTTTTCGCGGTTAACCCTTGAACGGAAATTAATCTTTTAAATATATCTAGATTCAGTACGTTTAATCTGAATTTTTCACAATTCTTGTTAACGATTCCAGCGTATGTGAATAAATCTTTATCTTCTTTACGTCAGATCCATAGATTTTCAACGAGTAATGATTAACGATCTTTTCCAGCTTAGAATCTTTGACAGAATATTTATTATTTTTTAAAAACAAATTTCTTTTGTTTTTGTTTTTTTTCGGTAGTCCAAAATTACAGTATTTTTTGTTTTACCGATACTAACTTTATCGTCTTTTCAGTCTCTGCACTCTTTGAAAATTTGTTCGTATTTTTAAAAAAATAAGCAGAAATAGATTGTATATAACTTGAAATATTGCATTTGCTTGTGTTGGAAATGAAAGCACTTGGAGAATTTTCGTTTTCTTCAGACGTATTTCCATTAATTTTATTGTTGTTTCTCGACTTCCAAAATCTGCTGATGTCGCTATTGTTGTTGTTTCCGATTTTTTTGGTGTATTTTTACCACAGAAGCCGATATTTCTTCCATAATTTTTCTCTTTTCTGACACAAACCAGAGAGAAACCGATTAAACTAACGCGGTTAAAAAATCTCGTCGTCACTGTTACTATATACGCCGGAGAAACAAGCATATTCCCTTATTGTTATGAGTATGAGTTACGATATTTTTGCCCCTCCTGCTATAACTCATGAGTTTCGATTCCTCCCCATCACTGTAATATCTAACTTTCTAGCGGTCATAATATTAAATCTTACTTATCGACATCTGTTAGAAATACTCTTCACTGACTGGGGTCTATTATTTACACTACAGCAGAAACATTGAAGGGGAAATTATTCAAATTGTCTTATACATTATTAGAATTTTAACAAGTTAATTCTACTTGGATCAATTCTGGACGTGCGTTGATGTGCAGCGGATATCGGCGCGGAACGAGAAATCGGGGAGCTAGGTTCGAATTCCAGTTGAATTCATTGCATTCACTTACGCGCAAATACCCTTGGGAAAGGTATTAGTCCGTCTCTTCTCCCGAGTTATGGGTTAAATAACAGGGCAGGGTTCTATAACCTTGGCTGGCAACCAGTCTACCGTAGAATGCAATGACAACCTACTGTGGGATAATCTTTTGCCCAGTCAGTCGAAAGCGTGTATCACGTATGGCAATTAACTGACTGAATTCTACCTGCATCTGACTAGATTTAACGTTAAAAGTGTTTTAAATGCAAAATGTATTACACTTCTGTTAAAAATTTTAATTCGGGCAGTAAATTTGTGTTGTAAAGTAAACTTAAAACGAGAATTAATATTAATAAAAAATATAAAATACTTCTGCATGTTTATAATGGAATTGAAATGTTACTGCAGCAAATGTTCTGATGAACTATATTCATTACTTCCACCTGTGAAAACATTTACAAGACCAACCATGTCGTATAAACATGGACGAACCATTTTTATTTCAGGCTTTTGTAAAAATAAAATTCCATTCTGAAAGTATCTGGCTAAGAACCACTCAGTCAGTTAGTTAAGTGCCATACGTGATATCCCGCAGTAGGTTGCCATTGCTTTCTGCGGTAGACTGGTTGCCAGCCAAGGCTATAGAACCCAATCTGTCCTGTTATATTATTAAGTGGGGGATCAGTTTATTACTTTATAACAATATAAAACTGATCCCCCACTTTCTACCCAGTAGAAGCCATAATCATGTCTCCAACTATTATATTCCATCAGTCAGTTAAGTGCCATACGTGATACACCCTTTGAGTGATCATGTCTCGAAAGAGACATGACTGACTGTGCAGAAGATTATCCTGCAGTAGGTTGCCATTGCTTTCTGCGGTAGACTGGTTGCCGACCAAGGCTATAGAACCCAATCTGTCCTGCTATTTAACCCATAACTGGAAGGAAGAGACGGATTAATACCTTTCCCAAGGGTATTTGCGCATAAGTGAATACAAGGGATTCAGCTGGAATTCGAACTCGGCTCCCCGATTTCTTGTTCCGAGCCGATATCCACTGTACCACAACGCACATCCTCCACTGTACCACAACGCACATCCTCCACTGTACCACAACGCACATCCTCCACTGTACCACAACGCACATACTTTGCGTAATAAACTCCGAAAGAATGCTTCCACGACCTTATCATCTCAAGTCTGAGGTAAACTACTATTTATCATGCCTATCATGTAAATCTGAACTTACCTCCTCGTTCCTTGTCTGAAGCCAACCTGATTTAATAACCATTCATCTTGAGAAATACTTGAACCTTGTATTGGGTGAACATTTAGTAAAAAATACATCAAACCACTGGCTAAGGACCGCTACTTTGTGTAATAGACTCCGAGAGAATGCTTCAACGACCTTATCATTTCAAGTCTAAGGTAAAACTTTACTTATTATGCCTATCATCCCACACTTAACTCCTCGTTCCTCGTCCGAAGCTGTTGTGGATTCCGGGTG
Source organism: Ascarosepion bandense (assembly GCA_037127315.1). Lineage (NCBI taxonomy): Eukaryota > Metazoa > Mollusca > Cephalopoda > Sepiida > Sepiidae > Ascarosepion > Ascarosepion bandense. The sequence continues at coordinate 2,677,427 of JBBBDQ010000690.1, read as the reverse complement.
AGAAACCACACAAAATAATAAATAACAAAAACAGATATGGAGATAGAAAATGTAAGTTATATTGAACAAAATATACAAACTGGAACACGGGTTAGTCAATTCAGGAATACTACTAGTAGAAATCAATATATACAACGTAAAAACACATGAGTACATTTACTTAGTTCTTAGGGAATTAAAGTGTTGTGGATTCCGGGTGAGAAACCACACAAAATAATAAATAACAAAAACTGATATGGAGATAGAAAATGTAAGTTATATTGAACAAGATATACAAACAGGAAACACGGGTTAGTCAATTCAGAAATACTATTAGTAGAAATCAATATATACAACGTAAACAGACATGAGTACATTTACTTAGTTCTTAGGGAATGAAAGTGTTGTGGATTCCGGGTGAGAAACCACACAAAATAATAAATAACAAAAATAGATATTGAGATAGAAGATGTATGTTATGTTGAATAAGATATACAAACTGGAACACGGGTTAGTCAATTCAGTAATACTATTCGTAGAAATCAATATATTCGGTCTTGCAGTGAAATAGTATGTCTGGGTAATGAGTCTATATCCAAACAACACCAACTAACTCTGTACCAACTTAGTGACCAACTGCTTTACAACTCTACAACTACAGTATTTAGTTGGCCTTCACACCTAAGGCAACATGTGACACAAGGTCATTTTATCTGAGTCTTCCGGGCCATATAGCCCGGCCAAAAATATCTGTCTATCGTTACCCAGTCGTGACTCTACCTTTCGACGGAGCCACGACTGGGTTAGTGCTCTCTGCCCGAAGGCAGATAGCACTGACAGTTGCAACTCTACAATTACAATATTTATTTTTGTTAAATACAAAAAAATGCGGCATAAGATCAAAAGGGGGATGGGGAATGACTGGTCGTTATCTGTCTTACATTAACTTAGCTAGCCCCACCCACTGATCCAAGCAGACAATACAATATCCCTTGCACCAAAACACACATTCTTATGTATCATTCTTGCTACAAACACCATAATACCTCAATATATGTTTCTTGAGCCATGCTATACCTTTGTGGAAAAGTATAGATTTTCGGCAATGTCATATTATTTCAATTTGCTCTGATGGCATTTTTATGTACATTTTAGCAAAATTAAATGCTTCCAGTAAACCTTTCTCAGACATTGATGGGTAAAAGTTTTTTTATATCATATTTGATGAATGTGTATTTATTTTTGCATTTAATTTTTTGGAACCAGGAAATACAGTCACTGGTTTGCTTGAGTGGTTGTTCTTAACAAGTCGTAAATATCTTTTTAATAATATATGATGGCTTATTTTGCCCATTTCTGTTTTTTTTAGGATTAATTAGTCTGTATGATGGATTGTTGTTAAAGTTATATTTATGGTTTTTCACTTTAAGGAAAGCTTGTTTACCAGATAGTATTTATATTTTTTTACTTAAATTTAATTTATCCGTGATGATTTTAGCCTCATTATTAAATGTTTTCAATGTATGACTCTGGAGTTTTATAAGATTAATTAGTTCTTCTAATAATTTTTCATATATGTTTGGGTTTATTTGGTACATATTACTGGATTTATCTCCTTTAATAAGGATGTTTTGTGTGTTTGTTTTTTTTACTTCAGGATTTTGTTTTTGATTTTTTTAAATTTTATATTGTCTAAAATAGAGATCAACTCTTTTTCAAAAGTAATTAATTCTTTGATTAAAGGGGGGATAATTCGTTGTTTTAAAATTGAAATTACTTACATTTTTATCTTTTCTTGTTCCTATAGTTTTATTGAAAAAGAAAAAAGCTTTCCATATCAGTCAGTTAAAAAGCCATACGTGAAACACGCTTGGGCGATCATGTCTCGAAAGAGACATGACTGACTGGACAGAAGATTATCCCGCAGTAGGTTGCCATTGCTTTCTACAGTAGACTGGTTGCCAACCAAGGCTATAGAACCCAATCTGTCCTGTTATTTGACCCATAACTGGAAGGAAGAGACGGATTAATACCTTTCCCAAGGGTATTTGTGCGTATATAATTGCAACGAATTCAACTGGAATTCGAACTCGGCTCTACCGAATTCGCGTTCCGAGTTGATATCCACTGGACCACAGATCATTCTTATTAAAAAGTGTTCAATTTTTGTAGAAGTTGAAGCATATATGATTTCCTATCAGGTATCGATAAGTTTTTTAGAGAGTGTAATATTTTAAATTCCTGCATTGTTGTTTCTTTGCTTAGCGTTAAGTGTGTTTTTTATTTAAAATACACTATTTTGTTTATTGCATTTGTTGAGATCTGTGGCGTTAATTATTGAAATACAGTATTTTTTTAAAGATTTACTGTTTGTTTTTTTTTGTTTGGTTCGATCTGTGTCATTTAGAAACTGTTTGTTTTGTGATAGTTGAAGCATGTATTCGTTTCGGTTGTGTATCGGCATATCGTGTAATAATCGTAAATCCTTCACTGTTGTTTTTTCTTTTTTTCTTTTTTCCTTCTGCGTTCAGTAAGTTTATATGTTGAACTGCACTGTTTTTTTTTTCCGTGCGTCTGGTAAAATCTGTCGTTTATTGTTGAAATACAGTAGTGTTAAAAGTGCTCAATTGAGCATATTGATTGTTTAATACTTAGTTGTTGGTCCTAATAGGGTTAGACCAGTACACATTTGTATTAAAAAGTGTTCTATACAATTATATGGTAGAACTTTTGAATATTTTAAATTTTTAAACGAGTTATCCCGGTTTCTACCTATGAGTGGTGTCTTCAGGCAATTTTTAATAACTGATTTTATCTTTTACCGTTTTTCTTTTTAAGAACGCTCTTGTAACGGTGTTTTATTTGAACGTTCACGTGGCAGGGAATTTATGAACGCGCATTGTTTAAATTCAAACGAATTATGACGTTTACATCTTTCAACATGGAGCATTGTAGTGAATATTGTTGATTAATGAGTGTATTGGAATTTTGTAGACAGATTTAACATTAGCAGATAGCATTGCAAGTTTTATGATCTTGCGACTAGACTAATCAAAATTATCAGTTGAATTTTTTGTCCACTGTTCGTTGTTGTGGATGAGAACTGATTTTCTACAGTTCAAAATTATTTTGATTTCAATTATTTTGATTTATCTATGGTAGCCCTGGATTCTGCAGAATCTTCTGATCTAGTAGGACTATTCCTATTGTACAGCCTCACGGCGTATAAAGAAATCGACACCAACAATACAGGACTCTATAGAGATGACGGACTCATGATAATAAATAAATCTACTGGAGGTAAGGTCGATAAAACTAGAAAATTAATTCATAAAGTCTTTTAGTCTTAATGTAGTAATTAACCCTAATATCAAGCAAGTTGACTTCCTAGACATAACATTAGACTTAGTATCAAACAGTTTTCAACCTTAAATGAAAAATAATGCTAGCCTAATCGATATAAACCCCAATTCTAATCACCCACCAACCATTAACACACACTCCTCAAATAAAGAAATATAGATAAAGTAATTTACGATAAAATTCTCAAAGACAGCGGATATCAATCATCCAAAATTAATTTTGTCGAAAAATTCAAAAGCTCGATGAGTAAAAATAGAAACCGGAAAATCATATGGTATAACCCTCCTTTTAATCAGTTAGTTAACTTTAAACTGGGACATAAGTTTCTTAAACCAATAGAGAAGCATTTTCCCAAAAGTAACCCTCTTAGCAGAATATTCAATAAAAATACAATAAAACTAAGCTATAGCTGCTCCAGCAATCTAGAAAAAAATAATTAAATTACATAACAGTAAAACATCAAAAACACACAACAAAAATAACCCCAAGACTAATATCAGTCTGCCACATAATAACAAACTTTATAACTGTAGAAATCCAAACCAATGCCCCATTCCTAATAAATGTTTAACGAAATCCCTAATAATTTTGAACTCTAGAAAATCAGTTCTCATCCACCACAACAACGAACAGTGGACAAAAAATTCAACGGATAATTTTGATTTATCTATGGGAGCCCTGGATTCTGCAGAATCTTCGGATCTAGTCGACTATTCCTATTGTACAACCTCACGGCGTATAAAGAAATTGACAATAACAATATAGGACTCTAAAAAGATGACGGACTCATGATAATAAATATATCTACTGGAGGTAAGGTTGATAAAATTAGAGGGCTCAGTCGTAATGAGAGCATTTTTTTAACCATTTCACCCGGAGCAAGGCGGAAACGCCACTGATGTGCAGGGGGTTACATAAATGTAAAAAGATTAATTAGAAAAGAGTGAGGAGTACAAACTAGTTAGAAAGGAACAATAGAAAGCTGAGAAAGCAGGTGCGATGACAGATACATAGGTGGAGAGAAAGGGAAGGTTATACAGGGGAGGGGAGAGAGCTAGAGTCCAGTGGTTAGTAGATGAGTATTGACTTTGCGTTTAAATTTCTGGAGGTTGTAGCCGTCAGGAAAGCGAGAATACGGGAGTAAGTTCCACAGGCGGGAAGTGCGAGAGAAGAAGCTGCAGGAGTAGAATTGTCGTCTGCATTTGGCTAACCTGACTGTGAATGGGTGGGACCCAGTTGCCAGTCTGGTTGCACGAGTAAACACCTGTTGAGGAGGCATCAGTGACTTAAGCTCATCTGAGCAGAAGCCATGAAAGTATTTATAGAAGAGACAAAGGAGGCCAAATTTCGACGATGGGGAAGTTGCTGCAGTCGAGTCGCCAGATCAGTACCTATCACATTACAGACTCTCCTTTGGAGCTTGTCAAGAACACTGAGGAGAACGGCAGGGGCACCTGATCATAAATGGCAGCAGTACTCCATGCACGGACGGATGGTTGACTTGTATATATGCAGGATGGATTCAGGTGGAAAAAACATCCTGGATCGACATAGTGATGTGAGGGCAGGTTGGACAGTACTAGCTTGTAAAAAGAGAAAGACATGCAGGTGTACCAGCATAGAAGCGTTAGTTAAACAGCTGTTGTATTCCGGTTGACCATTGTATTGTTCGGTTGAATTTAGTCGTTTATTTTAAATGCCACACATTTTCATTACTTAATTGTCTCTCCCCACATCGTTATGTTTAAATTCTCACACTTTACTGGATATGTCGGTGGAATGTATTCCGATTGCATACTCGACAGTTTGGAATACGAAATTTATCCTTTGTTACACTGGCTCCAACTTAGGTTTAAAGAGCGCATTTCACTACTAGTTTACTAGTTAGTCAGTTAAGTGCCATACGTGATAGACGCTTGCATCTGTTCGATTTCTTTTGCTCATCTTTCTATCGCTAGGGCGATCATGTCTCAAGAGAGACGTTACTGACCAAGCAGAAAATTTTCCCTCAGAAAGTTTCCATTACTTACTGCAGTAGACAGGTTGCCATCCAAAGCTATAGAACCCAATATGTTCTGCTATTTAACCCATAGCTGGAGGAAGAAGAGATGGATTATATTATATTATGATATCAATAAGTAGTAATTAGTGGGGGATCAGTTTATTATATCATAACAATAGAAAACGTATCCCCCACTTTATAACCCGTCGAATCATTACTTATGTTTCCAACCATTATATTTAGTCAGTCAGTTAATTACCATACGCGGTACAAGCTTGGACGATCTTGTTTCAGAATAGATATAACTGACTGGGCAGTAGATTTTCCCGCAGTAGGTTGCCATTACATTCTGCGGTAGACTCATTGCCAATCAATACTATAAAATCTAATATAAGCTATTTAACCCATAGCTGGAGGGAGAAAAGACGAATTAATACCTTTCTCAAGGGTATTTGCGCGTAAATGAATGCAACGAATTTAACTGTTAACCTGTAAATTAAACAAAATAGACTAGTTCGGAATTCGAACTTGCCACGCTGATTTTACTTACCAAGTGTAATATATAGGCTCAACTTTTAATATAAAACGGACTTCATTTTAAATAATTGGCAGCGGTTGATTTGATATGTAACGAGAAATGTCTCCGTCGAGGATTTCTCTCCGTGACAGTGACCAGGTCAGTGATTTCCGACATTTTGTAGACGCCGGGTAAGGCAATGATAGCACAGAGTGCCTCGAAGCAGCTGACGAGACCTTTTCACTGATACAACGCGACAGAAAGAATTGCAAAAGAAATCGAACATAACGAATCGTTTGATTAACGTTCATTTGAAAACGTGGTGCTCGCTTCCGATGGCTCGAGAGCGACAGTTTAGCTAATAATTATCTTGTTTTGAAAATCCTCCAGCTAAGATGGCAGCAATTAAGGAGGAACAGGTGCAGTTTTGAAACTGGATAATTGGTTTTCAAAACAAAATGGTGGGCACCTGAAAGAACGCTAGCGTCGAAAATCACAAAACTCTTAATCAGCTTTGATTAACAGCTGTGCGCATGAGATAACCTATCACTAATGTGCTGACAATCCACAAATTATAGATGGCTACAGAAAAAGGCTTTGTTCTGCAGGAAGAAGCATTCCACTATTCAATTCAAGTTGTCATGTCGGCGACTTGCAGTAGATTAATCATTGACCATTCAAGTTTTTTTTTTTTTTAATCATTTCAGCCCAAGCAAGGCAATCCACTGCCACTATTGCGCATGGGGCTACATAGGGGAAGGTAAAGAGAAGGAGTGGTTAGACATAGGGAATGTCAGGAGGAAGGTGACAGATGAGTAAGGATACCGAGGATGAGGGTTGGGTAGATGGGAAGAGTGTTTTTATTTTAATCATTTCACCCCAAGCAAGGCAATCCACTGCCACTATTGCGCATGGGGCTACATAGGGGAAGGTAAAGAGAAGGAGTGGTTAGACATAGGGAATGTCAGGAGGAAGGTGACAGATGAGTAAGGATACCGAGGATGAGGGTTGGGCAGATGGGAAGAGTGTTTGATAGAATGGGAGCAGGTTAGTGTGTTAGGGGATGTCTATTGACCTTACATTTAAACTCCTGGAGATTGTAGCCGTCGGGGAAGCAATCGTGTGGAAGGGAATTCCACAGTCGGGAAGTGCGAGGAAAGAAACTGTTGGAGTAGAAGTTGCGGTTGCATTTTATCGGTTTCACTGTAAGAGTATCAGGGATATGAAAGGTGAAGGCGACAGTCAAAACATCAAAATGGGGAAAAGGCGTAGGATAATATATATATATATATATATATATATATATATATATATATATATGAAATGATTTGTTTTAACATTATTTTTGATCGATACTCCTATTTAAGTAGATATTCTGTTATAGTGTTATATATAATGTTATATATTTATTTCTACCGGCCTGATTATTTACGATGAAATTTTATTGCGAAAATGTTTGTCATTCGGCAGGATTCGAACTTGCGACCCCAATTCACATAGAGGAAGCCACCATGTGATCTGCCAAGGAGACATTTTCGTAATAAAAATTTATTGTAAATAATCATGCTGGTAGAAATAATTATATAATACAGTTTGATTATAAATAGAATATCTAATTAAATACGAGTATCGATCAAAAGTAGTGTTCAAACAAATCATTTCGAATTGTTGGTTGTTTATAATCAATCTTCGTTAAAATTCGTTAATTTCCGTAACATGACGATTATCGTAAATAATCCGGCCGGTAGAAATAAATATATAATACTGTTTGATTATAAACAGAATGTCTACTTAAATATGAGTATCGATCAAAAATAATGTTCAAACAATTCATTGTCAGTTGTTTATAACCAGTTTTGTTAATCTTCGTAACATGTTTATATTTGTTGACATTACGCTAAATTTCAGTGCAGATATGGTTATTACGATGAATCAAAAGTTGTGTTATATAGGCTTGATTTGACTTCGATTAGACTGATGGTCATTCGTGGTCCAAAGGTCTAAGACGCCCCAGATCAATTGGTGGATAAAGGTCGCAGGTTTGAATCCTGCTAAATGACACATTTTCGTAACAAAAATTTATCGTAAATAATCAGGTTGGTAGAAATAAATATATAATACTGTTTGATTATAAACAGAATATCTTCTTAAATACGAGTATCGATCAAAAATGATGTTCAAACAAATCATTTCAAATTGTCGGTTGTTTATAACCAATCTACGTTAATCTTCATTAATTTCCGTAATATATATAGTTACATGTTGGTGAATTATAACAAAAGAAAAGCAAATGATTTACCAAAATACAGAACTAAATCAGAAAAATATATTTAATTTACAAAAAACACAAAATAAAATATATACAAATATACAATTGTGAGATTCAAAACAGAAAACATAGTTTACTGGCGAAGTGTTAGGAGGGCGAAGGAATGGTGAGGGTTAAGTATTTTTAACACGTTAGGGCTAGCGAAGTAATGTAAGTGCTATTACTGGAAATCCACAAATATATATATATATAAAGAACAATTTTTAGTTTGGTCGATAAAAATATTCAAAAATCTTATTTACCAGTTTAATTTCAAAAGGTTCTTTTTTGGGGTTTTTGTTGGTCGGCAACTTTTCATAGAGATTCTTTCGGACATATACAATAATTCTCGATTCAAAAGTCGGAGTTGATAATATCAGAAATTCTTTTTTTACAATTGACAACTCTCTTCAAAAAACCTAATTTTATAGGGGCTAGCACCTAATTAGCATATTTCTCGAATAATCTAGATTTTTCTCGAATATACTGGAATGATCTAGAATCTTTCAAATGTTCTAGTTCTAATTTCATAATTTTCCAAATACTTCATGAATAAAAAAAACATTTTTGCATTAACAAGTAAGACTCAGTAGAATCCCTTACTATAAATTTTAAACTTTCTGTTGACTTTACTAATATTTTTATATAGAAATGCACCCTCATAATAATATATAATGTATCGAGGCAGCAGATAATTTTTTAAACATATACTGTTAAATATAACAGACAATGAATGTCTATTATGTGTCGAAAATTAATTCGACTTATCAAAGTGAGCCGGTTGCAAAAGAAAATGACCTTCCTTTGTGTTGTCTGATCGCCTCTTTTTTTGTACAAGAATGGACACGCCTGATGTGTACATATAATTCTGCCAATACATAGAACGGCAGTTTCAAAGCAGTTAACTTTGCTACTATGACACTGTCAGCTTTCTGTCTTTGGGTAGAGAGCGCCAGTCGTGGTTCCGCCGAAGGGTGAATCACGACTGGGGAAGAACAGACAGACATTGTTTTGGCCTGGCTATATGGCCGGGAAGACCCACAATAAATAGACCTTGTGTCACATCTAGCCTTGCGTGGGAAGGTTGGCAAATACCGTTGTAAAGCAGTTGGCTTTGCTATTTTGATACTGTCAGCTCTCTGTCTTTGGGTAGAGTGCGCTCTCTGCTTCCGAGCAGAGAGCACTAACCAGTCGTTGTTCCGCCGAAGGGAGGAATAACGACTGGGGAAGAATAGACAGACATTTTTTTGGCCTGGCTATATGGCCGGGAAGACCCACAATAAATAGACCTTGTGTCACATCTCGCCTTGCGTGGGAAGGTTGGTAAATACCGTTGTAAAGCAGTTGGCTTTGCTACTATGACACTGTCAACTCTCTGTCTTTGGGTAGAGAGTCGTGGTTCCGCCGAAAGGTAGAATCACGACTGGTGAAAGATAGACAGATATTTTTGGCCTGCTATATGGCGGGGAGGACCCACATGAAAAAGACTTTGTGTCACATTTTACCTTAAGTGGGAAGGTGACGAAATACCGTTGCAAAGCAGTAACTACCTTTGTCACTATCAGTTCTCTGCCTTCGGGCGGAGAGCACTAACCCAGTCGTGGTTCAGAGGGATTACTGGGACGTTAACATAAAAACATCCACCATCAACGATGATATTATCTTGTGTTGACATAAAACATTGCTATGTGACGATAACAGTAACCGAATAGAAGACGCAGTTTGTAAATATTATACTTAGAACCAGCATAATAAAAAAAATATTTAAATTTTGAACATTTTTTCTTTATTTTCACCTGAAATTAAAGCCAAAATACGATGTTTAGAACGGCCCGTGATTAAACATAATAGACATCCATTGTCTGTTATATTTAACAATATATGATTAGAAAATATATATCTAAACTTACTTATCAATGGAACTTTGTCTCTGAGTGTGTGTGTCTGTGTGTGTGTTCGTTACCTATAGACTCCGAAACGGCTGAACCTATTTTCTTAAAAATTCACACAGTTCTACTATAAGCATCTGCGTGTGTTCTTAGCTAGGTTTTGTGTCGAGGTAGCCCCAATAAATATCGAAAATTGATAATCGAAAAAATCGGGTTATAGAACGAATGGTCCGATTTTAATCAAATAGATGCATTCATAGACAAAGACATAAGAAACGATATTCAGAAGTTTCAAGGCTGCAGTTCTTACAATAGTGCAGAAAATCGATAATATATATATATATATATATAAAAGGCAAGATGTGTGTGTGTGTGTGTGTGTGTGTGTGTGTGTGTGTGTGTGTGTGTGTGTGTTTATCTGCCTGTATGTTTGTATTTTTTTCAGCCCTTTTATTTTAGTTTTTGCTTCGGGTTTGGCTCTAAGTAGGTATAATTGCAGTTTTTAGTCTCAGCTATGATACCATTTACTCAGAGGACTTATTTAGCCTTCAAAATTCAATTTACGTCGAAAAAAACTTATTTGATATCGTTACCAGGAAATCAAAATTTGTCTTATATCCATTAATTTTTCTTTCAGTCTACGGTTTCGCTTTAACTGGAAACAACTATTGCTTTTTAGTTTTTTGTGCCAACGTCCAAAGAGTCTGAGCTCCAGGACCATGGATTAGTTTTAAAGCTTTCAACGCCGGGCTATACTGCTAGTATATTAATAAAAATACATATCCCACGTCCATGGCACGACTCGAAGTTTCATGACGAGCATATTTCAAACTGAAAATTTAATAGATTTGAATTTAAGTTCACTCGATGTTTTATTAATACGGTTACAGTTTTAAATATTCTAAGTTTACATATAGAAAAAAAATTTAAAATTTACATTTAAAATTTAGAATTAAAATGAGAAAAAAAATTAAAATAAAAAATAATAAAATGCAGGGAGAAGAAATCAAAGGGGCGTAAATCCTGAACCTTAAAAATTTAAATATTCAAATATTATATGTACATAAAAAATGAAGGGAAAATGAAAATTTTCAAATTTTAAATAAATCTTTTAAAAGAAAAAAAAGAAAAGAAAAGAAAAATGAAAAAAAATTTAAGAAGTAAAATTTAGAATTAAGAGTTTATAATTAAACAGTGTCGTCTTCTTTTTCATGTGTCGTGTCCCTTCAGGACGTAGGACGATCATGGACTTCCACTTGGCTCTCTCTCTTGTCGCTCTCAATAATTTTTCTCTTGGTATCTTTTCTAAACCTCGCTCCGTCATCTATTTGCTCAGACCTAACAAGTACGTCTCGAGATGCTTTCCTCTGTCTCTTGTTTCATTTATCCAACCTGTGAGTATTAAGTTCTCCAGGCCCTCCTTCCTCATTACGCTTCCCAGGAACCTTATTTGTCTCTTCCTGATATTAAGTATGAGTTTTCTCGTTTGCATCCTTTCCAAAACCTCGTCGTTGCACACGTGCTCTGTCCATGGTATCCTCAGCATCCTTCTGTAAAACCACATTTCTGCTGCCTCAAGCTTCATCTTTGATGGGATCATCCAGCATTCATTTCAATGCTGAAATACAGATATCCCATAGCAACCCAACACTATTTTCCTTGTTTCGAATGAGATTTTCCTGTTTTTCTGTACTCTGGTTAGCTTCTGAGATGCGTCTTTGGGCATGCCGATGCGTCTTTGGGCATGCCGATGCGTCTTTGGATCTCCATGTCACATTTTCCATCCTCTTACACGTTTCCTTTTTTGCTAGAGATAAGGAATGTAAAAATGTTCCATATTTTTCGACTTTTCAAGCGCTTTCAGCCGCTTCACTGGCCATTTTCAAGGATGATATTTTTCTGATATTGTTACTATGTCCTTACTGTAATACAATTTTTGTGTTTTTTGTGTTGCGCGCCACAAGGTAACGCCTATATATATATATATAGTCATCTGCAGACAGATCTGTTCGGCTGTATCACAGCTCATCAGTACGGTTAGACTCCGAGTGCTTTTAACCCAGGATTGAAACCCGACCGAATTGGCGTCAGTCGGCGATTCTACCTCTGGGCTATGGGCGTTCGGTAGAAGAAGGCAGACTTTTTAGCGTGTATATTGTCATTATACCCACCCAATAGCCAGAGTGCTCTAATCCATATATATATATATATATATATATATATATTTATAAAACTTTCAAAACTCTATTTCCACTGTTAAATAATGTAAGGTTGATGGTAGGAGACAAATGTCACTACATAATACCTCTCGTATAGCGAGATATTTTCAATATTGTGATTTGAATAGTATTTTTGTATTATCAACGAAATTTTTTCTTTCGGGTTCTTGTAAATTATAGGTTAATAAATGTTTTTATTGCGCTCCTAATATTATCAGATAGGTGGTATGTAAGGCGTCTAACGACCGAAAATCGGAGATTTATACAAGGCATGTTGACAACATTTTTGTTTTGATAAAAATATGGACGCAATTTTAAATCTGGAATTAAATTTTGAAAAGATCTCGCTACAATTTACCTCAAAGGCTATAACGAAATCGCGTTTCTTGATGTCAAGAAAGTACTAAAAACAAACGAATTTATCAATTACAGAAGATATTCAACAGAAATGCTATTAAATTCAGTTAGTTTTGTATCTGAAATCTAGAAAATTTTAATAAGCAAAATGCCAAGAATTAAAAAACAAAAGCATGCAGCTTCAAAAATGTAACTGCCGAGAATAAAACAAATGCCCACTTGACGGAGTCTGCAAAACAGAAGGTGTTATTTACAAAGCAGAAGTACAGAATACAGACGGACAGATAATACTATACTGAGGAGAGACCAAAGAATGTTAGAATAACAAGGTTCTTGTTATTTTCGTTTTTCAATGCGATATTTAGAATGGAAGCATGGGTCTGACTGTTACAACATTGCGGAGTTAATTCCTATCATCAAACTGCGCATATCAATAAACCCTTTATCTCTCCTTCTAAACACTATTTTACAAATATAGAACATTTTAATTTTTCTTTTTGTCACCTTTCTTAACAGAATTGCTACTCGCCCAAACAAACGTGCACAGCAGTATCAATAAATCAAAAGAAAATGGTTGAATCCGTCAACACAGCAATGAAAAAATATCTCCGCAGGTGAGAGTATTTGACGTAATTTTCAGGTAACAGTATAAAAATAGCGTTCTCTAAATTGTTCTGTTTGCTAAAGATACTTTTGTTTTTTTTTTATTATTAGTTACTTTGTTTTAATAAATTCATTTTGTTCTTGTCTTGAAAAAGTCCACATTGGATGAAACACGTTGGGAACTTTTAGAGTTTTCTTATTGTCTTTTAGATTTATAAATATTGTCTTTTTCTACAGGTTAACTCTGAGAGATGTTTCATTTATATATATATATATATATATATATATATATATATATATATATATACGCGTTACTCTTCAGCAATGAATTGAGTTCTTCCAGTGACTACCGTGTGTATACACCGCTTATATATAAAACACTAAAATTTCCCTTCTTTCATTCTATGGCTTAGGGAGTAAAGAATCCGCCTGACACCAAATCAGTCGAGTTTCAATCCCAGCCAGAAGTAATTAGATGTCTAGCCACACTGATAAGCTGTAATACAACGAAATAACTTGCATTTGGATGGCATATATATATATATATATATATATATAATTACTTTAATTTTTATATTGGCGTAAATATTGTCAACAAAGCTATTTTCGAGTGGGTCTTCTTTAAGATCTGTTGACGTTTTTAATAGTATTTTGTATTTTCGATGTCTATTTGTGTTTTTGTTTCCGATATTTGATATTTCAGTTAAGTGCCATACGCGATACACGCTTTGGGCGATCATGTTTCGAAAGAAACATGACTGACGGGGAGGCAGAAGATTATCTCGCAGTAGGTTGCCATTGCTTTCTGCGGTAGACTGGTTGCCAGACAAGTCTATAGAACCCAGTCTGTTCTATTATTTAACCCATAACTGGAAGGAAGAGACAGATTAATACCTTTCCAAAGAGTATTTGTGCGTAACTGAATGCAAGGAATTCAACTGGAATTCGAACTCGGCACCCCAGTTTGTCGTTCCGAATCGATATCCACCGCACCACAACGCACACCCCATTTGATATTTAAACAGTTGAAATCTTATGAACCGCATTGAAGCATTATCATTAACTTCACTAAAAGCACCCACCCTCAGAAAGTCCTAAAACAATCAATCTAAAAAAAGCACCACCTCATTCACACCTGATTGGCTTTGGATAATGGTACGATCTTGAAGGACTTAAAATGCAAGAAATGTTATTCGAAGAAAAAAAATGTTTATTCGCAAAACAACGAGAACAAAATAAAGAAATGAGAAATAAATCTTTTCCAGTGAGTGAACAAAAAAAAGTCTGCAATGCAAAACATTTAAAGAAAGTCTATGAATCAACCGTTTGTTCTTGAACAGTTCTTGTTTGCTTCATCTCATAACTGGCTGACAGCCATGTTTAAATAAAGTAACCAATATGACATTTATTACCTTTTCGGAAAATTCGTTTTTGTTCCCACTGACAACCAATGCATTTCTAAGCTAGTTTTGTTTTCTTCAAAAGCAGCTTCATTTATTGCCAAAGTAGTAAAGATTGAAACGCTTAAGAAGACCGAGAGGCTGGCATCCTGTATAGCTCTTGTTTGCTGATTCTAACAATTCTCTCGAACATTCTTGGACAATTTAACGAAGGCGCAATACAAATCATGTTGAATTTTTTCCTTAATTGTTTCACCCCAAGAAAGGCGGTACCGCCACTGGTGCGCAAAGGGGGCTACATAAGACTAAAAGTGTAGACAGAAGGAGAGTGAAGAGAAAGACGAACCAGTTACAGGGGGGTGTCAGAGAAAGGGCAAGAGAAGGATGGAAACGCAGGTGTAAAGACAGTTGCGAAGGTAGAAAGAAAGGAAAATAACAATAAATATAGGGGTGTTGTAGAAAGGACTGGAGTCAAGTGGATAAGGGATGGGAATTTACATTATGGAGGTTGGAGCCATCAGGAAAGCAAGTATACGGAAGGGAGTCCCACGGGCGGGAAGCGCGAAAAAAGAAGCTGCTGGAGCACGAGTAAATTCTTGCGGGGCGGGGCACCAGTGACTTATGTTCTTCAGAGCAGAGTCCATGAAATATTTGTAGAATAGACAGTGGGAAGCCACATCCTGCCGGCGAGAAAGTGGCTGAAGTCGAGCTGCCAAGTAGGGACCTATCACATTACAGATTCTCTTTTGGAGCCTGTCGAGAATACTGAAATGATCAGCAGGGCGCCTGACCATATATGACAGCAGTATTCTATGCACGGACGGATGATTGATTTGTTGATTTGTCGATTTTGCAAGATGGATTATTGGCTTCATTTGGTTGATCTAACTGTAAATGGGTGGGACATGGTTGCCAGTACGGTTGCTATTCTTGTGGTGGGGGCACCAGTGGCTTAAATTCGTCGGAGCAGAAGCCATGAAAATATTTGTAGAATAGACAGAGGAAAGCCACATGCTGCCGGTGAGAAAGTTGCTGGAGTCAAGCTGCCAAGTCGGGACCCATCACATTACAGATTCTCTTTTAGAGAGCACTCAGACGAACAGCAGGGGCGCATATGACAGCGGTATTCTATGCACGGACGGATGGTTGATTTGTATAAGTGCAAGATGGTTTCAGGTGGAAAAACTTCCTGGCCGGACATAGTGACCCAACCTTCCTAGCAGTAGATTTAGCTATTGACTCAAGGTAATGATTCCACTTGAGGTCGAAAGATAGGGTAAGGCCAAGGAGGCGGAGTATATTACTTTCAGGGAGACTCGCTTGGTCCATGCTTATGGAAGCAGGAGAGATTGCCTGTGGTGATTGACAGATAGCAGTTTCGTTTTAGAAGCATTGAAATTTACAAGCCACTTCTTACCACAGTCCACCACTGAGTGTAGGTCCTTCTCAAGATCAGCAGCGAGGTTTTGTTTGTCTGGCTCGCCAGATTTCTTACTGATTCGGGAGTAACTTGTGATGTCATTTGCGTATATGCCTACTTGGGATTTGATCACGTGTGGAAGATCATTTATGAAGATCAGAAAAAGCGTCGGCCTAGGATAGAGCCCTCGGGTACACCAGCGTTTGTGCAGCAAAATGTGGATGCATGCCCATTCAAGACGACCCTCATTATACGGTTAGATAGGAAAGATTGAATCAGATCAAGCAAGCCGTCCAGTGATACCCTAACCCTGTAGCTTGCTCAAAAGGCTAGCGTGCCAAACCCTATCAAAAGCCTTGGAGATATCCAGAGAAACAGCACGAGCCTCGCAGGACTTATCAAGTGCCTGGTATATGTACTCCGTGATGGTCGTTAGCATATCGGCCGTAGACCTGGCAAAGCGGAAGTCGTCCTGCCTGTCTGAAAATAGTAAGATGTAAGATGTTGAACTATTTCAGCATTGATAATGGCCTCGGACACTTTTCCAAAAATTGGTAGGAGGCTGATAGGGCAATAGTTGCATGGATCTGAGGGTTCCTCTGATTTCTTAAATACAGGAACCACAGAGGAAGACTTCCAGCATGCTTGAAAAGAAGGAAGCCGAAAGGCTATAATTATAGAGTTTAGAGAGGACAGAGGAGAGTTCAGGGGCACATTCCTTAAGGACAATGACCGGGATTCCATGGTGGGAAAGTTACTTAACTTGGAATTCAGCCGTTTTTTTTTTCTGTGAGGATTTTTGAGGGAGAATTTATGGAGGAATAATAATAATAATAAAAATAATAGATAAATAAATAAATAAATGCATTTCCACACCGACGTGGATAAAGAATTGAATCAGAAATAGTAAAATTAGAGTTTTACTCCGATTAGAAATGTCAAGTGACACTTCAGTAATCACGTAACATTATTATAAAAACAGCTCTGAATAAAACAAAAACACTTCTCTCAGACTTCCACACGGATAAAACACAATGTGATACCCTAAGAAATAAGATACTTTCGGCAACTTGCTTTCTTATTTTTTTGTCACACATACATTCTACGCACTTTGAAGTATTTTGATGTCAGTGATAGTAAGACAATTGTGTGCTTTATATCTGTTCACCCTATGTCGCATTTTAGTTTTTTTTTATAATTTCTCAAGCATGTTTACGATGTATTTCTCGAATGAAATAGATCTTTGTTTAGAAGATCCAGCAATTTTCAGTTACATGTTTATTTGTTTTGAAGTGGGTAGGAAGTAGAAATTTTTTAAAATCAAAATGGCGCCATGCGAGTCAGTAAAAGCTTAAACACAAGAGGTTACAGAGTGTAGAACAATTAAGAACAGAAACATTAATAATGAGTGGGAAGAGAAAAGAGTAATTAGGAGAACAGTAGATAGCTATTGACATTGCATTTATATTTTTAATCAATATCACCCCAAGCCAAACAGTAACGTCAATAAGACACAAAGAGTTACAAGGTGTAATTACGATCAAAAACATGAATAATGAACAGAAAGAGAAACGAGTAATCAGGCAGATCCTAGGTAGCGAATGACATTGCATTTAATTCTTTTTCATATTAAAGTTGGCTTGAAAGCATGGAACTGGAAGGGAGTTCCACAGCAAGAAGTACAAGAAAAGAAAATTTTAGGGTAGAACTTACGGTTACATTTTGCCAGATTAACTGTAAAAAAGATGAGATGTTGACGCCAGGGTGGTGCTTCGCTTAAATTCTTAACAATGCAGAAACTTTGGCGAAAAGTTCAGTGAGCAATTACCATGAAAGTATTTATAGAAAACACACTTAATGGCAACATTACCGCGGTAAATAAGAGACTAGTGCCAGATTAAGACCAATAATATTGCGGATTCATTTTAGGATCTTATCAAGAAGCTCGAAGTAAATAGCAAAGACAGAGAAACATATGTGGCAGCAATATTCTAAGCATGGACGAATTGTAGGCTTATAGATATGTAAGAAAAATTCTGAAGATAAAAATTGTCTCATACGAAACAGTGAGCTAACTTTCTTAGCAACTGACCTAGCAATGGATTCACAACAACAGCGATTGTTCATATCTAGTGATCTGATTTCTATAACTCTCAAAATATCTAACATAATTTCTGGCAGGTGTTCATGGAATTTCTCATTTATTTTGTTCCACTTTCGTTCGGATCTTTGACATTCCACTGACATCTAGATCCACAAATTATTTTAATTTATATCATTTGACTATACTTAACAGCCAAAAGAAACAGAATAAAGGATGTTTATTTTGCTGGGTGTTAGATTTTATTAAATAAAGTCCTAGATAAAAAGACTAGGTACCTTTTCATTTTGTTTTGTAAAAATAAAAATTGCAGAAGAATTAGTTTCACACGTATAAGCATCGGTGGTGCATTTTTTACAATCCCTAACATATATATCACTTTGTAAGCATGTTCAATGAATAACAAAGAAAAGAAACTTGAGTTTCGAAATAAAAGTAATACAGGGCATATTTGATATCAAAATGCTTCAATATCAGTAACGCTTATGTGTACGTCTGAGGCAAAGGTAGAAATAAATTACCTAACCCGAAAACAAAGAAAGTGTTATTTTCAATTTTTTGTTCACCCCAAGCAAGGCATTCCGCTGCCACTACTGCGCATGGGGTTACATAGGGGATGGTGAAGAGAAAGAGTGGTTCGATATAGGAAATATCAGAAGGAGGGTGATAGATGGGTAAGGATACCGAGGCTGGGGGTTGGGTAGATGGGAAGAGTGTTTGAAAGATGGTTAGTGTGCTAGGAGGTGTCTATTGACCTTACATTTAAACTCCTGGAGATTGTAGCCGTCAGGGAAGCAATCATGTGGAAGGGAATTCCACAGTCGAGAAGTGCGAGAAAAGAAACTGTTGGAGTAGAAATTGCGGTTGCATTTTATCGGTTTCACTGTAAAAGAGTGGGATCTAGTTGCTAAAGTATCTCGTGCAAATTCGTACCTAGGGGGCACCAGTGATCTAAGTTCATCGGAGCAGAAGCCGTGAAAGTATTTATAGTATAGACACAGGGAAGCCACGTCGCGCCGGTGAGAGACAGACTGCAGCCGGTCTGCCAAGTCGGTATCGATCACATTACAGACTCTCCGTTGTACCTTGTCAAGAAGCCCGAGGAGAATAGCAGGAGCACCCGACCAAATGTGGCAGTAGTATTCAAGGCACGGGCGGATGGTAGATTTATATATGTGCAAGATAGATTCAGACGGAAAAAACTTCCGGGCCCTGCACAGAGAACCGACTTTCATAGCAGCGGATTTAGCAATGGATTCGATATAGTCATTCCACTTGAGGTCCGCTGAAAGTGTGAGACGAAAAAGGCATAGTTCGGAGCAACTAGTATGCAGATGTATCCCATGATCACTGTTGTGTCAGGTGACTACATATCTAACATGAAACAATATTACACCTTTGTTATTTCTTTTTTATTTATTTATTTTTACAATCATATCGCCCCAAGCAAGGCATTTTACTGCCACTGGTACAGAGTGGGTTACATAGAAAGAAAGTTATGAGAAAGAGGGACAGGTTATAGGGGTGTGAGGAAGTGGGTAAGAGAAGGATGAGAATACTGATGTGATGAAAGTGGAGTGAGAGAGAGAGGATGCAAGTGAGATAGAAGATAACTATAACTTTGCACTTAAATTCTTGGAGATTGTAGTTGTCAAGGAAGCAAGTAAATGGAAGGGAATTCCACAAGCGAGAAGTGCGAGAAAAGAAGCTGATGGAGTAGAATAGGGTGGGATCTAATTGCTAATCTAATGGCTTCAGTAAATTCAAAATACGCATGTGTGAATGCTACACTAAATGGAATAAAAATTACAATATTTCAACATTCCCTTAGCTCATCTGAGCAGGGTCCCCAGTTTCTTTTTTGTAAATCAACGTTTCCCAATATGAAGAAATTTTCCCCTGGGAAATTTAAAGCTACAAAAGGGAAAATAATTATATTGCTTACTAGCAATAAAAACATTCTTAGATGGATTTTTTCGTGTCTGAGAGAGAGAGTGTATTTCTTGTAGATGGATGATACTGTATTGGTATATTAGTACATTTGTAAAATAAAATAGTGAAACTTAACAGTCTATCTTGAATACTCTTTGTAGAGGGAAATAACAGAAGTAAAAATTTGGGAACCACTGTTGTAAATAGTCAGTATTGGTGCGTTCATGATATCCCTAGCTAAAGAGTTCCACCTACCTACAACATGCAGGGTGCAGAAGTTGGATCATGTGATAGTTTTTGAGTGCTGTTGCATCAGTTTGTGTTAACAGCCACGCATGTTTGAAAATGTGAATATTTTTTTTACTCCCATTTTATTTTTGCCTTACATTTTATAATAGCCATTTGGTATATCGCTCATAGATCGGTGGTCTGGCGGCCTCACTGAAAGAAATAGCAGTTTGATTTCACCTGTAGCTAGTCTGAAGCACGTATCATGGGTCAGTCAGTCAGTTAAGTGCCATAAGTGATACACGCTTTGGGCAGTCATGCCTCGAAAGAGACATGACTGACTGGGCAGAAGATTATCCCGCAGTAGGTTGCCATTACTTTCTGCGGTAGACTGGTTGCCGACCAAGGCTATAGAACCCAATCTGTCCTGTTATTTGTCTCATAGCTAGAGGGGGAAGAGATGTAATATATTATTAAGTAGTAATTAGAGGGGGGTCAGTTTATTACTTCATAACAATAGAAAACTGATCCCCCACTTTATGCCCAGTAGAAGCCTTACTCATGTTTCTAACTATTATATTCAGTCAGTTAAGTGCTATACGTGACACACGCTTGAGCGATCATGTTTCGAAAGAGACATGACTGACTGGGAAGAAGATCATCCCGCAGTAGGTTGCCATTACTTTCTGCGGTAGACTGGTTGCCGACCAAGGCTATAGAACCCAATATTTCCTGTTATTTAGCCCATAACTGGAGGGAAGAGACGGTTTAGTACCTTTCTCGAGGGTATTTGCGCGTAAGTGAATGCAAGGAATTCATCTGGAGTTCGAACTCAGCTCCCAGATGTTTCGTTCCAAGCCACTATCCACTGCACCTCAACGCACATCCCGTTTCCTGGGTGCAATAAATAGATATCTTTGTGCTTAACAAAACAGAGAAATGTTCCGAATGCAAGAGTAATGTGTTCCCTACGCATTCACATTATTGCAATAAGCATTGAATACTGCTGCCATATCTGGTCGGGTGCCTCTGCTGTTCTCATCGGGCTTCTCGATAAGGTTCAGAGGAGGGTCTGTAATGTGATAAATACCGACTTGGCAGACCGCCTGCAGTCTCTCTCCCACCGGCGCGACGTGGCTTCCCTATGTCTCTTCTACAAATACTTTCATGGCTTCTGCTCCGATGAACTTAGATCACTAGTGCCCCCTAAATACGAATTTGAACGAGATACTAGATTAGCAACTAGATCCCACTCTTTTACAGTGAAACCGATAAAATGCAACCACAATTTCTACTCCAACAGTTTCTCTTCTCGCACTTCCCGACTGTGGAATTCCCTTCCATATGACTGCTTTCCTGACGGCTACAATCTCCAGGAGTTTAAATGTAAGGTCAATAGACACCTCCTAACACACTAACCTGCTCCCATTCTATCAAGCACTCTTCCCAACCCTCATCCTCGCTATCCTTATTCATCTGTCACCTTCCTCCTGACATTCCTATGTCTAACCATTCCTTCTCTTTACCTTCCCCTATGTAGCCCCATGCGCAATAGTGGCAGTAGAATGCCTTGCTTGGGGTGAGATGATTAAAAAAAAAAAGCAACTCTTTTATAAGAATCTGGAATCACATTTGACTAAATCTTCAGCAACTCTACCAATGACTTCACTGTAACTTAAGCCAAACATAAAAAATTATTTTGAAAAAAATATATCAGCAAATATATTTAATTCCCAAGACAAAAGAATCTAATATCAAATCAAACTTTTTTTTACGAATCCTCTAAGGGAGACCTAAGAGTCACTAAAGGTAGAATGTTAATGAAGATTTTGGGTAGATTACTTATATCTATATATATAAAAGACAAGATGCTTGTGTGTGTGTGTGTGTGTATGTGTGTGTGTGTGTGTGTGTGTGTGTGTGTGTGTGTGTGTGTGTGTGTGTCCTTTATACAAATTCACAATTTTTATCCGAGTCTCACCAAACTGCAGCAAATATTCTTTACGCTTCCGGTCAGGTCATGGGCTACTAATTTTTTTCGGATTTTCCCTCGATATCGGAAATCGATACACCGATATTCGATCAGGTCTGATTATGATTTCAGCCCTTTTGTCGTGGTTCTTGCTGCAGAATTTGCTCTAACTTGGTAAAATTACAGTTTTTAGTCTTAAACATTAGTAGGTCTTCTCAGACGACTCATTTTCCCTAATATCGGAAATCGATACTCCTGATATTTTATCGGGCCTGATCACAATTAGGTTTTCATTCCTTTTATTTTAGTTTTTGCTTCGGGTTTGGCTCTAAGTAGGTATAAGTGTAGTTCTTAGTCTCAGCCATGATACCATTTACTCAGAGGACTTATTTAGCCTTCAAAATTCAGTTTGCGACTGAAAACTTATTTAACACCGATACCGGAAATCAAAACTTACCTTACATCCATTCATTTTTCTTTCAGTCTACAGTTTCGCTTTAACTGGAAACAACTATTGCTTTATAGTCTTTCGCGCCAACGTCCAAAGAGTCTGAGCTGCAGGACCATGGATTAGTTTTAAAATATTTCATTACACACGAGCAACGCCGGGCTATAATGCTAGTTAAATATAAGAGGTGTAGACACAGAGTTTATAGCGGGTATATCTTCTCTTATTCCGTTTGTAGTGACGGGTAGTAGTATCCCGTAGCAGGTTAACGGAATTTGGGCCTTGTGGGAAGATAGCCCACTATAATCCATAAAATTATTATAACATCACGAAAGACAATTTTGAGTATAAAATAACATTTATATATATACATTTCAATTAATGTTTTACAAATAAAGTAGTACTTGAAACAAAAGTTCAGCGAGTTAATGACAAATAATAATGAGCTGAAAGAGATAAAAGAATGTTCATGGAAAATAATGATGAGCTGAAAGGTCAGTAGGTCAGTATGTTGGTTTGTGTGGAAGGTCTGTGAAAAGATCAGTTAGTACTTTTGGGAACAGGGAGAAAGAAAGAGGTCAGCATAATAGCCGCTCAACTTAAGTCAAGGGGATGTTAATTACACTCTTCTTTTGTTTTCCCGTCTGTCTGCGAATGCTTTGTCTCCGCTTTTTATATCTGCTTTTTGGATCAAAAGCTAGTCGTTTCGAATTTCATCCTTGTATTTGATTCCGGGCTTCCCATTGGCTGGTAAATAAAATTCGTGAAGGCTCGCGAAATGGTAATTTGATATTTGATTAATTTTTATTTTTCATCCGGAACATCTGCGCAATTACACTTTCGCGGAAGTGATTTTTATTCATTCGCTTTCTGGTCGGCATAGAGCCAACATCCTGTTCAGCTCGGTCGGTATCACCACAAGTTCAATATTGAATGGTGATATTCTATTTTATGTTTTCAACGGATTTAGATTATATAGATCACAATTACAGTAGTCGATAGTCATTCAGCTTATCTGAATTGGATCTCCAGTTTTTTCTTGAAAATATTCAACGTTGATGCGTTCACAACAGCCATAGAGTTTCACCTGTCTATCACCCTCAGGGCAAAGGAGTTAGACCTTGAAACTCTTTTCGAGTGCTGTTTCGTCCATGTGTAACCACGCAAAATTCTGTTTGAGAATGTGAAGAAATTGTTCACTTCCATTTAATAATGACTATTCAGTATTTTGTAGACTTCAGATGAATCGATTGTAATATATTCCTGTGAACCGACAGAAATATGATTAATATCAAAGGCAAAAACACAAACCAGCGGCCGACAAAAATATGATCAAAAGCAGAAAACCCCAAACAGTGAGTGACAAATATATGATTGACATCATGTAACCCTATTTCTAGATGGCTAGTATTAACTTTTTTATTGATTTAAAAAATAAGAAGAAAATTCTCTAAAATTGAATAGAATGAGAAAAATACATTTACTTTTGTCGGGAAAAGTAATCGAATCTTCCATCTTTAAAAATACCAGATCAGGCTGAAAATGTAGTACTGCCTAGTATTCAGTTTTATTTTTTAATCATATCAACTCGAGCAAGGCGGTAACACCCCTGATGCGCAGGGGGCTACGTAAGAGTGAAAAGATTAGAAAAGAGAAGGCCGAAAACCACATCCTAAACAGGAAACAAGGGACGAGCCTCTACACCTGTTCAATAGACGTGGGTGGAGTGTGAACCGGGCGATAGTTTAGTCTATCTACTCCAATTGAAAAAAAAATAAGAAAAAAGAGAAAAGTGAAAAGATTGGAAAAGAGAAAGCCGGAAACCACATCCTAAACAAGGAACAAGGGATGAGCCTCTTAACCTGTTCAATAGACGTGGGTGGAGTGTGAACCGGGCGATAGTTTAGTCTATCTACTCCAATTGAAAAGAAAAAAAATAAACGAATAAATAAATAAATAATAAGAAAAAAGTGAAAAGATTGGAAAAGAGAAAGCCGGAAAGCACATCCAAAACAGGGAACAAGGGATGAGTCTCTACACCTGTTCAATAGACAAGGGTGGAGTGTGAACCGGGCGATGCTTTAGTCTATCTACTCCAATTATAATCGAAATAGAATCTAAAAGCGTCTGTGCGTCCTTGTGCGTCCTTGTGCGTCCTTGTGCGTCTGTGCATTCCTTGTGGATGACAAATTATTTTTCACTCTGCAAACTCCCTTTTACAGACGAAATGTCGCAATCTTCTCCATGGAAAGTGCTCAGACGAACTACATTTCTTAGCTTCACGGTAAGGACCCCCCACCTTCCACTCTCATTTATTCCACATTCCAATCGTTTCACTCGAGTAGCTTTTTTTTCTGCTAGCCACTGCTCACTGGAAGAGGATGTTTTCCCAATCACTACAGTCTGGATATGCGTTGTGGTGCAGTGGATATCGACTCGGAACGAGAAATCGGAAACCGATTTCGAATACCAGTTGAATTCTTTGCATTCACTTACGCGCAAATACCCTTGGGAAAGGTATTAATCCGTCTTTTCCCACCAGTTATCGGTCAAATAATAGGACAGATTGGGTTCTATAGCCTTGGCCGGCAACCAGTCTACCGCAGAAATCAATGGCAACCTACTACGGGATAATCTTCTGCCTAGTCAGTGATGGCTCTTTCGAAACATGATCGCTCAAAGCGTGTATCACCTATGGGATTTAACTGACTGACCGAATATAATAGTTGGAATCATGATTAAGGCTTCTACTGGTCACCAATTACTACTTAGTAATGTAATACATTTCTTCCCCCTCTAGCTATGATTCAAATTATAGGACAGATTAGGTTCTGTAGCCTTGGCTGGCAACCAGTCTATCACAGAAAGCAATGGTAATCTACTGCGGGATAATCTTCTGCCCAGTCAGTCATGTCTCTTTCGAGAAATGATCGCCCAAAGTGTGTATCACGTATGGCACTTAACTGACTAACTGACTATAATAGTTGAAAACAAAACTTCTACTGGGCATAATGTGGGGGATCTGTTTTCTGTTGTTATGAAGTAATAAACTGATCCCCCACTAATTATTAGCCAGATAGTCTACCACAGGATTCAATGACAACCTACTGCGGGATAATCTTCTGCCCAGTCAGTCATGTCTCTTTCGAGACATGATCACCCAAAGCATGTATCACGTATGGCACTTAACTGACTGAATGTTATTAATCTGTTTAAGTCTAGGCTTAACCTTTATCTTTTCCACATAAATTGTGTTTCTTACTCTGTAACCCACTGTCCCGAGGTCCTGGGTTAATGTTAGGAAGTCACCTCTTCTTTACATATATAAATGGACTCGTCTAAAGTATAGAAATGATCCTGCCTACAGAGAACGGCAGTGTGTAAGACAGGGCCTGTAACGCAATGCTTGTCACATCAGTTGAACCTCCGCTAGTTGGTCAGTAAGAATATAGACTTATTACCCGGACTTACTTCTTATCTACAAAATTGTATATATTTGACTCCTACTAAAAGTATTCCTGAATCTACTAACTGTGTACAGGTTGTATATTTTTTGTTCAATATACTTACATTTTTCCTTTTATATCTGTTTTGTGTTATAGTGTGTGGTTTCTAACAAGAATCCACAACAGTTAAGATTAGTGTAAATAAATAAAACAATATTCAATCAATTTTTTCTGTTCTTAAGAATCCGTTGAAGTTGGTAGTGCTTCTGAGAAAACCGTTTAATCGTCTCAAAAAGACGTGTTAACAGACGATTATTTCCAAATTGTTGTGCAGTTAATATTGGCTCGTTGGTGATCATGTATTGTCTATTGGTTTATTGTACTGCGGTATAATAAATCCCTATTAATATATCTTCAGTTTTAAGTCTTATTCTTGCACTATTCTTTTCCTGATTATCCCCTCACGGGATATATCATCAACAGACAAGAAATTATTATGTAAATATTAAGTGGGGGATCAATTTTATATTAAAAAACAATAAATAAATTGATTACTCACTTTATGTCCACAGTCTTCTTTCTGTTACCCACTTCCTGACACCCCCTATAACCTGTCACTCTTACTCATAACTTCCTTCTTATGTAACCCCCTGTGCAACAGTGGCAGTAAAATGACTTGTTTGGGGCGATATGATTATCAAAAAAAAATTCTATACATTTATATTCCAGAGAATGTAAATAAATCTAAAAGACATGCATGTGTAGCTAATCAGTATTTCATTGACTGATTGATTCGTTTTCTATGGCTTATCAACTGTTGTAGAGGAATATCATGTCCTACCCCGGATTGGATATGGTCAGGTCTATAAAAGACTATGACTAGAGCGAACTATAGTCATCGTCACTAAACGAGAGCATACGTCACTAGACGGAAGCATTCTTCACTAGACGGATGCATACGTCCTAGGCAGAGACATTGTCTATTTAATTGTTATACCTGTTACTATTCGTTGGTGTTCTTGTATTATCTATTGGTTTATTGTACTGTGATATAATAAATCCCTATTAATATATCTTCAGTTTTAAGTATTATTCTTGCACTATTCTTTTCCTGATTATCCCCTCACGGGATATATCAGTTGGAAAAAAATAAAGATTCTATTAGGCATAAACAAACTGATCTCCTACATATCACTACTTATTAATAATATTGTATAATCCGTCACTTTTTCTTCCAGCTATGAATTGAATAGCAGGACAGATTGGGTTCTGTAGCCTTGGCTGGCAACCAGTCTATCGCAGAGAAGATTCTAGTAACAATTTTGAACTTGAATTGATATTTCATGTTTAAAGAATTTTAATTTTTTTGTATTAAACCAGCAGTATAGGCCGGCGTTTCTCGGGTATAGTGAAAGCTTTAAACCTAATCCATGGTCCTGGAGCTCAGACTCTTTGGACGTTGGCACGAAAGACTAAAAAGCAATAGTTCTTTCCAGTTAAAGCGAAACCGTAGACTGAAAGAAAAATTAATGGATGTAAGTCAAATTTTGATTTCCTGGTATTGATATCAAATAGGTTTTTTTCATCTTAAACTGAATTTTGAAGGCTAAATAAGTCCTCTGAGTAAATGGTATCATGGCTGAGATTAAGAACTACAATTATACCTACTTACATACAGGCAGAAAAACAGACACACACACAAACATCTTGCCTTTTATATATATATATATTATCGATTTTCTGCACTATTATAAAAACTGCAACCTTGAAACTTCTGAATATCGTTTCTTATGTCTTTGTCTATGAGTGTATCAAATTTGATTCAAATCGGACCACTCCTTCTATAACCTGATTTTTTCGATCATTTTCGGTACCTCGACACAAAACCTAGCTAAGAACACTCGCGGACGCTTATAGTACAACTGTGTAAATGTTCAAGAAAATTGGTTCAGCTGTTTCGGAGTCTATAGTTAACGGACACACACACTCACACACATACACGCACACACAGACAAAGTTCCATTTTAAATAAGTTTAGATTACTTTAAACTTTATATTTTCAGTTGGTAGAATGCTTGAAACTTGCTGGGCTGTAAAGCTTTTTGTGGTCTAGTTTAAGTGGCAACGAATAGCCGGTCATACTTGCAGGCAGAATGAATTTCTCTGTTCATTGAAAGTGAAGTTGCGTCTGTATCACCGCGAGTGAAATTGAATAAATCCGTCTAGTTTTAGGATACCACAGTCTCTTCCGTTGCTGATCGGATTAATAAAAAGTTGCACACCCTTTGTAGATATATATTGTCATATCCTTAGTTTGTAAATCAAATTTGACGCAATAGAACTGATATTAAACAAGTGATATTGGTAAATTCTTCACTCTGTAATTATACTTACATGATAGTTATCTAAATTTCAGATTGCATATCTTTCTTTTTTAAAACATTTTAAAACGTTTTTATGGTGCAGTATTTTTATCATTCAACTCGATCTTTTTTATTGCTTATAAAATATATATATATTTGAAAGGTATTTTAATAAGCTCCAAAATACTCACGTTTTAAAATGCATTTCAGAAAGTTATGCTGAGCGACCACTCTTCTAGATGCTTCCATATTAATGCGGGTATCTCCCGAGTCTATCTCCTTGTACTACATTTTTCTAATCTTTATTAACGTCTTTCCCAGTGTCATCAAATCCAAACACGATATTTAAGCTAATGACAGGTCTTAATCCCGTTTGAAGAGTAAGCCACGATAAGTCTGATAATAAAAACTAGGAACTAATCTAAAAAATTAACTTTACTCGTATTTGTCTATATTTCTGAGATGAGCTAGTATATACAATATTTACATTTTTCGGACTATTGTCCTCATCTTTGTTGCCATTTGAACTACGTTTAAGAATAGATCATTCTATTTGTCTATATTTCTGAGATCAGGTAGTATATACAGTATTTACATTATTCGGACTATTGTCCTCATCTTTGTTGCCATTTGAACTACGTTTAAGAATAGATCATTCTATTTGTCTATATTTCTGAGATGAGCTAGTATATACAGTATTTACATTATTCGGACTATTGTCCTCATCTTTGTTGCCATTTGAACTACGTTTAAGAATAGATCATTCTATTTGTCTATATTTCTGAGATCAGGTAGTATATACAGTATTTACATTATTCGGACTATTGTCCTCATCTTTGTTGCCATTTGAACTACGTTTAAGAATAGATCATTCTATTTGTCTATATTTCTGAGATGAGCTAGTATATACAGTAATTACATTATTCGGACTATTGTCCTCATCTTTGTTGCCATTTGAACTACGTTTAAGAATAGATCATTCTATTTGTCTATATTTCTGAGATCAGGTAGTATTTCCAGTATTTACATTATTCGGACTATTGTCCTCATATTTATTCGTACAACGTTTCGGCCGTTGTACGCACCGGCTTTCTTCTGTAGCTAGGAATTTCGAACTGAACTTATTATCACAGTCTTTGGGGAATATGAACTCCATTCCTTTGATTAGGGCCTTAAGGAGACATGGCCCAGTGGATATAAACGTTGGTTAGTTCCAGTGACTTGACCCAAAGAGTTGTGAGTTCAATACCAGGCTACAGCAGTGGTGAACAAGTAACTTACAGGGTTAGTGGGAGATAACTCATGACTACCAGTAGAGACTCTGAGCAACGGAATGGAGTTCATATACCCCAGTGATTGTAACAAAGGTTTCGGTTCGAAATTCTTACCTGAAGAAGGCCGAAGCGTACAATGGCCAAAGTGTCGTGGCAACAAAGATGAGGACAATAGTCCGAATAATATGAATACTGTGACCTTAATCGTTTTTTGTTTTTTTTACTGGGACAAGAAATGGCCTGCAAGCTTTAACTTTTCCAAAATGAAATTACTTGAACAAGTTAAGATTGTAGTTGTCGGGTAAAAGTCCTCTTGGAAATTATTCCCACAGAGGCGTTATTCGCGGGAAGAAGCTATTCGAGTTAAACATACTTCTCACTAATTAATACGGAAGGAATGACTGAGATTTGCTACAATATGAGTAGGAACTATGCGCTGTTTGCCACTCCAAATGCTAGATCCTAACTAATGTAAGGCTATTATGTCTGTAACGGACGTACGACTAGTGTAAATGATGGCGAATTTAAAATTGAACGTTAGTTCGATATTTTTTCGTACAGATAAACTTGGAAAATGCATGAATCTGTTTCTTCTTCGTCTTCTTTTATGTGGCATGTCCTTTCAGGACTTAGGCGGTCATGGCTTTCCACATCTCCCTGTCCCTGGTGGCTCTTAGCACGCTTTTTCCTGTTGCACCATGTAACCCTTGTTTCGTCACCCACCCGATCAGACCCTTCAAATATGTAATACGCTGCTTTCCCCTGTTTCTTTTTCCCTCTGTCTGGCCTGTTAGTATCAGGTTCTCCTTCCTCATTGGATGTCCCAGGAACATTAGCTGTTTCTTCCTGATGCTCAGTATTAATTTCCTTTTTGTTCCCATCCTTTCCAAAACCTCGTCATTGCTCACATGCTCGATCCATGACATCCGCAGCATTCTTCTGTAGAACCACATTTCAGTTGCTTCAAATTTTTCCTTCATCTTCGAAGATATTGTCCAACATTCATTGCCATATTGAAGAACCGATATCACATAGCAATCTAGTACTCTCTTCTTTGTTTCTAGTGAAATTGTCCTGTTTCTTAATATTTACTCAACTTCTGGAATGCTTCCTTCGCCATGCCAATTCGCTTCGGATCTCTGTGTCGCACTTTCCGTCTCCTGTTAGAACACTTCCTAGGTATTTAAATTTCTGTACCTGCTTGATTTTAAAGTCCCTCACTTGTATTTGGCATTTTGGGCTGCCCTTTTTATTGATGACCATGCATTCGGTTTTCATGCAGTTTATTTGTAGTCCTTTTATTTTTTTCACTCTCTTCAGCTACCTTCTGTAGGAGGTCTTGTAGTTTGTTTGTTTTTGTGTGTGTGTCTGCTATCAGCACTGAATCATCTGCGTATCTTATATTGTTTAAATTGTGCCCCCCCCACCAATGACGAATCCTGGCGTAACTTCTAGGGTTCTCAGAATAGACTCGCTACATTCAGCTATAACAGCTGGAGGAGCAGATTAAGTTATAAACCAGACTAATAGAAGGAAAAGTATGATTTCAAAAACGTAAAGAAGGAAACAGAAAATTCCCTTTCCAGTTTTACCAAAATGTCTAAGTACCGTACGAAGACAAAGTTAATAAATAGGATATCATAACGTTTCAACAGATGTGGATTTTTCCGGGTTTCTGTTAATTCTGGTAACTTTCATGAAATTTCGACTTTAACACTTTATTTAATCTACAGGGCTACATTTTTTCTTCCGGAGTACAAATCGTTACAAATACATTTACATAATATATATTATAGCATGGTTACTAATAAGAAAACGCTGAAAGACGGGTTGAGATACGTCTTTTGCCAAATGCTGCTTGTCATTGTAAGAATAAAACCAGAATGTCTTTGATTAAAGGTGGCAGACAAGAGAATTATAATCGAAACAAGCTGATTCGGTAATTCTCACAAGAATGACATCTTAACACTTAAAAGCTTGTGTCAAATATCATTTCTTTAAATATAAAAAAAAAACAAAAGGGAAAAATTATTCTTTTTGTTATCTATCTCACATAATATTTCAGCGAAAGAGAGATAAAACTCTTTTTCAATGCATCTATAACTTCCATTAGAGTGAGAAAATTAGATTGTTGTCCTCTTACAAAAGAATTTGTTTTCAAGCATTTTTGATGCATGATTTTGAAAAATGCAAAAGTAACATTTTTTAATTTGGCTTGCAATTAGTACTTTATATTGAACAACTGTTTATGAAAACATATTGATAAAATGCCTCATCTAAAATCATTTTTTGATTTAGCTTGCAATTAGTATGTTTTGCATTGAAGAACTGTTTATGAAAACATATTGATACAATGCCTCCTCTAAAATCCTTTTTTGATTTAGCTTGCAATTAATAAGTTTTATATTGAAGAACTGTTTATGAAAATATATTGAAACAATGTCTCCTCTAAAATCATTTTTTGATTTAGCTTGCAATTAGTATGTTTTACATTGAAGAACTGTTTATGAAAACATATTGATACAATGCCTCCTCTAGAAGCATTTTTTTATTTAGCTTGCAATTAGTATGTATTGCATTGAAGAACTGTTTAAGAAAACATATTGATACAATGCTTTCTCTAAAATCATTTTTTTTATTTTATGTTTTGCATTGAAGAACTGTTTATGAAAACATATTGATACAATGCCTCCTCTAAAATTATTTTTTGATTTAGCTTGCTATTAGTATGTTTTATATTGAAGAACTGTTTATGAAAACATATTGATAAAATGCCTCCTCTAAAATCATTTTTTGATTTAGCTTGCAATTAGTATGTTTTAAATTGAAGAACTGTTTATGAAAACATATTTATGCAATGCCTCCTCTAAAATCATTTTTTGATTTAGCTTGCAATTAATATGTTTTATATTGAAGAACTGTTTATGAAAACATTGTGATACAATGCCTCCTCTAAAATCATTTTTTGATTTAGCTTGCAATTAATATGTTTTATATTGAAGAACTGTTTATGAAAACATATTAATACAATGCCGCCTCTAAAATCATTTTTTGATTTAGCTTGCAATTAATATGTTTTATATTGAAGAACTGTTTATGAAAACATTGATACAATGTCTCCTCTAAAATCATTTTTTGATTTAGCTTGCAATTAATATGTTTTATATTGAAGAACTGTTTATGAAAACATATTGATACAATGCCTCCTCTAAAATCATTTGTTTGATTTAGCTTGCAATCAGTATGTTTTACATTAAAAAACTGTTTATGAAAACATATTGATACAATGTCTCCTCTAAAATCATCATTTTTGATTTACCTTGCTATTAGTATGTTTTATATTGAAGAACTGTTTATGAAAACATATTGATACAATGCCTTCCTCTAAAATTATTTGTTTGATTTAGCTTGCAATCAGTATGTTTTACATTGAAAAACTGTTTATGAAAACATATTGATACAATGCCTCCTCTAAAATCATTTTTTGATTTAGCTTGCAATTAATATGTTTTACATTGAAGAACTGTTTATGAAAACATATTGATACAATGCCTCATCTAAAATTATTTGTTTGATTTAGCTTGCAATCAGTATGTTTTACATTGAAGAACTGTTTATGAAAACATATTGATACAATGCCTCCTCTAAAATCATTTTTTGATTTAGCTTGCAATTAATATGTTTTATATTGAAGAACTGTTTATGAAAATATATTGATACAATGCCTCCTCTAAAATCATTTTATTGATTTAGCTTGCTATTAGTATGTTTTACATTGAAGAACTGTTTATGAAAACATATTGATACAATGCCTCCTCTAAAATCATTTTTTGATTTAGCTTGCAATTAATATGTTTTATATTGAAGAACTGTTTATGAAAACATATTGATACAATGCCTCTTCTAAAATCATTTTTTGATTTAGCTTGCAATTAATATGTTTTATATTGAAGAACTGTTTATGAAAATATATTGATACAATGCCTCCTCTAAAATCATTTTTTGATTTAGCTTGCAATTAATATGTTTTATATTAAAGATACTGTTTATGAAAACATAGATACAATACCTCATCTAAAAATATACATTAACTTTTTACATTATTGGGACTGTTGTCCTTATTTTTGTTGCTATATTCAAAATAGTTTTAGAAACTTTTTTTTAATAGCTCAACTCTCCAAGAACACATGGCACAGTGGATAAAATAATCAACGTGATTTGACCCAAACAATTGTGAACAGAGGTGCACAAAAATTTGAAGAGTTTAGTCACTAAAAGAAACTAACTTATACTATTATGAATATGATATCAAAATAACATTATTTATTGGTTTGGCTTGCAATTACTATGTTTCTTATGGAAGAACTGTTTCGTTAATTGTCAGGAATTTATGAAAACATATTGATCCTCTATATTTCTGATATGAAGAAATGTCACTATTTATATTTGTATCATTGTCCTCATCTTTTTTACCATATTCATGACATTTTGGCTGAGAGTCGATGAGAACTAACTGTTACTGATATATCCATACTAGGTATGACATAATCGAAGTAGAAAAATAAAAAAATATCGGTTGAAAATTCCAATCATCCAATAAAGTCCAGAGCGCACAAACGTTGTGAACATCACAACAAAAATGAGGAGAACAGTTTGAACAGAGTAAAATATCATATCTTCATTTTTTGATAATTCACATATTTCGTTTTCTTTTTAATCGTATCACAATAAACAAGGAATTATACTGCCACTGCTGTGCAGTTGATTACATAGGATGGAAGTTATGATATAGAGTGACAGGTTACAGGGTGTGTCAGGAAGTGGGTAAGAGAAGGATGGTTGTGGTCATAAGGTGAGAGATCAGTCTATATATTAATTGTAATGTAGAATCGATCCCCCACTCTATATCCAGATTATGATAGTATAAAAATTATATTTTTATAATCATATCACCCCAAGCAAGGGTTTGCATAGGAGGAAAGTTATGATAAGGGGTGACAGAATAAAGGGGGGTCAGAAAGCGGGGAAGAGAGGGATGAGAATACCACAGAAATGAGATGAGCGCATGAGAGGAGAGAGAGAGAGAGAGAGAGAGAGAGAGAGAGAGAGAGATACAGGTCAGTGAGATAGGAGATGACTATTGACTTTACATTTGAATACTTGGAAATTGTAGCTGTCAGGAAAGCAAGTAAATGGAAGGGAATTCCACAGGCGGGAAGTGCGAGAGAAGAAGCTTATGGAGTAAAATTTGTGTTTACATTTTATTGGTTTCACAGGAAAAGGGTGGGACCTAGTTGCTAATCTTGTGGCTCGAGTAAATTCATACATAGGGGATACCAGTGAGCTAAGTTCATCGGAGCAGAAGCCGTGAAAGTACTTTTGGAAGAAAAACAGTGAAGTCACATTGCGCCGGTGAGAAAGTGACTATATCTGAGCTGCTAAGTCGAGATCGATCACATTAAAGTTTATCAGATCATTTACTAAACAGAAGAAAGAAAACCTTCCTGAACATAGGAACTATGGTTCTATCTCTTTTTTGAGTGTCTGTCATGATCAATATTATTTAAATCCTTTTTGATGCACCAGAAGTTGTCAGTCATCATTTATTTGTCCCAACGTCCCTCGTAGCACTCTGCCATTTTTTTTTGATATCCTGATGTAATCGCTCAAATCATCGTACTCATCTGTTATTTCTATATGGCTATATTAGCGTATTACTGTTTATCAGTTAATTTGAATTTTGGCGATAAAGCTCGGTACTTTTATTTTAAAACTAGCAGTACAGCCCGGCGTTGCTCGGGTGTAATGAAAGCTTTAAAACTAATCCATGGTCCTGGAGCTCAGACTCTTTGGACGTTGGCACGAAAGACTAAAAAGCAACAGTTGTTTCCAGTTAAAGCGAAACCGCAGACTGAAAGAAAAATGAATGGATGTAATTCAAATTTTGATTTCCTGGTATCGATATCAAATAAGGTTTTTTTGTCGTAAAATAATTTTTTAAATAAGTCCGCTGAGTAAATGGTATCATGGCTGAGATTAAGAACTACAATTATACCTACTTAGAGCCAAACCCGAAGCAAAAACTAAAATAGAAGGGCTGAAAAAAATACAGACATATAGGCAGATAAACAGACACACACAAACATTTTGCCTTTTATATATATATATTATCGATTTTCTGCACTATTGTAAGAACTGCAACCTTGAAACTTCTGAATATCGTTTCTTATGTCTTCGTCTATGAGTGTATCAAATTTGATTAAAATCGGACCACTCCTTCTATAACCTGATTTTTTTTATAATCGATTTTCGATATTTATCAGGGGTACCTCGACACAAAACCTGGCTAAGAACACTCGCAGACGCTTATAGTACAACTGTGTAAATTTTCAAGAAAATCGGTTCAGCCATTTCGGAGTATATATGTAACGGACACACACACAGACACACACACGCACACACATACACATACACATACACACAGAGACAAAGTTCCATTTATAAATTTAGATCTTTGGCTCAAAAATACTTTATTTTTTATAAAAATAGTTTATTTCGAGTGTATGACATAAATTGTTTGGACTACATAAAAGTTGATGTTTGGTCTATATGAAAATTGATGGTCTATATTGAAAATTACGACCTTTACTAACTAAATATGCGGTCAGACAAGATTGTAAACTGATTTTCCCAAGAAGGAGTAATTAAAATGCAGCAAAAACTATAACGAACAATAAAAATCTATGATCATTTTCGGAATCAGCACCATCTAATTAGTTGAAAATATGTTTTGTTTCTTGGTACCAAAAAATTTGTTGACCAGTGATTAGGTTTTGTGATCGAGAAATTAGCGAGTTTTTAAAAATCTCTCATGCAAGCGAGACGGGGTTTAAATTTATCCAGAGCATGAGAAAATAAAGTAGATGGGGTCAGTAGGGATATTAGTTACACTGAAACAGCGGAAGTGTACTGTTATCTTGCTGGAACAAACTATCATCCCCGTTAAACTTAGCACGAATAAAGAGGCGCAAAGGGTTTGAAACCTGATCCTCGTATATCACAACTGTCAAGAAATACGTCAATTTTACTACTGATCGTTAATGTGTCCAACCGAACACAATTTACAGTTAAAGAGTCACCAAAGACTCGCTCGACATTCCGCTGACCCGCAGGATCCACAGCTTTGCCCAAAAGATCTGAAAACATCACACTTCTTACCATATGACATTGTGATGAATATCTACGGTTCAAGATGAGGTAGATGTACCTTTATATATTACTAATAAACCTGATTCGCTACATATAATTCATCCAACTGTGGATAATGAAGTCCATATTTCGGGGGCATTTCACTTCTGAAGGAAAAACGGTTAGCAATTGATCCTTCTGAAACATTTTTTTTTATAATCATATCGCCCAAGCAAGGCATTTTACTGCCACTGTTTTGCAGGGGGCTTACATAGGAGGAAAGTCACGAGAAAGAGATTATAGGGGGTGTCAGGAAGTGGGTAAGAGAAAGAAGAGAATACTGATGAGAGTAGAGTGGACGGAGAAAGAAGCATGAGAGAGAGAGAGAGAGGATGCAAGTTAGTCAGATAGGAGAAGACTATATATATACTATTATCATATCGCCCCAAGTAAGGCATTTTACTGCCACTGTTTTGCAGGGAGTTACATAGGAGGTAAGTTATAAGAAAGAGTGACAGGTTACAGGGAGTGTCAGGAAGAGGGTAGGAGAAGGATGAGAATACTGATGAGAGTGGGGTGGACGGAGAAAAAAGCATGAGAGAGAGGATGCAGATTAGTGAGACAGGAGCTGACTATTGACTTTACATTTGTATTCTTGAAGATTGTAGCTGCCGGGAAAGCAAGTAAGCGGAAGGGAATTCCACAGGCGGGAAGTGCGAGAAAAGAAGCTGATGGAGTAAAATTTGCGTTTACAATTTATCGGTTTCACAGTAAAAGGGTGGGACCTAGTTGCTAATCATTTTGCTCGAGTAAATTTATATATATTGGTGTATTCTTGTGGAAGTGAGAGGAAACTTTTTCGTCATGACAATATACGCAGCCCTACATATAGCCAATGTTTTTAAAAAATTAATCAGTTTGTCTAACGATCGCAAGAGTGTGAAATCCAGGGCTACAAACTCACACCTATCTATATGAATATGTCTGCTCTATCACTGATAT
The DNA here is from genome assembly GCA_037127315.1 of Ascarosepion bandense. Taxonomy (NCBI): domain Eukaryota; kingdom Metazoa; phylum Mollusca; class Cephalopoda; order Sepiida; family Sepiidae; genus Ascarosepion; species Ascarosepion bandense. The sequence continues at coordinate 2,639,416 of JBBBDQ010000690.1, read as the reverse complement.
TGAGCGCTTTTAAATAACTACCACGCATATATAATATAAATAATATAATATATATAACAAATTGCATATATATATATATATATATATATATATATATATATATATATATATTGATATTTATAATTAATGCAGGTTTCATTGAATAATATAGACAAGTTTTGTCTATTAATTTTGTGTAAGATCCGTTCGTACCGTCTGATATACTTGATGGTGATATCGTTGAAAGACAACAAAAAATCACAGTAATTGTTGATTTTTTTATCGGGACCTAAGCTTTCGGCTCACATAAGCCATTATTAATAATTATTCTTTGATAATGGCTTATGTGAGCCGAAAGCTTAGACCCGATAAAAAAATCAACAATTACTGTGATTTTTTGTTGTCTTTCAACGATATCGCCATCAAGTATATCAGACGGTACGAACGGATCCTACACAAAATTAATAGACAAAACTTGTCTATATTATTCAATGAAACCTGCATTAATGAAAAAATGCTGCCAAAATACACACAATATTTATAATTATATACATACACTTTTCACATCTATATTTAATCAGGTAGGTGATACACGCTTAGGCGATCAAGTCTCGAAAGAGACATAACTGACAGGTCAGAAATTTTCTCGAAGTAGGTTGCCATTACTTTCTGCGGTAAATTGGTTTCCAAACTGTCCTGCTATTAAACCATAGCTGAAGGGAATAAAACTGGTTAGTACCTTTCCAAGGGTATTTGCTCGTAAGTGAACGCAAGGAATATCAACTGGAATTTTAACTTGGAGCTCAATTTTCTTGTTCCAAGCTGATATCCATTGGAACACAATGCTCATTCATAATATATATATATATATATATATATATATATATATATATATATATTCTAAACATATGCTGTTAAATATAAGAGACAATGAATGTCTATTATGTTTAATCATGAGCCGTTCTAAACGTCGTATTTTTGCTTTAATTTCAGTTGAAAATAAAGACAAAAATTCTCCAACATTTGGATAATTATTTATTGGTTTTCTTCTAAGCATCTCTGATACTCATCAAAAACCTAGTACATATATTGGTTTTACCACAACCACGCTCTCCCGTAGACTTACATGTCATCTTTCTGATCAGAGTACTATTAAACAACATTTCTCTGAAAAACATAAACATGTAGGTAATATCAGACAGATTTTGGTCAACAATACGGTGATCCTTACTCATACACACAGTAAGAGGAACCTGCAGATATTGGAGGCCATGTACATCAAATCAAAACAACCAACACTCAATAAAATCAACTTTAAAACAGGAAATAACATATTACATTGCATTTGACTAGATGGTTTTGTTGTCATTTCGCGCTATCCCGCGGTGTGACGTCATAAAACCACATCGCAAATTTAAGAACTGCGTTTATTATTTTTGGTAACTAACGTTGCCAAACGGAGTTTTATGTCAACACAAAATAAAATCGTCGGTGATGATGGATGTTATAATATTTCAGTTTAAACTACCTCTCTGAAGATGGCTCATGTGAGCCGAAAGCTTAGAAGAAAACCAATAAATAATTATCCAAATGTTGGAGAATTTTTGTCTTTATTTTCAACTGAAATTAAAGCATAAATACGACGTTTAGAACGGCTCATGATTAAACATAATAGACATTCATTGTCTCTTATATTTAACAGCATATGTTTAGAAAATTACTTGCTGCCTCGATACACTATATATATATATATATATATATATATATATATATATATATATATACTACCGGCAATAATTATTAGGCCACCCCAGTTTTGTAAAAGAAATGATTTATTTCATACTATTTTTAGTTGATAATTCTAAATTAAAATTGATTGGTTCTTTTGTTATTACAAAGTTTTACAAAGCAAGGAAGCAAAGATGAACTCGTCCGAATCACCTTAAATTTTCTTCATTCTTTCATTGATGAAACTGCAATATAAGTAATTATTAAATATTTATAAATTCATTTGATGCACATGTTATTGTGCGGTATTAACAAAAGAATCATTCTATTTTCATTTACAATTATTCACTTGGCAATAAACACTAAAAACAGTATAAAATATATCATCTGGGTGGCCTAATAATATAGCCTGTAGTGAGTATATATATATACGCTTTCACACCCTGATTGAGCACTCTGGAAGAATGGGAGACTTTGAAAACAGTAGCTACTCTGGCATATACGCATCGCTCATTCGATAATGAATTAGAGTCAGGTGAAACCTTGGTAAGTTCGTTGGCTCTTTAGGTTATCTACTTTTTATTCTCTGCTTACGTATTGAGCGCTTTTTTGTTATAGATTACTCGTCTCGGGTTTTTTTCTTTGAGCTACGTACTTTGACTGATGTTCACGTTTTTAGCTCTTTCTTTGTTTACAACCATTTTTTTCCTTCCGCGTATTTACTCAGAGGGTTTTTCGAAACGAGTATAGTGATAAGTCTATGTAAAAATATACTCAGTTTTAATCCGAGATTATGGACAGTATGGTTAAATAAAATAAAGACAAGAGGAAAACTGTATTTTAAATCGCCTATGCGTTTCGTCCTGTGATGGACTTTTTCAAGGCAGAAAGACGAAATGAGCTTTATTCTAAATTACGTATCTATAAACAAAATTAGTGTTGGTAACCACAAATACGCTCACAAATCATTTCAAAAAATTAACGGAATATTTCAGTTTTTAGAATTTCTTCATTTGTAATTGCAAAGTCACGCGACGTTAAGATGAAGGGAATTTATTAGTTTTCTTCGAAAATTGTCCATTCTGTGTGTTTAGTATGTTCCAGAACTCCCCCACGTGCAGTGCAAAAGCACGAGATTTTAGAATGAAAAAAGGAAATCAACCGTTTTCTTTGAAATTCCCACCATGCATTTTAGTTTGTTTCAATATAGTTTCCACAAGCAATAGTGAGATTGGGAAAAATCCGGGGCGCAAATTGATGTTTTGGTAGGATTGGATAGCGGCGCTCTCGAGAATCTTCCTTCTGAATAAATTGTCCACTCTTTTTATTAGTGTGGCGTTTTTGAAATCGAAATTGTGGTTGAATTTATTTCTATGAATCACTAATGCATTGGTTAGATTATTATTAGTGATGTCTTTTTTGTGTTCATATATACGTTTTTTAAATTTCTACTTGTTTCTCCGATGTAGATGGAGGAACAGTCCCGGCAATTTATTCAGTATACACCTGCTTGTTCGTCATTTTGATTTCTGTTATTTTTAGATCTCACAATGTCCATAATAGTTTTTGAAGTAGTTGTTACTAAGTGTGTGTTTTTTATATGTGATAGATTGTTTTGGATATTGGATGTAATGGAATTGGTTGGTAGTATGATGTATTTGTTATTGTTTAGATTATTATTGTTAACAGTGTTTCTTTTGTTGTCATTGTATATATTATGTGCTTTTCTTTTTGCATTTTGAATGAAATTATATGGGTAATGCAAGTTTCTGAATGTGCTTTCTATGTATTTTTCTTCTTTTGTTAAATATTGGGGGCTGCATATCCTTAGTCCTCTTAAAAAGAAAACTATAATAATACCAGATATGATTTTGGAAGAGTGGCTGGAGTAGAAATTTATTAGGTCGTTTTTATTGGTAGCTTTTCTGTAGACGTCAAAATCGAGTTTGTTGTTATTTTTATGTAATATGATATCTAGGAAAGGACGAGTATGATTACATTCAGTTTCGAATGTAAAATTTATAGTAGGTTCAATGTTATAAGTTTGTCGACTAAATCTGCTATGTTTATATATATATATATATATATATATATATATATATATATATATATATATATATAATGAATTATTCGAATAATAAAAATTTAAATAATAAATATAAGTAATAAAAATTTATCGTAAATAATCAGGCCGGTAGATATAAATATAAAAATACTGTTTAATTAAAAACAGAATATCTACTTAAATACGAGTATCGGTAAAAATAATGTTCAAAATAATTCATTACAAATTGTCGATTGCTTATAACCAAGTTTCGTTAAAATTCGTTAATTTCCGTAACATGTTTACATTTGTCGACATTACGATACATTTCAGAGCAGATATGGTTTGTTTACGGTAGATCGAAAATTGTGTTGTATAAGCATGATAAAAACCTCGTCTGATCAAGAGGCTATTCATGGTCGAGTGGTTAAGACAGTACCAGATCAAATGGTAGCTTCCCCTATGTAAATAGGGGTCGCAGGTTCGAATCCTGTTGGATAGCACACATTTTCGAAAAAAAAAATTTATCGTAAATAATCAGGCCGGTAGATATAAATATAAAAATACTGTTTAATTAAAAACAGAATATCTACTTAAATACGAATATCGGTAAAAAATAATGTTCAAAATAATTCATTACAAATTGCCAGTTGCTTATAACCAAGTTTCGTTAATATATATATATATGAGAAAGTGCTAAATAGTTCTTGATGTTTAAATATACATTATACAGGGTGTCCATAAAGTTCGTGTGCACTTTAAAATATGTCAGAAAAAAGAAGTCAATTCTATAACCTTGGTTGGCAACCAGTCTACCGCAGAAACTAATGACAACCTGCTGCAGAAAAATCTTCTGTCCAGTGAGTCATGTATGTTTCGAGACATGATCGTCGAAGCGCGTATCACAAGATTCTTGTGTATGTATAGTTTTTGAAGATTTTCAAAGACACATTACAATCTGTAAGAGCTGCTTTGTCAATAAAGTAGGACACTCTGTTTTTGTGGCCTTTGATCACACTGTCTGGGCGATTGGCTTTGATGTATTATTATTATTATTATTATTATTATTATTATTATTATTTTGTGCCGAAGGTCAGCATCAGTCAGTTTAATGTCATACGGGGACATGTTTGACTGGGAAGAAGATTTTCCGGCAATTGGTTACCATTACTTTCTGTGGAAATCTAGTCACCAACTAAGGCAATCTGTCGTACTATTGGACCCATAGCTGAAGGGAAAATCGACGGATTCATACCTTTCCAAAAAGTAGTTGCGCGTATGTGAATCCAATGAATTCAACTGGAATCCGAACTCGTCTCTCCGATTTCTTTACAAGCCGATATCCACCCACAAACATCCGCCCATAAGCGTATTCAATAGAAATTCTGTTCGTGAGGCATGGTGTAAAGAAGAATGCTCCCAAGTCAAGAACCTTTTAACCAGCTCTCGCAATTTAAATGATAGCGGTTTTCTGGAGCTCTACAATTATTGTCACGATTCTAATCCTCCTTAAACAACTTCTCAGTTTTCTAGATAGCATTTCAAGGACACCCAATACTATAGAAAATAGTTCTACAGTCATGTTTCATCGCTTTTTCTGTTCTATTCCGAGATCTTGTTAATTTTAAATTTTATCAGTTTCTTTGGAGTCTACTCTTGAGTTCTATGGAAAAATGAAATACGTAATTTGACAATTGGTTTATATATATATATAACAATAAAGTCGGGTCTTTGTATTTCAATTGCATGATATATCTGGACTCAGAAATTACATATCTCCTGCTTCCAGTTAATATTCATACTCCTTCACTTTTACACTGAAGACAAACTTGCGGTATACGCCAACACCTATTCTCTTACCGGTTCAATCATGTCATCGCTTATATTCATTTTGTACTAACTTGAGGATGTGCGTTGTGGTACAGTAGATATCGGCTCGGAACGAGAAACCGGGAAGCCGAGTTCGAATTCCAGTTGAATCCATTGTATTCACTTACGCGCAAATACCTTTGGGGAAGGTATTCAATCCGTCTGTTCCTTCCAGTTATGGGTTAAATAACAGGACAGATTGGGTTCTATAGCCTTGGCTGGCAACCAATCTACCGCAGAAAGCAATGGCAACCTACTGCGGGATAATCTTCTGCCCAGTCAGTCATGTCTCTTTCGAGACATGATCGCCCAAACGTGTATCACGTATGGTACTTGACTGACTGAATTTTGCCTACGCTGAAATCGTTTCATGCTGTCAGTATCTATATTACAACACCGTCCTCGTTTTTTCAGTGTTGTTTCTATTTAATTTGGTTTGTTCAGGTTCCGCTTCGGTTTTTAAAATTTCCGGTCCATCGGTATTAGTGTGCATTGCCGCTTGATTTCTCTCGTCGTGAAAGAGATCTCCGATATATTCCTCCCATTGCTGAAGTCCATTCACAGTTAGATTAATCAAATGCAGACGACAATTCTACTCCTTCAGTTTCTTCTCTCGCCCTTCCCGCCTGTGGAACTCGCTTCCATATTCTTGCTTTCCTGACAGCTACAACCTCCAGGAATTTAAATGCAATGACAATACTCATCTATTAACCACTTGACTCTAGCTCTTTCACTCCCCGTATATCCTCTCTTTTCTCTCGACCTTTGCAACTGTCATCACACCTGCATTCCCATCCTTCTCTTGCTCCTTTCTAACTGGTTCGTCTTTCTTTTCACTCTATTCTAATTAATCTTTTTTACTCTTATGCAGTGTCATCACACCTGTTTTCCCATCCTTCTCGGGCTCCTTTCTGACTGGTTCGTCTTTCTCTTCACTCTCTTCAAATTAATCTTTTTACTCTTATGTAGTGTCATCACACCTGTATTCCCATCCTTCTCTTGCTCTTTTCTAACTGGTTCGTCTTTCTCTTCACTCTCTTGAAATTAATCTTTTTACTCTTATGTAGTGTCATCACACCTGTATTCCCATCCTTCTCTTGCTCTTTTCTAACTGGTTCGTCTTTCGCTTCACACTCTTGAAATTAATCTTTTTACTCTTATGTAGTGCCATCACACCTGTATTCCCATCCTTCTCTTGCTCCTTTCTAACTGGTTCGTCTTCCTCTTCACTCTCTTCTACTTAATCTTTTTTACTCTTATGTAGTGTCATCACACCTGTATTTCCATCCTTCTCTTGCTCCTTTCTAACTGGTTCGTCTTTCTCTTCACTCTCATCTACGTAATCATTATACTCTTATGTAGTGTCATCACACCTGTATTTCCATCCTTCTCTTGCTCCTTTCTAACTGGTTCGTCTTCCTCTTCACTCTCTTCTACTTAATCTTTTTTACTCTTATGTAGTGTCATCACACCTGTATTCCCATCCTTCTCTTGCTTCTTTCTAACTGGTTCGTCTTCCTCTTCACTCTCTTCTACGTAATCTTTTTTACTCTTATGTAGTGTCATCACACCTGTATTCCCATCCTTCTCTTGCTCCTTTCTAACTGGTTCGTCTTCCTCTTCACTCTCTTCTACTTAATTTTTTTTTTTTTACTCTTCTGTAGTGTCATCACACCTGTATTTCCATCCTTCTCTTGCTCCTTTCTAACTGGTTCGTCTTCCTCTTCACTCTCTTCTACGTAATCTTTTTACTCTTATGTAGTGTCATCACACCTGTATTCCCATCCTTCTCTTGCTCCTTTCTAACTGGTTCGTCTTCCTCTTCACTCTCTTCTACTTAATCTTTTTTACTCTTATGTAGTGTCATCACACCTGTATTTCCATCCTTCTCTTGCTCCTTTCTAACTGGTTCGTCTTCCTCTTCACTCTCTTCTACGTAATCTTTTTTACTCTTATGTAGTATCATCACACCTGTATACCCATCCTTCACTTGTTCCTTTCTAACTGGTTCGTCTTCCTCTTCACTCTCTTCTACGTAATCTTTTTTACTCTTATGTAGTGTCATCACACCTGTATTCCCATCCTTCTCTTGCTCCTTTCTAACTGGTTCGTCTTCCTCTTCACTCTCTTCTACTTAATCTGTTTTACTCTTATGTAGTGTCATCACACCTGTATTCCCATCCTTCTCTGCTTCTTTCAACTGGTTTCGTCTTCTCCTCTTCACTCTCTTCTACGCACCTTTACTCTTACGTAGTGTCATCACACCTGTATTCCCATCCTTCTCTTGCTCCTTTCTAACTGGTTCGTCTTCCTCTTCACTCTCTACTTAATCTTTTTTACTCTTCTGTTGTGTCATCACAATCGTATTTCCATCCTTCTCTTGCTCCTTCCTAACTGGTTCGTCTTCCTCTTCACTCTCTTCTACGTAATCTTTTTTACTCTTATGTAGTGTCATCACACCTGTATTCCCATCCTTCTCTTGCTCCTTTCTAACTGGTTCGTCTTCCTTCACTCTCTTCTACTTAATCTTTTTTACTCTTATGTAGTGTCATCACACCTGTATTTCCATCCTTCTCTTGCTCCTTCCGTCTTTTTCTTCACTCTCTCTGTTTCTTCAATCTTTACTCATGCAGTGTCATCACCCGTATTCCCTTCCTTCTCTTGCTCCTTTCTAACTGGTTCGTCTTCCTCTTCACTCTCTTCTACTTAATCTTTTTTACTTTCCTGTTGTGTCATCACACCTGTATTCCCATCCTTCTCTTGCTCCTTTCTAACTGGTTCGTCTTTCTCTTCACTCTCTTCTACTTAATCTTTTTACTCTTTATGTCGTCATCACACCTGTATTCCCATCCTTCTCTTTGCTCCTTTCTAACTGGTTCGTCTTTTCTTCCCTCTCTTTCTACTTAATCTTTTACTCTTATGTAGTGTCATCACACCCGTATTCCCATCCTTCTCTTGCTCCTTTCTAACTGGTTCGTCTTTCTCTTCCCCTCTTCTACTTAATCTTTTTTTTTACTCTTATGTAGTGTCATCAAAAGCACCGTATTCCCATCCTTCTCTTGCTCCTTTCTAACTGGTTCGTCTTTCTCTTCACTTCTTCTACTTAATCTTTTTTACTCTTATGTAGTGTCATCACACCGTATTCCCATCCTTCTCTTGCTCCTTTCTAACTGGCTCCCGTCTTTCTCTTCACTCTCTTCTACTTAATCTTTTTACTTTATGTGTAGTGTCATCACACCTGGTTCTAACTTTGCTCCTTTCTTAACTAGTTCGTCTTTCTCTTCACTCTCTCTTTCTACTTAATCTTTTTTACTCTTATGTAGTGTCATCACACCTGTATTCTGTATCCTCTTCTCTTGCTCCTTCTTAACTGGTTCGTCTTTCTTCACTTACTACTTAATCTTTTTTTACTCTTATGTAGTGTCATCACACCTGTATTCCCATCCTTCTCTTGCTCCTTTCTAACTGGTTCGTCTTTCTCTTCACTCTCTACTTAATCTTTTTTTACTCTTATGTAGTGTCATCACACCTGTATTCCCATCCTTCTCTTTGCTCCTTTCTAACTAGTTCGTCTTTCTCTTCACTCTCTTCTACTTAATCTTTTTACTCTTATGTAGTGTCATCACACCTGTATTCCTCATCCTTCTCTTGCTCCTTTCTAACTAGTTCGTCTTTCTCTTCACTCTCTTCTCTTAATCTTTTTTACTCTTATGTAGTGTCATCACCTTCATATTCCCATCCTTCTCTTGCTCCTTTCTAACTTTGGTTCCGTCTTTTCTCTTCTCTCTTCTACTTAATCCTTTTTTACTCTTATGTAGTGTCATCCACACCTTTGTATTTCCATCCTTCTCTTGCTCCTTTCTAACAGGTTCGTCTTTCTCTTCACTCTCTTCTACTAAATCTTTTTTACTCTTATGTAGTGTCATCAAGCACCTGTATTCCCATCCTTCTCTTTGCCCTTTCCTTTCTAACAGGTTCGTCTTCCTCTTCTTCTCTCTTCTACTTAATCTTTTTTACTCTTATGTAGTGTCATCACACCTGTATTCCCATCCTTCTCTTGCTCCTTTCTAACAGGTTCGTCTTTTCCTTCTTCACTCTCTTCTACTTAATCTTTTTTTACTCTTATGTAGTGTCATCACACCTGTATTCCCATCCTTCTCTTGCTCCTTTCTAACTGGATCGTCTTTCTCTTCACTTTCTCTTCTACTTAATCTTTTTTACTTCTTATGTAGTGTCATCACACCCTGTATTCCCATCCTTCTCTTGCTCCTTTCTAACAGGTTCGGCTTTCTTCTTCACTTTCTCTTCTACTTAATCTTTTTTACTCTTATGTAGTGTCATCACACCTGTATTCCCATCCTTCTCTTCTTGCTCCTTTCTAACAGGTTCGTCTTTCTCTTCCACTCTCTTCTACTTAATCTTTTTTACTCTTATGTAGTGTCATCACACCTGTACTTCCCATCCTTCCTTTCTTGGCTTTTCCTTTCTAACAGGTTCGTCTTTCTTTCTTCCTCTCTTCTACTTAATTTTCTTTTTTACTTTCTTATGGTAAAAGGTGTCCATCACCACCTGTATTTCCCCCATCCTTCTCTTGCTCCTTTCTAACAGGTTGTCTGTCTTTCTCTTCACTCTCTTCTACGTAATCTTTTTACTCTTATGTAGTGTCATCACACCTGTATTTCCATCCTTCTCTTTGCTCCTTTCTAACAGGTTCGTCTTTCTCTTCACTCTCTTCTACTTAATCTTTTTTTACTCTTATGTAGTGTCATGACACCTGTATTCCCTTCCTTCTCTTGCTCCTTTCTAACTGGTTCGTCTTCCTCTTCACTCTCTTCTACTTAATCTTTTTACTCTTATGTAGTGTCATCACACCTGTATTCCCATCCTTCTCTTGCTCCTTTCTAACAGGTTCGTCTTTCTCTTCTACCTCTTCTACTTAATCTTTTTACTCTTATGTAGTGTCATCACACCTGTATTCCCATCCTTCTCTTGCTCCTTTCTAACTGGTTCGTCTTTCTTCACTCTCTTCTACTTAATCTTTTTTACTCTTATGTGGTGTCATCACACCTCCTGTATTCCCTTCCTTCTCTTGCTCCTTTCTAACTGGTTCGTCTTTCTCTTCACTCTTCTACTTAATCTTTTTACTCTTATGTAGTGTCATCACACCTGTATTCCCATCCTTTTCTTGCTCCTTTCTTAACTGGTTCGTCTTTTCTCACTCTCTTCTACTTAATCTTTTTTACTCTTATGTAGTGTCATCACACCTGTATTCCCATCCTTCTCTTGCTCCTTTCTAACTGGTTCGTCTTTCTCTTCACTCTCTACTACTTAATCTTACTCTTATGTAGTGTCATCACACCTGTATTCCCATCCTTCTCTTGCTCCTTTCTTAACCGGTTCGTCTTTCTCTTCACTCTCTTCTACTTAATCTTTTACTCTTATGTAGTGTCATCACACCTGTATTCCCATCCTTCTCTTGCTTCTTTCTAACTGGTTCGTCTTTCTTCACTTCTTCTACTTAATCTTTTTTACTCTTATGTAGTGTCATCACACCTGTATTCCCATCCTTTTCTTGCTCCTTTCTAACTGGTTCGTTCTTCTTCACTCTCTTCTACTTAATCTTTTTTACTCTTATGTAGTGTCATCACACCTGTATTCCCATCCTTTACTTGCTCCTTTCTAACTGGTTCGTCTTTCTCTTCACTCTCTTCTACTTAATCTTTTTTTACTCTTATGTAGTGTCATCACACTCAGCTCCATCCTTTTCTTGCTCCTTTCTAACTGGTTCGTCTTTCTTCACTCTCTCTACTTAATCTTTTTTACTCTTATGTAGTGTCATCACACCTGTATTCCCATCCTTTTCTTGCTCCTTTCTAACTGGTTCGCTCTTCTTCACTCTCTTCTACTTAATCTTTTTTACTCTTATGTAGTGTCATCACACCTGTATTCCCATCCTTTCTTTGCTCCTTTCTAACTGGTTCGTCTTTCTCTTCACTCTCTACTACTTAATCTTTTTTACTCTTATGTAGTGTCATCACACCTGTATTCCCATCCTTCTCTTGCTTCTTTCTAACTGATCCGTCTTTCTCTTCACTCTCTTCTACTTAATCTTTTTTACTCTTATGTAGTGTCATCACACCTGTATTCCCATCCTTCTCTTGCTTCTTTCTAACTGATCCGTCTTTCTCTTCACTCTCTTCTACTTAATCTTTTACTCTTATGTAGTGTCATCACACCTGTATTCCTATCCTTCTCTTGCTCCTTTCTAACTGGTCCGTCTTTCTCTTCACTCTCTTCTACTTAATCTTTTTTACTCTTATGTAGTGTCATCACACCTGTATTCCCATCCTTCTCTTGCTTCTTTCTAACTGATCCGTCTTACTCTTCACTCTCTTCTACTTAATCTTTTTTACTCTTATGTAGTGTCATCACACCTGTATTCCCTTCCTTCCTTCTCTTGCTCCTTTCTAACCGGTTCGTCTTTCTCTTCACTCTCTTCTACTTAATCTTTTTTACTCTTATGTAGTGTCATCACACCTGTATTCCCTTCCTTCTCTTGCTCCTTTCTAACCGGTTCGTCTTTCGCTTCACTCTCTTCTACTTAATCTTTTTTACTCTTATGTAGTGCCATCACACCTGTATTCCCATCCTTCTCTTGCTCCTTTCTAACTGGTTCGTCTTTCTCTTCACTCTCTTCTACTTAATCTTTTTACTCTTATGTAGTGTCATCACACCTGTATTCCCATCCTTCTCTTGCTCCTTTCTAACTGGTTCGTCTTTCTCTTCACTCTCTTCTACTTAATCTTTTTTACTCTTATGTAGTGTCATCACACCTGTATTCCCTTCCTTCTCTTGCTCCTTTCTAACCGGTTCGTCTTTCTCTTCACTCTCTTCTACTTAATCTTTTTTACTCTTATGTAGTGCCATCACACCTGTATTCCCATCCTTCTCTTGCTCCTTTCTAACTGGTTCGTCTTTCTCTTCACTCTCTTCTACTTAATCTTTTTTACTCTTATGTAGTGTCATCACACCTGTATTCCCTTCCTTCTCTTGCTCCTTTCTAACAGGTTCGTCTTTCTCTTCACTCTCTTCTACTTAATCTTTTTACTCTTATGTAGTGTCATCACACCTGTATTCCCTTCCTTCTCTTGCTCCTTTCTAACTGGTTCGTCTTTCTCTTCACTCTCTTCTACTTAATCTTTTTTACTCTTATGTAGTGTCATCACACCTGTATTCCCTTCCTTCTCTTGCTCCTTTCTGACTGGTTCGTCTTTCTCTTCACTCTCTTCTACGTAAACTTTTTACTCTTATGTAGTGTCATCACACCTGTACTCCCATCCTTCTCTTGCTCCTTTCTAACTGGTTCGTCTTTCTCTTCACTCTCTTCTACTTAATCTTTTTTACTCTTATGTAGTGTCATCACACCTGTATTCCCATCCTTCTCTTGCTCCTTTCTAACTGGTTCGTCTTTCTCTTCACTCTCTTCTACTTAATCTTTTTTACTCTTATGTAGTGTCATCACACCTGTATTCCCTTCCTTCTCTTGCTCCTTTCTAACTGGTTCGTCTTTCTCTTCACTCTCTTCTACTTAATCTTTTTACTCTTATGTAGTGTCATCACACCTGTATTCCCTTCCTTCTCTTGCTCCTTTCTAACTGGTTCGTCTTTCTCTTCACTCTCTTCTACTTAATCTTTTTTACTCTTATGTAGTGTCATCACACCTGTATTCCCTTCCTTCTCTTGCTCCTTTCTAACTGGTTCGTCTTTCTCTTCACTCTCTTCTACGTAAACTTTTTACTCTTATGTAGTGTCATCACACCTGTATTCCCATCCTTCTCTTGCTCCTTTCTAACTGGTTCGTCTTTCTCTTCACTCTCTTCTACTTAATCTTTTTTACTCTTATGTAGTGTCATCACACCTGTATTCCCATCCTTCTCTTGCTCCTTTCTAACTGGTTCGTCTTTCTCTTCACTCTCTTCTACTTAATCTTTTTTACTCTTATGTAGTGTCATCACACCTGTATTCCCTTCCTTCTCTTGCTCCTTTCTAACTGGTTCGTCTTTCTCTTCACTCTCTTCTACTTAATATTTTTACTCTTATGTAGTGTCATCACACCTGTATTCCCTTCCTTCTCTTGCTCCTTTCTAACTGGTTCGTCTTTCTCTTCACTCTCTTCTACTTAATCTTTTTTACTCTTATGTAGTGTCATCACACCTGTATTCCCATCCTTCTCTTGCTCCTTTCTAACCGGTTCGTCTTTCTCACTCTCTTCCACTTAATCTTTTTTACTCTTATGTAGTGTCATCACAGCTGTATTCCCATCCTTCTCTTGCTCCTTTCTAACTGATCCGTCTTTCTCTTCCCTCTCTTCTACTTAATCTTTTTTACTCTTATGTAGTGTCATCACACCTGTATTCCCTTCCTTCTCTTGCTCCTTTCTAACTGATCCGTCTTTCTCTTCCCTCTCTTCTACTTAATCTTTTTTACTCTTATGTAGTGTCATCACACCTGTATTCCCTTCCTTCTCTTGCTCCTTTCTAACTGGTTCGTCTTTCTCTTCACTCTCTTCTACGTAAACTTTTTACTCTTATGTAGTGTCATCACACCTGTATTCCCATCCTTCTCTTCCTCCTTTCTAACTGGTTCGTCTTTCTCTTCCCTCTCTTCTACTTAATCTTTTTTACTCTTATGTAGTGTCATCACACCTGTATTCCCATCCTTCTCTTGCTCCTTTCTAACTGGTTCGTCTTTCTCTTCACTCTCTTCTACTTAATCTTTTTTACTCTTATGTAGTGTCATCACACCTGTATTCCCTTCCTTCTCTTGCTCCTTTCTAACTGGTTCGTCTTTCTCTTCACTCTCTTCTACTTAATCTTTTTACTCTTATGTAGTGTCATCACACCTGTATTCCCTTCCTTCTCTTGCTCCTTTCTAACTGGTTCGTCTTTCTCTTCACTCTCTTCTACTTAATCTTTTTTACTCTTATGTAGTGTCATCACACCTGTATTCCCATCCTTCTCTTGCTCCTTTCTAACCGGTTCGTCTTTCTCTTCACTCTCTTCTACTTAATCTTTTTTACTCTTATGTAGTGTCATCACAGCTGTATTCCCATCCTTCTCTTGCTCCTTTCTAACTGATCCGTCTTTCTCTTCCCTCTCTTCTACTTAATCTTTTTTACTCTTATGTAGTGTCATCACACCTGTATTCCCTTCCTTCTCTTGCTCCTTTCTAACTGGTTCGTCTTCCTCTTCACTCTCTTCTACTTAATCTTTTTACTCTTATGTAGTGTCATCACACCTGTATTCCCATCCTTCTCTTGCTCCTTTCTAACCGGTTCGTCTTTCTCTTCACTCTCTTCTACTTAATCTTTTTTACTCTTATGTAGTGTCATCACAGCTCTATTCCCATCCTTCTCTTGCTCCTTTCTAACTGGTTCGTCTTTCTCTTCACTCTCTTCTACTTAATCTTTTTTACTCTTATGTAGTGTCATCACACCCGTATTCCCATCCTTCTCTTTCTCCTTTCTAACCGGTTCGTCTTTTCCTTCACTCTCTTCTACTTAATCTTTTACTCTTTATGTAGTGTCATCACACCTGTATTCCCCATCCTTCTCTTGCTCCTTTCTAACCGGTTCGTCTTCCTCTTCACTCTCTTCTACTTAATCTTTTTACTCTTATGTAGTGTCATCACACCTGTATTCCCATCCTTCTCTTGCTCCTTTCTAACTGGTTCGTCTTTTCTTCACTCTCTTCTACTTAATCTTTTTTACTCTTATGTAGTGTCATCACACCTGTATTCCCATCCTTCTCTTGCTCCTTTCTAACCGGTTCGTCTTCCTCTTCACTCTCTTCTACTTAATCTTTTTACTCTTATGTAGTGTCATCACACCTGTATTCCCATCCTTCTCTTGCTCCTTTCTAACCGGTTCGTCTTTCTTCACTCTCTTCTACTTAATCTTTTTACTCTTATGTCGTGTCATCACACCTGTATTCCCATCCTTCTCTTGCTCCTTTCTAACAGGTTCGTCTTCCTCTTCACTCTCTTCTACTTAATCTTTTTACTCTTATGTAGTGTCATCACACCTGTATTCCCATCTTCTCTTTGCTCCTTTCTAACAGGTTCGTCTTTCTCTTCACTCTCTTCTACTTAATCTTTTTTACTCTTATGTAGTGTCATCACACCTGTATTCCCATCCTTCTCTTGCTCCTTTCTAACCGGTTCGTCTTTCTCTTCACTTCCCTTTCTAATCTTTTTACTCTTATGTAGTGTCATCACACCTGTATTCCCATCCTTCTCTTTGCTCCTTTCTAACTGATCCGTCTTTCTTCCCTCTCTTCTACTTAATCATTTTTACTCTTATGTAGTGTCATCACACCTGTATTCCCATCCTTCTCTTTGCTCCTTTCTAACCGGTTCGTCTTTCTCTTCACTCTCTTCTACTTAATCTTTTTTACTCTTATGTAGTGTCATCACACCTGTATTCCCATCCTTCTCTTGCTCCTTTCTAACCGGTTCGTCTTTCTCTTCACTCTCTTCTACTTAATCTTTTTACTCTTATGTCGTGTCATCACACCCATATTCTATCCTTCTCTTGCTCCTTTCTAACCGGTTCGTCTTTCTCTTCACTCTCTTCTACTTAACTTTTTTACTTCTGTAGTGTCATCACACCTGTATTCCCATCCTTCTCTTGCTCCTTTCTAACCGGTTCGTTCTTCTCTTCACTTTCTTCTACTTAATCTTTTTTACTCTTATGTAGTGTCATCACACCTGTATTCCCATCCTTCTCTTGCTCCTTTCTAACTGATCCGTCTTTCTTCCTCTCTTCTACTTAATCTTTTTTACTCTTATGTAGTGTCATCACACCTGTATTCCCATCCTTCTCTTGCTCCTTTCTAACCGGTTCGTCTTTCTCTTCACTCTCTACTTAATCTTTTTTACTCTTATGTAGTGTCATCACACCTGTATTCCCATCCTTCTCTTGCTCCTTTCTAACCGGTTCGTCTTTCTCTTCACTCTCTTCTACTTAATCTTTTTACTCTTATATGTCGTGTCATCACACCTGTATTCCCATCCTTCTCTTGCTCCTTTCTAACCGGTTCGTCTTTCTCTTCACTCTCTTCTACTTAATCTTTTTTACTCTTATGTAGTGTCATCACACCTGTATTCCCATCCTTCTCTTGCTCCTTTCTAACCGGTTCGTCTTTCTCTTCACTCTCTTCTACTTAATCTTTTTTACTCTTATGTAGTGTCATCACACCTGTATTCCCATCCTTCTCTTGCTCCTTTCTAACCGGTTCGTCTTTTCTTCACTCTCTTCTACTTAATCTTTTTACTCTTATGTCGTGTCATCACACCTGTATTCCCAACCTTCTCTTGCTCCTTTCTAACCGGTTCGTCTTTCTCTTCACTCTCTTCTACTTAATCTTTTTTACTCTTATGTAGTGTCATCACACCTGTATTCCCATCCTTCTTTCTTGCTCCTTTCTAACCGGTTCGTCTTTCTCTTCACTCTCTTCTACTTAATCTTTTTTACTCTTATGTAGTGTCATCACACCTGTATTCCCCATCCTTCTCTTGCTCCTTTCTAACCGGTTCGTCTTTCTCTTCACTCTCTTCTACTTAATCTTTTTACTCCTTTCTATGTAGTGTCATCACACCTGTATTCCCATCCTTCTCTTGCTCCTTTCTAACTGATCCGTCTTTTTCTTCCCTCTCTTCTACTTAATCTTTTTTACTCTTATGTAGTGTCATCACACCTGTATTCCCATCCTTCTCTTGCTCCTTTCTAACTGGTTCGTCTTCCTCTTCACTCTCTACTTAATCTTTTTACTCTTATGTAGTGTCATCACACCTGTATTCCCATCCTTCTCTTGCTCCTTTCTAACTGGTTCGTCTTTCTTCACTCTCTTCTACTTAATCTTTTTTACTCTTATGTAGTGTCATCACACCTGTATTCCCCATCCTTCTCTTGCTCCTTTCTAACTGGTTCGTCTTTCTTCACTCTCTTCTACTTAATCTTTTTTACTCTTATGTAGTGTCATCACACCTGTATTCCCATCCTTCTCTTGCTCCTTTCTAACTGGTTCGTCTTTCTCTTCACTCTTTCTACTTAATCTTTTTTACTCTTATGTAGTGTCATCACACCTGTATTCCCATCCTTCTCTTGCTCCTTTCTAACCGGTTCGTCTTTCTCTCTTCACTCTCTTCTACTTAATCTTTTTACTCTTTATGTCGTGTCATCACACCTGTATTCCCATCCTTCTCTTGCTCCTTTCTAACAGGTTCGTCTTTCTCTTCACTCTCTTCTACTTAATCTTTTTTACTCTATGTAGTGTCATCACACCTGTATTCCCATCCTTCTCTTGCTCCTTTCTAACCGGTCTTTCTTCACTTCTTCTACTTAATCTTTTTACTCTTATGTAGTGTCATCACACCCTGTATTCCCTTCCTTCTCTTGCTCCTTTCTAACAGGTTCGTCTTTCTCTTCACTCTCTTCTACTTAATCATTTTTACTCTTATGTAGTGTCATCACACCTGTATTCCCATCCTTCTCTTGCTCCTTTCTAACAGGTTCGTCTTTCTCTTCACTCTCTTCTACTTAATATTTTTTACTCTTATGTAGTGTCATCACACCTGTATTCCCATCCTTCTCTTGCTCCTTTCTAACCGGTTCGTCTTTTCTCTTCACTTCTTCTACTTAATCTTTTTACTCTTATGTAGTGTCATCACACCTGTATTCCCTTCCTTCTCTTTGCTCCTTCTCTAACAGGTTCGTCTTTCTCTTCACTTCTCTTCTACTTAAATCTTTTTACTCTTATGTAGTGTCATCACACCTGTATTCCCATCCTTCTCTTGCTCCTTTCTAACTGGTTCGTCTTTCTCTTCACTCTCTTCTACTTAATCTTTTTTACTCTTATGTAGTGTCATCACACCTGTATTCCCATTCTTCTCTTGCTCCTTTCTAACAGGTTCGTCTTTCTCTTCACTCTCTTCTACTTAATCTTTTTTACTCTTATGTAGTGTCATCACACCTGTATTCCCATCCTTCTCTTGCTCCTTTCTAACAGGTTCGTCTTTCTTCACTCTCTTCTACTTAATCTTTTTACTTCCTATGTAGTGTCATCACACCTGTATTTCCATCCTTCTTTGCTCCTTTCTAACTGGTTCGTCTTTCTCTTCACTCTCTTCTACTTAATTTTTTTTACTCTTATGTAGTGTCATCACACCTGTATTCCCTTCCTTCTCTTGCTCCTTTCTAACTGGTTCGTCTTTCTCTTCACTCTCTTCTACTTAATCTTTTTACTCTTATGTAGTGTCATCACACCTGTATTCCCCATCCTTCTTGCTCCTTTCAAACAGGTTCGTCTTTCTCTTCCCTCTCTTCTACTTAATCTTTTTTACTCTTATGTAGTGTCATCACACCTGTATTTCCATCCTTCTCTTGCTCCTTTCTAACTCATCCGTCTTTCTCTTCACTCTTCTACTTAATCTTTTTTACTCTTATGTAGTGTCATCACACCTGTATTCCCATCCTTCTCTTGCTCCTTTCTAACTGGTTCGTCTTTCTCTTCACTCTCTTCTACTTAATCTTTTTACTCTTATGTAGTGTCATCACACCTGTATTCCCATCCTTCTCTTGCTCCTTTCTAACTGGTTCGTCTTTCTCTTCACTCTCTTCTACTTAATCTTTTTTACTCTTATGTAGTGTCATCACACCTGTATTTCCATCCCTTCTCTTGCTCCTTTCTAACTGATCCGTCTTTCTCTTCCTCTCTTCTACTTAATCTTTTTTACTCTTATGTAGTGTCATCACACCTGTATTCCCATCCTTCTCTTGCTCCTTTCTAACAGGTTCGTCTTTCTCTTCACTCTCTCTTCTACTTAATCTTTTTTTACTCTTATGTAGTGTCATCACACCTGTATTCCCATCCTTCTCTTGCTCCTTTCTAACCGGTTCGTCTTTTTCTCTTCCTCTCTTCTACTTAATCTTTTTACTCTTATGTAGTGTCATCACACCTGTATTCCTTCCTTCTCTTGCTCCTTTCTAACAGGTTCGTCTTTCTCTTCACTCTCTTCTACTTAATATTTTTTACTCTTATGTAGTGTCATCACACCTGTATTCCCATCCTTCTCTTGCTCCTTTCTAACTGGTTCGTCTTTCTCTTCACTCTCTTCTACTTAATCTTTTTACTCTTATGTAGTGTCATCACACCTGTATTCCCTTCCTTCTTGCTCCTTTCTAACTGGTTCGTCTTTCTCTTCACTCTCTTCTACTTAATCTTTTTTACTCTTATGTAGTGTCATCACACCTGTATTCCCATCCTTCTCTTGCTCCTTTCTAACCGGTTCGTCTTTCTCTTCACTCTCTTCTACTTAATCTTTTTTACTCTTATGTAGTGTCATCACAGCTGTATTCCCATCCTTCTCTTGCTCCTTTCTAACCCAGTCCGTCTTTCTCTTCCCTCTCTTCTACTTAATCTTTTTTACTCTTATGTAGTGTCATCACACCTGTATTCCCTTCCTTCTCTTGCTCCTTTCTAACTGGTTCGTCTTCCTCTTCACTCTCTTCTACTTAATCTTTTTACTCTTATGTAGTGTCATCACACCTGTATTCCCATCCTTCTCTTGCTCCTTTCTAACCGGTTCGTCTTTCTCTTCACTCTCTTCTACTTAATCTTTTTTACTCTTATGTAGTGTCATCACAGCTGTATTCCCATCCTTCTCTTGCTCCTTTCTAACTGGTTCGTCTTTCTCTTCCTCTCTTCTACTTAATCTTTTACTCTTATGTAGTGTCATCACACCTGTATTCCCATCCATCTCTTTCTCCCTTCTAACCGGTTCGTCTTTCTCTTCACTCTCTTCTACTTAATCTTTTTTACTCTTATGTAGTGTCATCACACCTGTGATTCCCATCCTTCTCTTGCTCCTTTCTAACCGGTTCGTCTTCCTCTTCACTCTCTTCTACTTAATCTTTTTTACTCTTATGTAGTGTCATCACACCTGTATTCCCATCCTTCTCTTGCTCCTTTCTAACTGGTTCGTCTTTCTCTTCACTCTCTTCTACTTAATCTTTTTACTCTTATGTAGTGTCATCACACCTGTATTCCCATCCTTCTCTTGCTCCTTTCTAACCGGTTCGTCTTCCTCTTCACTCTCTTCTACTTAATCTTTTTTACTCTTATGTAGTGTCATCACACCTGTATTCCCATCCTTCTCTTGCTCCTTTCTAACCGGTTCGTCTTTCTCTTCACTCTCTTCTACTTAATCTTTTTACTCTTATGTCGTGTCATCACACCTGTATTCCCATCCTTCTCTTGCTCCTTTCTAACAGGTTCGTCTTCCTCTTCCTCTCTTCTACTTAATCTTTTTTACTCTTATGTAGTGTCATCACACCTGTATTCCCATCCTTCTCTTGCTCCTTTCTAACAGGTTCGTCTTTCTCTTCACTCTTCTACTTAATCTTTTTTACTCTTATGTAGTGTCATCACACCTGTATTCCCATCCTTCTCTTGCTCCTTTCTAACCGGTTCGTCTTTCTCTTCACTCTCTTCTACTTAATCTTTTTTACTCTTATGTAGTGTCATCACACCTGTATTCCCATCCTTCTCTTGCTCCTTTCTAACTGATCCGTCTTTCTCTTCCCTCTCTTCTACTTAATCATTTTTACTCTTATGTAGTGTCATCACACCTGTATTCCCATCCTTCTCTTGCTCCTTTCTAACCGGTTCGTCTTTCTCTTCACTCTCTTCTACTTAATCTTTTTTACTCTTATGTAGTGTCATCACACCTGTATTCCCATCCTTCTCTTGCTCCTTTCTAACCGGTTCGTCTTTCTCTTCACTCTCTTCTACTTAATCTTTTTACTCTTATGTCGTGTCATCACACCTGTATTCCCATCCTTCTCTTGCTCCTTTCTAACCGGTTCGTCTTTCTCTTCACTCTCTTCTACTTAATCTTTTTTACTCTTATGTAGTGTCATCACACCTGTATTCCCATCCTTCTCTTGCTCCTTTCTAACCGGTTCGTCTTTCTCTTCACTCTCTTCTACTTAATCTTTTTACTCTTATGTAGTGTCATCACACCTGTATTCCCATCCTTCTCTTGCTCCTTTCTAACTGATCCGTCTTTCTCTTCCCTCTCTTCTACTTAATCTTTTTTACTCTTATGTAGTGTCATCACACCTGTATTCCCATCCTTCTCTTGCTCCTTTCTAACCGGTTCGTCTTTCTCTTCACTCTCTTCTACTTAATCTTTTTTACTCTTATGTAGTGTCATCACACCTGTATTCCCATCCTTCTCTTGCTCCTTTCTAACAGGTTCGTCTTTCTCTTCCCTCTCTTCTACTTAATCTTTTTTACTCTTATGTAGTGTCATCACACCTGTATTTCCATCCTTCTCTTGCTCCTTTCTAACTCATCCGTCTTTCTCTTCACTCTCTTCTACTTAATCTTTTTTACTCTTATGTAGTGTCATCACACCTGTATTCCCATCCTTCTCTTGCTCCTTTCTAACTGGTTCGTCTTTCTCTTCACTCTCTTCTACTTAATCTTTTTACTCTTATGTAGTGTCATCACACCTGTATTCCCATCCTTCTCTTGCTCCTTTCTAACTGGTTCGTCTTTCTCTTCACTCTCTTCTACTTAATCTTTTTTACTCTTATGTAGTGTCATCACACCTGTATTTCCATCCTTCTCTTGCTCCTTTCTAACTGATCCGTCTTTCTCTTCACTCTCTTCTACTTAATCTTTTTTACTCTTATGTAGTGTCATCACACCTGTATTCCCATCCTTCTCTTGCTCCTTTCTAACAGGTTCGTCTTTCTCTTCACTCTCTTCTACTTAATCTTTTTTACTCTTATGTAGTGTCATCACACCTGTATTCCCATCCTTCTCTTGCTCCTTTCTAACCGGTTCGTCTTTCTCTTCACTCTCTTCTACTTAATCTTTTTACTCTTATGTAGTGTCATCACACCTGTATTCCCTTCCTTCTCTTGCTCCTTTCTAACAGGTTCGTCTTTCTCTTCACTCTCTTCTACTTAATATTTTTTACTCTTATGTAGTGTCATCACACCTGTATTCCCATCCTTCTCTTGCTCCTTTCTAACTGGTTCGTCTTTTCTCTTCACTCTCTTCTACTTAATCTTTTTTACTCTTATGTAGTGTCATCACACCTGTATTCCCTTCCTTCTCTTGCTCCTTTCTAACTGGTTCGTCTTTCTCTTCACTCTCTTCTACTTAATCTTTTTTACTCTTATGTAGTGTCATCACACCTGTATTCCCATCCTTCTCTTGCTCCTTTCTAACCGGTTCGTCTTTCTCTTCCTCTCTTCTACTTAATCTTTTTTACTCTTATGTAGTGTCATCACAGCTGTATTCCCATCCTTCTCTTGCTCCTTTCTAACTGATCCGTCTTTCTCTTCCCTCTCTTCTACTTAATCTTTTTTACTCTTATGTAGTGTCATCACACCTGTATTCCCTTCCTTCTCTTGCTCCTTTCTAACTGGTTCGTCTTCCTCTTCACTCTCTTCTACTTAATCTTTTTACTCTTATGTAGTGTCATCACACCTGTATTCCCATCCTTCTCTTGCTCCTTTCTAACCGGTTCGTCTTTCTCTTCACTCTCTTCTACTTAATCTTTTTTACTCTTATGTAGTGTCATCACAGCTGTATTCCCATCCTTCTCTTGCTCCTTTCTAACTGGTTCGTCTTTCTCTTCACTCTCTTCTACTTAATCTTTTTTACTCTTATGTAGTGTCATCACACCTGTATTCCCATCCATCTCTTTCTCCTTTCTAACCGGTTCGTCTTTCTCTTCACTCTCTTCTACTTAATCTTTTTTACTCTTATGTAGTGTCATCACACCTGTATTCCCATCCTTCTCTTGCTCCTTTCTAACCGGTTCGTCTTCCTCTTCCTCTCTTCTACTTAATCTTTTTTACTCTTATGTAGTGTCATCACACCTGTATTCCCATCCTTCTCTTGCTCCTTTCTAACTGGTTCGTCTTTCTCTTCACTCTCTTCTACTTAATCTTTTTTACTCTTATGTAGTGTCATCACACCTGTATTCCCATCCTTCTCTTGCTCCTTTCTAACCGGTTCGTCTTCCTCTTCACTCTCTTCTACTTAATCTTTTTTACTCTTATGTAGTGTCATCACACCTGTATTCCCATCCTTCTCTTGCTCCTTTCTAACCGGTTCGTCTTTCTCTTCCTCTCTTCTACTTAATCTTTTTACTCTTATGTCGTGTCATCACACCTGTATTCCCATCCTTCTCTTGCTCCTTTCTAACAGGTTCGTCTTCCTCTTCACTCTCTTCTACTTAATCTTTTTTACTCTTATGTAGTGTCATCACACCTGTATTCCCATCCTTCTCTTGCTCCTTTCTAACGGGTTCGTCTTTCTCTTCCTCTCTTCTACTTAATCTTTTTTACTCTTATGTAGTGTCATCACACCTGTATTCCCATCCTTCTCTTGCTCCTTTCTAACCGGTTCGTCTTTCTCTTCACTCTCTTCTACTTAATCTTTTTTACTCTTATGTAGTGTCATCACACCTGTATTCCCATCCTTCTCTTGCTCCTTTCTAACTGATCCGTCTTTCTCTTCCCTCTCTTCTACTTAATCATTTTTACTCATGTAGTGTCATCACACCTGTATTCCCATCCTTCTCTTGCTCCCTAACCGGTTCGTCTTTCTCTTCACTCTCTTCTACTTAATCTTTTTTACTCTTATGTAGTGTCATCACACCTGTATTCCCATCCTTCTCTTGCTCCTTTCTAACCGGTTCGTCTTTCTTCACTCTCTTCTCTACTTAATCTTTTTACTCTTATGTCGTGTCATCACACCTGTATTCCCATCCTTCTCTTTGCTCCTTTCTAACCGGTTCGTCTTTCTCTTTCACTCTCTTCTACTTAATCTTTTTACTCTTATGTAGTGTCATCACACCTGTATTCCCATCCTTCTCTTGCTCCTTTCTAACCGGTTCGTCTTTCTCTTCACTCTCTCTACTTAATCTTTTACTCTTATGTAGTGTCATCGCACCTGTATTCCCATCCTTCTCTTGCTCCTTTCTAACTGATCCGTCTTTTCTCTTTCCCTCTCTTCTACTTAATCTTTTTTACTCTTATGTAGTGTCATCACACCCGTATTCCCATCCTTCTTTGCTCCTTTCTAACCGGTTCGTCTTTCTCTTCACTCTTCTACTTAATCTTTTTTACTCTTATGTAGTGTCATCACACCTGTATTCCCCATCCTTCTCTTGCTCCTTTCTAACTGATCCGTCTTTCTCTTCCTCTCTTTCTACTTAATCTTTTTTACTCCTTATGTAGTGTCATCACACCTGTATTCCCATCCTTCTCTTGCTCCTTTCTAACCGGTTCGTCTTTCTCTTCACTCTCTTCTACTTAATCTTTTTTACTCTTATGTAGTGTCATCACACCTGTATTCCCATCCTTCTCTTGCTCCTTTCTAACCGGTTCGTCTTTCTCTTCACTCTCTCTTCTACTTAATCTTTTTACTCTTATGTCGTGTCATCACACCTGTATTCCCATCCTTCTCTTTGCTCCTTTCTAACCGGTTCGTCTTTCTCTTCACTCTCTTCACTTGATCTTTTTACTCTTATGTAGTGTCATCACACCTGTATTCCCATCCTTCTCTTGCTCCTTTCTAACCGGTTCGTCTTTCTCTTCACTCTCTTCTACTTAATCTTTTTTACTCTTATGTAGTGTCATCACACCTGTATTCCCATCCTTCTCTTGCTCCTTTCTAACCGGTTCGTCTTTCTCTTCACTCTCTTCTACTTAATCTTTTTACTCTTATGTCGTGTCATCACACCTGTATTCCCAACCTTCTCTTGCTCCTTTCTAACCGGTTCGTCTTTCTCTTCACTCTCTTCTACTTAATCTTTTTTACTCTTATGTAGTGTCATCACACCTGTATTCCCCATCCTTCTCTTGCTCCTTTCTAACCGGTTCGTCTTTCTCTTCACTCTCTTCTACTTAATCTTTTTTTACTCTTATGTAGTGTCATCACACCTGTATTCCCATCCTTCTCTTGCTCCTTTCTAACCGGTTCGTCTTTCTCTTCCTTCACTCTCTTCTACTTAATCTTTTTTACTCTTATGTAGTGTCATCACACCTGTATTCCCATCCTTCTCTTGCTCCTTTCTAACTGATCCGTCTTTCTCTTTCCCTCTTCTACTTAATTCTTTTTTTACTCTTTATGTAGTGTCATCACACCTGTATTCCCATCCTTCTCTTGCTCCTTTCTAACTGGTTCGTCTTCCTTCTCTTCTCACTCTCTTCTACTTAATCTTTTTTACTCTTATGTAGTGTCATCACACCTGTATTCCCATCCTTCTCTTGCTCCTTTCTAACTGGTTCGTCTTCTTTTCTCTTCACTCTCTTCTACTTAATCTTTACTCTTATGTAGTGTCATCACACCTGTATTCCCATCCTTCTCTTGCTCCTTTCTAACTGGTTCGTCTTTTTCTCTTCACTCTTTCTACTTAATCTTTTTTACTCTTATGTAGTGTCATCACACCTGTATTCCCATCCTTCTCTTGCTCCTTTCTAACTGGTTCGTCTTTCACTCTCTTCTACTTAATCTTTTTTACTCTTATGTAGTGTCATCACACCTGTATTCCCATCCTTCTGTCTTTCTTAACCGGTTCGTCTTTCTCTTCACTCTCTTCTACTTAATCTTTTTACTCTTATGTCGTGTCATCACACCTGTATTCCCATCCTTCTCTTGCTCCTTTCTAACAGGTTCGTCTTTCTCTTCACTCTCTTCTACTTAATCTTTTTTACTCTTATGTAGTGTCATCACACCTGTATTCCCATCCTTCTCTTGCTCCTTTCTAACCGGTTCGTCTTTCTCTTCACTCTCTTCTACTTAATCTTTTTACTCTTATGTAGTGTCATCACACCTGTATTCCCTTTCTTCTCTTGCTCCTTTCTAACAGGTTCGTCTTTCTCTTCACTCTCTTCTACTTAATATTTTTTACTCTTATGTAGTGTCATCACACCTGTATTCCCATCCTTCTCTTGCTCCTTTCTAACAGGTTCGTCTTTCTTCACTCTCTTCTACTTAATATTTTTTTACTCTTATGTAGTGTCATCACACCTGTATTCCCATCCTTCTCTTGCTCCTTTCTAACCGGTTCGTCTTTCTCTTCACTCTCTTCTACTTAATCTTTTTACTCTTATGTAGTGTCATCACACCTGTATTCCCTTCCTTCTCTTGCTCCTTTCTAACAGGTTCGTCTTTCTCTTCACTCTCTTCTACTTAATCTTTTTTACTCTTATGTAGTGTCATCACACCTGTATTCCCATCCTTCTCTTGCTCCTTTCTAACTGGTTCGTCTTTCTCTTCACTCTCTTCTACTTAATCTTTTTTACTCTTATGTAGTGTCATCACACCTGTATTCCCATTCTTCTCTTGCTCCTTTCTAACAGGTTCGTCTTCTTTTCTCTTCACTCTCTTCTACTTAATCTTTTACTCTTATGTAGTGTCATCACACCTGTATTCCCATCTCTTTGCTCCTTTCTAACAGGTTCGTCTTTCTCTTCACTCTCTTCTACTTAATCTTTTTACTCTTATGTAGTGTCATCACACCTGTATTTCCATCCTTCTCTTGCTCCTTTCTAACTGGTTCGTCTTTCTCTTCACTCTCTTCACTTAATCTTTTACTTTGCGTAGTGTCATCACACCTGTATTCCCTTCCTTCTCTTGCTCCTTTCTAACTGGTTCGTCTTTCTCTTCACTCTCTTTCTACTTAATCTTTTTTTACTCTTATGTAGTGTCATCACACCTGTATTCCCATCCTTCTCTTGCTCCTTTCAAACAGGTTCGTCTTTCTCTTCCCTCTCTTTCTACTTAATCTTTTTACTCTTATGTAGTGTCATCACACCTGTATTTCCATCCTTCTCTTGCTCCTTTCTAACTCATCCGTCTTTCTCTTCACTCTCTTCTACTTAATCTTTTTTACTCTTATGTAGTGTCAT
Organism: Ascarosepion bandense; assembly: GCA_037127315.1. Lineage (NCBI taxonomy): Eukaryota > Metazoa > Mollusca > Cephalopoda > Sepiida > Sepiidae > Ascarosepion > Ascarosepion bandense. The sequence continues at coordinate 2,611,796 of JBBBDQ010000690.1, read as the reverse complement.
CACACCTGTATTCCCATCCTTCTCTTGCTCCTTTCTAACTGGTTCGTCTTTCTCTTCACTCTCTTCTACTTAATCTTTTTACTCTTATGTAGTGTCATCACACCTGTATTCCCATCCTTCTCTTGCTCCTTTCTAACTGGTTCGTCTTTCTCTTCACTCTCTTCTACTTAATCTTTTTTACTCTTATGTAGTGTCATCACACCTGTATTTCCATCCTTCTCTTGCTCCTTTCTAACTGATCCGTCTTTCTCTTCACTCTCTTCTACTTAATCTTTTTTACTCTTATGTAGTGTCATCACACCTGTATTCCCATCCTTCTCTTGCTCCTTTCTAACAGGTTCGTCTTTCTCTTCACTCTCTTCTACTTAATCTTTTTTACTCTTATGTAGTGTCATCACACCTGTATTCCCATCCTTCTCTTGCTCCTTTCTAACTGGTTCGTCTTTCTCTTCACTCTCTTCTACTTAATCTTTTTACTCTCATGTAGTGTCATCACACCTGTATTTCCATCCTTCTCTTGCTCCTTTCTAACTGGTTCGTCTTCCTCTTCACTCTCTTCTACTTAATCTTTTTACTCTTATGTAGTGTCATCACACCTGTATTCCCATCCTTCTCTTGCTCCTTTCTAACTGATCCGTCTTTCTCTTCACTCTCTTCTACTTAATCTTTTTTACTCTTATGTAGTGTCATCACACCTGTATTCCCTTCCTTCTCTTGCTCCTTTCTAACTGGTTCGTCTTCCTCTTCACTCTCTTCTACTTAATCTTTTTTACTCTTCTGTTGTGTCATCACACCTGTATTTCCATCCTTCTCTTGCTCCTTTCTAACTGGTTCGTCTTCCTCGCTGCTCTCTTCTACTTAATCTTTTTTACTCTTCTGTTGTGTCATCACACCTGTATTTCCATCCTTCTCTTGCTCCTTTCTAACTGGTTCGTCTTCCTCTTCACTCTCTTCTACTTAATCTTTTTTACTCTTCTGTTGTGTCATCACACCTGTATTTCCATCCTTCTCTTGCTCCTTTCTAACTGGTTCGTCTTTCTCTTCACTCTCTTCTACTTAATCTTTTTACTCTTATGTAGTGTCATCACACCTGTATTCCCTTCCTTCTCTTGCTCCTTTCTAACTGGTTCGTCTTCCTCTTCACTCTCTTCTACTTAATCTTTTTTACTCTTCTGTTGTGTCATCACACCTGTATTTCCATCCTTCTCTTGCTCCTTTCTAACTGGTTCGTCTTCCTCTTCACTCTCTTCTACTTAATCTTTTTTACTCTTCTGTTGTGTCATCACACCTGTATTTCCATCCTTCTCTTGCTCCTTTCTAACTGGTTCGTCTTCCTCTTCACTCTCTTCTACTTAATCTTTTTACTCTTATGTAGTGTCATCACACCTGTATTCCCATCCTTCTCTTGCTCCTTTCTAACTGATCCGTCTTTCTCTTCCTCTCTTCTACTTAATCTTTTTTACTCTTATGTAGTGTCATCACACCTGTATTCCCTTCCTTCTCTTGCTCCTTTCTAACTGGTTCGTCTTCCTCTTCACTCTCTTCTACTTAATCTTTTTTACTCTTCTGTTGTGTCATCACACCTGTATTTCCATCCTTCTCTTGCTCCTTTCTAACTGGTTCGTCTTCCTCTTCACTCTCTTCTACTTAATCTTTTTTACTCTTCTGTTGTGTCATCACACCTGTATTTCCATCCTTCTCTTGCTCCTTTCTAACTGGTTCGTCTTCCTCTTCACTCTCTTCTACTTAATCTTTTTTACTCTTCTGTTGTGTCATCACACCCTGTATTTCCATCCTTCTCTTGCTCCTTTCTAACTGGTTCGTCTTTCTCTTCCTCTCTTCTACTTAATCTTTTTACTCTTATGTAGTGTCATCACACCTGTATTCCCTTCCTTCTCTTGCTCCTTTCTAACTGGTTCGTCTTCCTCTTCACTCTCTTCTACTTAATCTTTTTTACTCTTCTGTTGTGTCATCACACCTGTATTTCCATCCTTCTCTTGCTCCTTTCTAACTGGTTCGTCTTCCTCTTCACTCTCTTCTACTTAATCTTTTTTACTCTTCTGTTGTGTCATCACACCTGTATTTCCATCCTTCTCTTGCTCCTTTCTAACTGGTTCGTCTTCCTCTTCACTCTCTTCTACTTAATCTTTTTTACTCTTCTGTTGTGTCATCACACCTGTATTTCCATCCTTCTCTTGCTCCTTTCTAACTGGTTCGTCTTTCTCTTCCTCTCTTCTACTTAATCTTTTTACTCTTATGTAGTGTCATCACACCTGTATTCCCTTCCTTCTCTTGCTCCTTTCTAACTGGTTCGTCTTCCTCTTCACTCTCTTCTACTTAATCTTTTTTACTCTTCTGTTGTGTCATCACACCTGTATTTCCATCCTTCTCTTGCTCCTTTCTAACTGGTTCGTCTTCCTCTTCACTCTCTTCTACTTAATCTTTTTTACTCTTATGTAGTGTCATCACACCTGTATTCCCATCCTTCTCTTGCTCCTTTCTAACTGGTTCGTCTTTCTCTTCCTCTCTTCTACTTAATCTTTTTTACTCTTATGTAGTGTCATCACACCTGTATTCCCATCCTTCTCTTGCTCCTTTCTAACAGGTTCGTCTTTCTCTTCAATCTCTTCTACTTAATCTTTTTTACTCTTATGTAGTGTCATCACACCTGTATTCCCATCCTTCTCTTGCTCCTTTCTAACAGGTTCGTCTTTCTCTTCACTCTCTTCTACTTAATCATTTTTACTCTTATGTAGTGTCATCACACCTGTATTCCCATCCTTCTCTTGCTCCTTTCTAACTGGTTCGTCTTTCTCTTCACTCTCTTCTACTTAATCTTTTTACTCTTATGTAGTGTCATCACAGCTGTATTCCCATCCTTCTCTTGCTCCTTTCTAACTGGTTCGTCTTTCTCTTCACTCTCTTCTACTTAATCTTTTTTACTCTTATGTAGTGTCATCACACCTGTATTCCCATCCTTCTCTTGCTCCTTTCTAACAGGTTCGTCTTCCTCTTCACTCTCTTCTACTTAATCTTTTTTACTCTTATGTAGTGTCATCACACCTGTATTTCCATCCTTCTCTTGCTCCTTTCTAACTGGTTCGTCTTTCTCTTCACTCTCTTCTACTTAATCTTTTTTACTCTTATGTAGTGTCATCACACCTGTATTCCCATCCTTCTCTTGCTCCTTTCTAACTGGTTCGTCTTACTCTTCACTCTCTTCTACTTAATCTTTTTTACTCTTATGTAGTGTCATCACACCTGTATTTCCATCCTTCTCTTGCTCCTTTCTAACTGGTTCGTCTTTCTCATCACTCTCTTCTACTTAATCTTTACTCTTATGTAGTGTCATCACACCTGTATTCCCATCCTTCTCTTGCTCCTTTCTAACTGGTTCGTCTTCCTCTTCACTCTCTTCTACTTAATCTTTTTTACTCTTATGTAGTGTCATCACACCTGCATTCCCTTCCTTCTCTTGCTCCTTTCTAATTGGTTCGTCTTCCTCTTCACTCTCTTCTACTTAATCTTTTTTACTTCCTTCTGTTGTGTCATCACACCTGTATTTCCATCCTTCTCTTGCTCCTTTCTAACTGGTTCGTCTTCCTCTTCACTCTCTTCTACTTAATCTTTTTTACTCTTATGTAGTGTCATCACACCTGTATTCCCATCCTTCTCTTGCTCCTTTCTAACTGGTTCGTCTAATCTCTTCACTCTCTTCTACTTAATCTTTTTTACTCTTATGTAGTGTCATCACACCTGTATTCCCATCCTTCTCTTGCTCCTTTCTATCTGGTTCGTCTTTCTTCACTCTCTTCTACTTAATCTTTTTACTCTTATGTAGTGTCATCACACCTGTATTTCCATCCTTCTCTTGCTCCTTTCTAACAGGTTCGTCTTTCTCTTCACTCTTCTACTTAATCTTTTTACTCTTATGTAGTGTCATCACACCTGTATTTCCATCCTTCTCTTGCTCCTTTCTAACAGGTTCGTCTTTCTCTTCACTCTCTTCTACGTAATCTTTACTCTTATGTAGTGTCATCACACCTGTATTTCCATCCTTCTCTTGCTCCTTTCTAACAGGTTCGTCTTTCTCTTCAATTCTTCTCTACTTAATCTTTTTTACTCTTTATGTAGTGTCATCACACCTGTATTCCCATCCTTCTCTTGCTCCTTTCTAACTGATCCGTCTTTCTCTTCACTCTTCTACTTAATCTTTTACTCTTATGTAGTGTCATCACACCTGTATTCCCTTCCTTCTCTTGCTCCTTTCTAACTGGTTCGTTCTCCTTCCCTTCTACTTAATCTTTTTTACTCTATGGTGTCATCACACCTGTATTTCCATCCTCTTGCTCCTTTCTAACTGGTTCGTCTTTCTCTTCACTCTCTTCTTCTACTTAATCTTTTACTCTTATGTAGTGTCATCACACCTGTATTCCCATCCTTCTCTTGCTCCTTCTTTTCTAACTGGTTCGTCTCTTCACTCTCTTCTACTTAATCTTTTACTCTTATGTAGTGTCATCACACCTGTATTTCCATCCTTCTCTTGCTCCTTTCTAACTGGTTCGTCTTTCTCTTTCACTTCTTCTACTTAATCTTTTACTCTTATGTAGTGTCATCACACCTGTATTCCCATCCTTCTCTTGCTCCTTTCTAACTGGTTCGTCTTCCTCTTCACTCTCTTCTACTCTAATCTTTTTACTCTTGCGTAGTGTCATCACACCTGTATTTCCATCCTTCACTTGCTCCTTTCTAACTGATTCGTCTTTCTCTTCACTCTCTTCTACGTAATCTTTTTACTCTTATGTAGTGTCATCACACCTGTATTCCCATCCTTCTCTTGCTCCTTTTTCTAACTGGTTCGTCTTCCTCTTCACTCTCTTCTACTTAATCTTTTTACTCTTATGTAGTGTCATCACACCTGTATTTCCATCCTTCTCTTGCTCCTTTCTAACTTGTTCGTCTTCCTCTTCACTCTCTTCTACGTAATCTTTTTACTCTATGTAGTGTCATCACACCTGTATTTCCATCCTTCTCTTGCTCCTTTCTAACTGGTTCGTCTTTCTCTTCACTCTCTTCTACGTAATCTTTTTACTCTTCTGTAGTGTCATCACACCTGTATTTCCATCCTTCTCTTGCTCCTTTCTAACTGGTTCGTCTTCCTCTTCACTCTCTTCTACTTAATCTTTTTTACACTTATGTAGTGTCATCACACCTGTATTTCCATCCCTTCTTTGCTCTTTTCTAACTGGTTCGTCTTTCTCTTCACTCTCTTCTACGTAATCTTTTTACTCTTATGTAGTGTCATCACACCTGTATTCCCATCCTTCTCTTGCTCCTTTCTAACTGGTTCGTCTTCCTCTTCACTCTCTTCTACTTAATCTTTTTACACTTATGTAGTGTCATCACACCTGTATTTCCATCCTTCTCTTGCTCCTTTCTAACTGGTTCGTCTTTCTCTTCACTCTCTTCTACGTAATCTTTTTACTCTTCTGTAGTGTCATCACACCTGTATTTCCATCCTTCTCTTGCTCCTTTCTAACTGGTTCGTCTTCCTCTTCACTCTCTTCTACGTAATCTTTACTCTTATGTAGTGTCATCACACCTGTATTCCCATCCTTCTCTTGCTCCTTTCTAACTGGTTCGTCTTCCTTCACTCTCTTCTACTTAATCTTTTTACTCTTATGTAGTGTCATCACACCTGTATTTCCATCCTTCACTTGCTCCTTTCTAACTGATTCGTCTTTCTTCACTCTCTTCTACGTAATATTTTTACTCTTATGTAGTGTCATCACACCTGTATTCCTATCCTTTCTTGCTCCTTTCTAACTGGTTCTCCTCTTCACTCTCTTCTACTTAATCTTTTTACTCTTATGTAGTGTCATCACACCTGGTATTCCCATCCTTCTCTTGCTCCTTTCTTAACTGGTTCGTCTTCCTCTTTTCACTCTCTTCTACTTAATCTTTTTACTCTTATGTAATGTCATCACACCTGTATTCCTCCTTCTTGCTCCTTTCAACTGGTTCGTCTTCCTCTTCCACTCCCTTCTACTTAATCTTTTACTCTTCTCTGTTGTGTCATCACACCTGTATTTCCATCCTTCTCTTGCTCCTTTCTAACTGGTTCTTGTCTTTCTCTTCACTTTCTTCTACTTAATCTTTTTTTACCTCCACATGTAGTGTCACTTTTGCACACCATATTCCCATCCTTCTCTTGCTCCTTCTTTCAACAGGTTCGTCTTTCTTCAATCTCTTCACTTAATCTTTTTTTACCTTATGTAGTGTCATCACACCTGTATTCTATCCTTCTCTTGTTTCTTAACAGGTTCGTCTTCCTCTTCACCTTCACTTAATCTTTTTTTACTCTTACAGTGTCATCACACCTGTATTCTCATCCTTCTCTTTGCTCCTTTCAACAGGTTCGTCTTCCCCTTCACTCTCTTCTACTTAATCTTTTTATTTATGTAGTGTCACCACAGCTGTATTCCATCCTCTCTTGCCCTTCTTAAACTGTCTGTCTTTCCTCAATTTCTTCTACTTAATCTTTTTTACTCTTTATGTAGTGTCATCACAGCTGTATTCCCCATCCTTCCCCTTGCCCTTCTAACAGGGTTCGTCTTTCTCTTCACTCTCTTCACTTAATCTTTTTTACTCTTATGTAGTGTCATCACACTCCGTATTCCCATCCTTCTCTTGCTCCTTTCTAACAGGTTCGTCTTTCTCTTCATCTCTTCTACTTAATCTTTTTACTCTTATGTGTGTCATCACACCTGTATTTCCATCCTTCTCTTGCTCCTTCTTCGTGTCTGTCTTTTCTTCACTCTCTACGTAATCTTTTACTCTTATGTAGTGTCATCACATCTGTATTTCCATCCTCTCTGTCTTTCTCAACAGTGTGTCTGTCTTTCTTCACTCTCTTCTACTTCAATCTTTTTACTCTTCTGTTGTGTGTCATCACACCCGTATTTCCATCCTTCTCTTGCTCCTTTCTAACTGGTTCTGTCTCTTCACTCTCTTCACTTAATCTTTTTTACTCTTATGCAGTGTCATCACACCTGTATTCCCATCCTTCTCTTGTTCTTCTCTAACAGGTTCGTCTTCCTCTTCACTCTCTCTACTTAATCTTTTTTTACTCTTATGTAGTGTCATCACACCCATTTCATCCTTCTCTTGCTCCTTTCTAACTGGTTCGTCTTTCTCTTCACTTTCTCACTTAATCTTTTTTACTCTTATGAAAAGCCATCACAGCTGTATTCCCATCCTTCTCTTGCTCCTTTCTAACTGGTTCGTCTTCTTCACCTCTTCACTTAATCTTTTTACTCTTATGTAGTGTCACTGCGCTGCATTCCCATCCTTCTCTTGCTCCTTTCTAACAGTGTGTCTGTCTTTCACTCTCTTCTACTTAATCTTTTACTCTTATGTAGTGTCATCACACCTGTATTCCCATCCTTCTCTTGCTCCTTTCTAACAGGTTCGTTCTTTCCACTTTCTTACTTAATCTTTTTTATTTCTTATGTAGTGTCATCACACCTGTATTTCATTTTCTTGCTCCTTTCTTAACAGGTTCGTCTTTCTTCACTCTTCTACGTAATCTTTTTACTCTTATGTAGTGTCATCACACCCATATTTCATCCTCTTGTTCTTCTTCAACAGGTTCGTCTTTCTCTTCACTCTCTTCTCACTTAATCTTTTTTACTCTTATGTAGTGTCATCACACCTGTATTCCCATCCTTCTCTTGCTCTTTCTAACTGATCCGTCTTTCTCTTCTACCTTCTTCTACTTAATCTTTTTTTACTCTTATGTAGTGTCACTGGGTTAACCTGTATTCCCATCCTTTCTTGCTCCTTTCTAACTGGTTCGTCTTCTCACTCTCTTCTACTTAATCTTTTTTACTCTTATGTAGTGTCATCACACCTGTATTTCCATCCTTCTCTTGCTCCTTTCTAACTGTCTGTTCTTTTTCACTTTCTTACTTAATTCTTTTTACTCTTATGTAGTGTCATCACACCTGTATTCCCATCCTTCTCTTGCTCCTTTCTCAACTGGTTCGTCTTCCTCTTCACCCCTTCACTTAATCTTTTCACTTTTATGTAGTGTCATCACAATTCCTATTCCCATCCTTTCTTGCTCCTTTTCCCAACTGTCTGTCTTTCTCTTCACTCTCTCTACTTAATCTTTTACTCTTATGTAGTGTCATCACACCTGTATTCCCATCCTTCTCTTTGCCCTTTCTAACTGGTTCTTTCTCTACCTCTACTTAATCTTTTACTCTTATGTAATGACATCAGCACCTCTATTTCCATCCTTCTCTTGCTCCTTTCTAACTGGGTGTCTGCCCTTCTTCACTCTCTTCTACTTAATCTTTTACTCTTATGTAGTGTCATCACACCTGTATTCCCATCCTTTCTGCTCCTTTCAACTGGTTCGTCTTCCTCTTCACTCTCTTCTACTTAATCTTTTACTCTTATGTAGTGTCATCACACCCGTATTTCCATCCTTCTTTGCTCCTTTCAACTTGTTCGTCTTCCTCTTTCACTCTCTTCTACGTAATCTTTACCTTATGGTGCATCATCACACCTGTATTTCCACCTTCTCTTGCTCCTTTCTAACTGGTTCGTCTTTCTTCTTCACCTTCACGTAATCTTTTTACTTCTTCTGTAGTGTCATCACACCTGTATTTCCATCCTTCTTTGCTCCTTTCAACTGGTTCGTCTTCCTTCACTCTTTCTACTTAATCTTTTTTTACTCTTATGTAGTGTCATCACACCCGTATTTCCATCCTTCACTCTGGTTCTTTCAACTGATTCATCTTTCTTCACTCTCTTCTACGTAATCTTTTACTCTTATGTAGTGTCATCACCTGTATTCCCATCCTTTGGTCCTTTCTAACTGGTTCGCTTCTCTTCACTCTCTTTCTACTTCTAATCTTTTACCTTTATGTAGTGTCATCACACCTGTATTTCCATCCCTTTTCACTTGCTCCTTTCTAACTGATTCGTCTTTCTTCACTCTCTTCTACGTAATCTTTTTACTCTTACGTAGTGTCATCACACCTGTATTCCCATCCTTCTTGTTCTTTTCTAACTGGTTCAGTCTTCCTCTTCAATTTCTCTCTACTTAATCTTTTACCTTATGTAGTGTCATCACACCCGTATTCCCATCCTTCTCTTGCTCCTTAACTGGTTCGTCTTCCTCTTCTACCTCCTTCACTTAATCTTTTTTTTACTCTTATGTAGTGTCATCACACCTGTATTTCCATCCTTCACTTGCTCCTTTCTAACCGATTCGTCTTTCTCTTCACTCTCTTCTACGTAATCTTTTACACTTATGTAGTGTCATCACACCTGTATTTCCATCCTTCACTTGCCTTTTCTAACTGATTCGTCTTTCTTCACCTCTTTCTCACGTAATCTTTTTACTCTTATGAAAATAACACATCCATTTCCATCCTTTCCTTTGCTCTTTTCAACTGGTTCGTCTTTCTTCACTCTCTTTCTACGTAATCTTTTATTCTTCTGCAGTGTCATCACACCTGTATTTCCATCCTTCTCTTGCTCCTTTTCAACTGGTTCGTCTTTCACTCTCTTCTACGTAATCTTTACTCTTATGTAGTGTCATCACACCCGTATTCCCATCCTTCTCTTGCTCCTTTCCAACTGATTCGTCTTTCTCTTCACTCTCTTCACGTAATCTTTTTTACTCTTATGTAGTGTCATCACACTCAGTCTCATCCTTCTCTTGCTCCTTTCTAAATCAATTGTCTTCCTCTTCACTCTCTTCTACGTAATCTTTTACTCTTATGTAGTGTCACCGTTCGTATTTCCATCCTTCTCTTGCTCTTTTCTAACTGGTTCGTCTTCTCTTCACCTCTTCTCACGTAATCTTTTTTTACTCTTATGTAGTGCTTCATCACACTCGTATTTCCATCCTTCTCTTGCTCTTTTCTAACTGGTTTCTCTTTCTCTTCACTCTCTTCTACGTAATCTTTTTTTACTCTTATGTAGTGTCATCACACCTGTATTTCATCCTTCACTTGCCTTTTTCTAACCGATTCGTCTTTCACTCACTTATACGTAATCTTTTTTACTCTTATGTAGTGTCATCACACCTGTATTCCCATCCTTCTCTTGCTCCTTTCTAACTGGTTCGTCTTCCTCTTCACTCTCTTCTACGTAATCTTTTTACTCTTATGTAGTGTCATCACACCTGTATTTCCATCCTTCTCTTGCTCTTTTCTAACTGGTTCGTCTTTCTCTTCACTCTCTTCTACGTAATCTTTTTACTCTTCTGTAGTGTCATCACACCTGTATTTCCATCCTTCTCTTGCTCCTTTCTAACTGGTTCGTCTTCCTCTTCACTCTCTTCTACGTAATCTTTTTACTCTTATGTAGTGTCATCACACCTGTATTCCCATCCTTCTCTTGCTCCTTTCTAACTGGTTCGTCTTCCTCTTCACTCTCTTCTACTTAATCTTTTTTACTCTTATGTAGTGTCATCACACCTGTATTTCCATCCTTCACTTGCTCCTTTCTAACTGATTCGTCTTTCTCTTCACTCTCTTCTACGTAATCTTTTTACTCTTCTGTAGTGTCATCACACCTGTATTTCCATCCTTCTCTTGCTCCTTTCTAACTGGTTCGTCTTCCTCTTCACTCTCTTCTACGTAATCTTTTTACTCTTATGTAGTGTCATCACACCTGTATTCCCATCCTTCTCTTGCTCCTTTCTAACTGGTTCGTCTTCCTCTTCACTCTCTTCTACTTAATCTTTTTTACTCTTATGTAGTGTCATCACACCTGTATTCCCATCCTTCACTTGCTCCTTTCTAACTGATTCGTCTTTCTCTTCACTCTCTTCTACTTAATCTTTTTTACTCTTATGTAGTGTCATCACACCTGTATTTCCATCCTTCACTTGCTCCTTTCTAACTGATTCGTCTTTCTCTTCACTCTCTTCTACGTAATCTTTTTACTCTTATGTAGTGTCATCACACCTGTATTCCCATCCTTCTCTTGCTCCTTTCTAACTGGTTCGTCTTCCTCTTTACTCTCTTCTACGTAATCTTTTTACTCTTATGTAGTGTCATCACACCTGTATTCCCATCCTTCTCTTGCTCCTTTCTAACTGGTTCGTCTTTCTCTTCACTCTCTTCTACGTAATCTTTTTACTCTTATGTAGTGTCATCACACCTGTATTCCCATCCTTCTCTTGCTCCTTTCTAACTGATTCGTCTTTCTCTTCACTCTCTTCTACGTAATCTTTTTACTCTTATCTAGTGTCATCACACCTGTATTTCCATCCTTCACTTGCTCCTTTCTAACTGATTCGTCTTTCTCTTCACTCTCTTCTACGTAATCTTTTTACTCTTATGTAGTGTCATCACACCTGTATTCCCATCCTTCTCTTGCTCCTTTCTAACTGGTTCGTCTTTCTCTTCACTCTCTTCTACGTAATCTTTTTACTCTTATGTAGTGTCATCACACCTGTATTCCCATCCTTCTCTTGCTCCTTTCTAACTGATTCGTCTTTCTCTTCACTCTCTTCTACTTAATCTTTTTACTCTTATGTAGTGTCATCACAGCTGTATTCCCATCCTTCTCTTGCTCCTTTCTAACAGGTTCGTCTTTCTCTTCACTCTCTTCTACTTAATCTTTTTTACTCTTATGTAGTGTCATCACACCTGTATTCCCATCCTTCTCTTGCTCCTTTCTAACAGGTTCGTCTTTCTCTTCACTCTCTTCTACTTAATCTTTTTTACTCTTATGTAGTGTCATCACACCTGTATTTCCATCCTTCTCTTGCTCCTTTCTAACAGGTTCGTCTTTCTCTTCACTCTCTTCTACGTAATCTTTTTACTCTTATGTAGTGTCATCACACCTGTATTTCCATCCTTCTCTTGCTCCTTTCTAACAGGTTCGTCTTTCTCTTCACTCTCTTCTACTTAATCTTTTTACTCTTATGTAGTGTCATCACACCTGTATTCCCATCCTTCTCTTGCTCCTTTCTAACTGATCCGTCTTTCTCTTCACTCTCTTCTACTTAATCTTTTTTACTCTTATGTAGTGTCATCACACCTGTATTCCCATCCTTCTCTTGCTCCTTTCTAACTGGTTCGTCTTCCTCTTCACTCTCTTCTACTTAATATTTTTACTCTTATGTAGTGTCATCACACCTGTATTTCCATCCTTCTCTTGCTCCTTTCTAACTGGTTCGTCTTTCTCTTCACTCTCTTCTACTTAATCTTTTTACTCTTATGTAGTGTCATCACACCTGTATTCCCATCCTTCTCTTGCTCCTTTCTAACTGGTTCGTCTTCCTCTTCACTCTCTTCTACTTAATCTTTTTTACTCTTATGTAGTGTCATCACACCTGTATTCCCATCCTTCTCTTGCTCCTTTCTAACTGGTTCGTCTTTCTCTTCACTCTCTTCTACTTAATCTTTTTTACTCTTATGTAGTGTCATCACACCTGTATTCCCATCCTTCTCTTGCACCTTTCTAACTGGTTCGTCTTTCTCTTCACTCTCTTCTACTTAATCTTTTTTACTCTTATGTAGTGACATCACACCTCTATTTCCATCCTTCTCTTGCTCCTTTCTAACTGGTTCGCCTTTCTCTTCACTCTCTTCTACTTAATCTTTTTACTCTTATGTAGTGTCATCACACCTGTATTCCCATCCTTCTCTTGCTCCTTTCTAACTGGTTCGTCTTCCTCTTCACTCTCTTCTACTTAATCTTTTTAATCTTATGTAGTGTCATCACACCTGTATGACACCATCCTTCTCTTGCTCCTTTCTAACTTGTTCGTCTTCCTCTTCACTCTCTTCTACGTAATCTTTTTACTCTTGTATAGTATCATCACACCTGTATTTCCATCCAGCTTCTCTTGCTCCTTTCTAACTGGTTCGTCTTTCTCTTCCTCTCTTCTACGTAATCTTTTTACTCTTCTGTAGTGTCATCACACCTGTATTTCCATCCTTCTCTTGCTCCTTTCTAACTGGTTCATCTTCCTCTTCACTCTCTTCTACTTAATCTTTTTTGCACACTTATGTAGTGTCATCACACCTGTATTTCCATCCTTCTCTTGCTCTTTTCTAACTGGTTCGTCTCTTTCTCTTCACTCTCTTCTACGTAATCTTTTTACTCTTATGTAGTGTCATCACACCTGTATTCCCATCCTTCTCTTGCTCCTTTCTAACTGGTTCGTCTATTTTCCTCTTCCTCTCTTCTACTTAATCTTTTTTACATATGTAGTGTCATCACACCTGTATTTCCATCCTTCTCTTGCTCCTTTCTAACTGGTTCGTCTTTCTCTTCCTCTCTTCTACGTAATCTTTTTACTCTTCTGTAGTGTCATCACACCTGTATTTCCATCCTTCTCTTGCTCCTTTCTAACTGGTTCGTCTTCCTCTTCCTCTCTTCTGCGTAATCTTTTTACTCTTATGTAGTGTCATCACACCTGTATTCCCATCCTTCTCTTGCTCCTTTCTAACTGGTTCGTCTTCCTCTTCACTCTCTTCTACTTAATCTTTTTTACACTTATGTAGTGTCATCACACCTGTATTTCCATCCTTCACTTGCTCCTTTCTAACTGATTCATCTTTCTCTTCCTCTCTTCGTAATCTTTGCCTCTTATGTAGTGTCATCACACCTGTATTCCCATCCTTCTCTTGCTCCCTTTCTAACTGGTTCGTCTTCCTCTTCCTCTCTTCTACTTAATCTTTTTACTCTTATGTAGTGTCATCACACCTACTTGTTCCATCCTTCTCTTGCTCCTTTCTAACTGGTTCGTCTTCCTCTTGCTCTCTTCTACTTAATCTTTTTACTCTTATGTAGTGTCATCACACCTGTATTCCCATCCTTCTCTTGCTCCTTTTTCTAACTGGTTCGTCTTCCTCTTCACTCTCTTCTACTTAATCTTTTACTCTTATGTAGTGTCATCACACCTGTCTTCCATCCTTCACTTGCTCCTTTCTAACTGATTCGTCTTTCTCTTCACTCTCTTCTACGTAATCTTTTTACTCTTATGTAGTGTCATCACACCTGTATTTCCATCCTTCTCCTCTTGCTCTTTTCTAACTGGTTCGTCTTTCTCTTCACTCTCTTCTACGTAATCTTTTTACTCTTCTGTAGTGTCATCACACCTGTATTTCCATCCTTCTCTTGCTCCTTTCTAACTGGTTCGTCTTTCTCTTCCTCTCTTCTACGTAATCTTTTTACTCTTATGTAGTGTCATCACACCTGTATTCCCATCCTTCTCTTGCTCCTTTCTAACTGATTCGTCTTTCTCTTCCTCTCTTCTACGTAAACTTTTTTACTCTTATGTAGTGTCATCACACCTATATTCCCATCCTTCTCTTGCTCCTTTCTAACTGGTTCGTCTTCCTCTTCACTCTCTTCTACGTAATCTTTTTTACTCTTATGTAGTGTCATCACACCTGTATTTCCATCCTTCTCTTGCTCTTTTCCTAACTGGTTCGTCTTTCTCTTCCTCTCTTCTACGTAATCTTTTTTACTCTTATGTAGTGTCATCACACCTGTATTTCCATCCTTCTCTTGCTCTTTTCTAACTGGTTTCTCTTTCTCTTCCTCTCTTCTACGTAATCTTTTTACTCTTATATAGTGTATCCACATCACCTGTATTTCCATCCTTCTTGCTCCTTTCTAACTGATTCGTCTTTCTCTTCACTCACTTATACGTAATCTTTTTTACTCTTATGTAGTGTCATCACACCTGTATTCCCATCCTTCTCTTGCTCCTTTCTAACTGGTTCGTCTTCCTCTTCACTCTCTTCTACGTAATCTTTTTACTCTTATGTAGTGTCATCACACCTGTATTTCCATCCTTCTCTTGCTCTTTTCTAACTGGTTCGTCTTTCTCTTCACTCACTTCTACGTAAACTTTTTACTCTTCTGTAGTGTCATCACACCTGTATTTCCATCCTTCTCTTGCTCCTTTCTAACTGGTTCGTCTTCCTCTTCACTCTCTTCTACGTAATCTTTTTACTCTTATGTAGTGTCATCACACCTGTATTCCCATCCTTCTCTTGCTCCTTTCTAACTGGTTCGTCTTCCTCTTCACTCTCTTCTACTTAATCTTTTTTACTCTTATGTAGTGTCATCACACCTGTATTTCCATCCTTCACTTGCTCCTTTCTAACTGATTCGTCTTTCTCTTCACTCTCTTCTACGTAATCTTTTTACTCTTCTGTAGTGTCATCACACCTGTATTTCCATCCTTCTCTTGCTCCTTTCTAACTGGTTCGTCTTCCTCTTCACTCTCTTCTACGTAATCTTTTTTACTCTTATGTAGTGTCATCACACCTGTATTCCCATCCTTCTCTTGCTCCTTTCTAACTGGTTCGTCTTCCTCTTCACTCTCTTCTACTTAATCTTTTTTACTCTTATGTAGTGTCATCACACCTGTATTCCCATCCTTCACTTGCTCCTTTCTAACTGATTCGTCTTTCTCTTCACTCTCTTCTACTTAATCTTTTTTACTCTTATGTAGTGTCATCACACCTGTATTTCCATCCTTCACTTGCTCCTTTCTAACTGATTCGTCTTTCTCTTCACTCTTTTCTACGTAATCTTTTTACTCTTATGTAGTGTCATCACACCTGTATTCCCATCCTTCTCTTGCTCCTTTCTAACTGGTTCGTCTTCCACTTTACTCTCTTCTACGTAATCTTTTTACTCTTATGTAGTGTCATCACACCTGTATTCCCATCCTTCTCTTGCTCCTTTCTAACTGGTTCGTCTTTCTCTTCACTCTCTTCTACTTAATCTTTTTACTCTTATGTAGTGTCATCACACCTGTATTCCCATCCTTCTCTTGCTCCTTTCTAACTGATTCGTCTTTCTCTTCACTCTCTTCTACGTAATCTTTTTACTCTTATGTAGTGTCATCACACCTGTATTTCCATCCTTCACTTGCTCCTTTCTAACTGATTCGTCTTTCTCTTCACTCTCTTCTACGTAATCTTTTTACTCTTATGTAGTGTCATCACACCTGTATTCCCATCCTTCTCTTGCTCCTTTCTAACTGGTTCGTCTTTCTCTTCACTCTCTTCTACGTAATCTTTTTACTCTTATGTAGTGTCATCACACCTGTATTCCCATCCTTCTCTTGCTCCTTTCTAACTGATTCGTCTTTCTCTTCACTCTCTTCTACGTAATCTTTTTACTCTTATGTAGTGTCATCACACCTGTATTTCCATCCTTCACTTGCTCCTTTCTAACTGATTCGTCTTTCTCTTCACTCTCTTCTACGTAATCTTTTTACTCTTATGTAGTGTCATCACACCTGTATTTCCATCCTTCACTTGCTCCTTTCTAACTGATTCGTCTTTCTCTTCACTCTCTTCTACGTAATCTTTTTACTCTTATGTAGTGTCATCACACCTGTATTCCCATCCTTCTCTTGCTCCTTTCTAACTGGTTCGTCTTCCTCTTTACTCTCTTCTACGTAATCTTTTTACTCTTATGTAGTGTCATCACACCTGTATTCCCATCCTTCTCTTGCTCCTTTCTAACTGGTTCGTCTTCCTCTTCACTCTCTTCTACTTAATCTTTTTTACTCTTCTGTTGTGTCATCACACCTGTATTTCCATCCTTCTCTTGCTCCTTTCTAACTGGTTCGTCTTTCTCTTCACTCTCTTCTACGTAATCTTTTTACTCTTATGTAGTGTCATCACACCTGTATTCCCATCCTTCTCTTGCTCCTTTCTAACTGGTTCGTCTTTCTCTTCGCTCTCTTCTACTTAATCTTTTTTACTCTTATGTAGTGTCATCACACCTGTATTTCCATCCTTCTCTTGCTCCTTTGTAACTGGTTCGTCTTTCTCTTCACTCTCTTCTACGTAATCTTTTTACTCTTATGTAGTGTCATCACACCTGTATTCCCATCCTTCTCTTGCTCCTTTCTAACTGGTTCGTCTTCCTCTTCACTCTCTTCTACTTAATCTTTTTTACTCTTATGTAGTGTCATCACACCTGTATTCCCATCCTTCTCTTGCTCCTTTCTAACTGGTTCGTCTTCCTCTTCACTCTCTTCTACTTAATCTTTTTTACTCTTATGTAGTGTCATCACACCTGTATTTCCATCCTTCTCTTGCTCCTTTCTAACTGGTTCGTCTTTCTCTTCACTCTCTTCTACGTAATCTTTTTACTCTTATGTAGTGTCATCACACCTCTATTCCCATCCTTCTCTTGCTCCTTTCTAACTGGTTCGTCTTCCTCTTCACTCTCTTCTACTTAATCTTTTTACTCTTATGTAGTGTCATCACACCTGTATTCCCATCCTTCTCTTGCTCCTTTCTAACTGGTTCGTCTTCCTCTTCACTCTCTTCTATGTACTCTTTTTACTCTTATGTAGTGTCATCACACCTGTATTCCCATCCTTCTCTTGCTCCTTTCTAACTGGTTCGTCTTCCTCTTCACTCTCTTCTACTTAATCTTTTTTACTCTTACGTAGTGTCATCACACCTGTATTTCCATCCTTCTCTTGCTCCTTTCTAACTTGTTCGTCTTTCTCTTCACTCTCTTCTACGTAATCTTTTTACTCTTATGTAGTGTCATCACACCTGCATTCCCATCCTTCTCTTGCTCCTTTCTAACTGGTTCGTCTTCCTCTTCACTCTCTTCTACGTAATCTTTTTACTCTTATGAAGTGTCATCACACCTGTATTTCCATCCTTCTCTTGCTCCTTTCTAACTGGTTCGTCTTCCTCTTCACTCTCTTCTACGTAATCTTTTTACTCTTATGTAGTGTCATCACACCTGTATTCCCATCCTTCTCTTGCTCCTTTCTAACTGGTTCGTCTTTCTCTTCACTCTCTTCTACGTAATCTTTTTACTCTTATGTAGTGTCATCACACCTCTATTCCCATCCTTCTCTTGCTCCTTTCTAACTGGTTCGTCTTCCTCTTCACTCTCTTCTACTTAATCTTTTTACTCTTATGTAGTGTCATCACACCTGTATTCCCATCCTTCTCTTGCTCCTTTCTAACTGGTTCGTCTTCCTCTTCACTCTCTTCTATGTACTCTTTTTACTCTTATGTAGTGTCATCACACCTGTATTCCCATCCTTCTCTTGCTCCTTTCTAACTGGTTCGTCTTCCTCTTCACTCTCTTCTACTTAATCTTTTTTACTCTTACGTAGTGTCATCACACCTGTATTTCCATCCTTCTCTTGCTCCTTTCTAACTGGTTCGTCTTCCTCTTCACTCTCTTCTACGTAATCTTTTTTACTCTTATGTAGTGTCATCACACCTGTATTCCCATCCTTCTCTTGCTCCTTTCTAACTGGTTCGTCTTTCTCTTCACTCTCTTCTACGTAATCTTTTTACTCTTATGTAGTGTCATCACACCTGTATTTCCATCCTTCTCTTGCTCCTTTCTAACTGGTTCGTCTTTCTCTTCACTCTCTTCTACGTAATCTTTTTACTCTTCTGTAGTGTCATCACACCTGTATTTCCATCCTTCTCTTGCTCCTTTCTAACTGGTTCGTCTTCCTCTTCACTCTCTTCTACGTAATCTTTTTACTCTTATGTAGTGTCATCACACCTGTATTTCCATCCTTCTCTTGCTCCTTTCTAACTGGTTCGTCTTTCTCTTCACTCTCTTCTACGTAATCTTTTTACTCTTATGTAGTGTCATCACACCTGTATTTCCATCCTTCTCTTGCTCCTTTCTAACTGGTTCGTCTTTCTCTTCACTCTCTTCTACGTAATCTTTTTACTCTTAGGTAGTGTCATCACACCTGTATTCCCATCCTTCTCTTGCTCCTTTCTAACTGGTTCGTCTTCCTCTTCACCCTCTTCTACTTAATCTTTTTTACTCTTATGTAGTGTCATCACACCTGTATTTCCATCCTTCTCTTGCTCCTTTCTAACTGGTTCGTCTTTCTCTTCACTCTCTTCTACGTAATCTTTTTACTCTTATGTACTGTCATCACACCTGTATTTCCATCCTTCTCTTGCTCCTTTCTAACTGGTTCGTCGTCCTCTTCACTCTCTTCTACTTAATCTTTTTTACTCTTATATAGTGTCATCACACCTGTATTCCCATCCTTCTCTTGCTCCTTTCTAACTGGTTCGTCTTTCTCTTCACTCTATTCTACTTAAACTTTTTACTCTTATGTAGTGCCATCACACCTGTATTCCCATCCTTCTCTTGCTCCTTTCTAACTGGTTCGTCTTCCTCTTCACTCTCTTCTACTTAATCTTTTTTACTCTTCTGTAGTGTCATCACACCTGTATTTCCATCCTTCTCTTGCTCCTTTCTAACTGGTTCGTCTTCCTCTTCACTCTCTTCTACGTAATCTTTTTTACTCTTCTGTAGTGTCATCACACCTGTATTCCCATCCTTCTCTTGTTCCTTTCTAACTGGTTCGTCTTCCTCTTCACTCTCTTCTACGTAATCTTTTTTACTCTTATGTAGTATCATCACACCTGTATTCCCATCCTTCTCTTGTTCCTTTCTAACTGGTTCGTCTTCCTCTTCACTCTCTTCTACGTAATCTTTTTTACTCTTATGTAGTATCATCACACCTGTATTCCCATCCTTCTCTTCCTCCTTTCTAAGTGGTTCGTCTTTCTCTTCACTCTCTTCTACGTAATCTTTTTACTCTTATGTAGTGTCATCACACCTGCATTCCCATCCTTCTCTTTTTTCCTTTCTAACTGGTTCGTCTTTCTCTTCACTCTCTTCTACGTAATCTTTTTACTCTTATGTAATGTCATCACACCTGTATTCCCATCCTTCTCTTGCTCCTTTCTAACTGGTTAGTCTTTCTCTTCACTCTCTTCTACGTAATCTTTTTACTCTTATGTAGTGTCATCACACCTGTATTCCCATCCTTCTCTTTTTTCCTTTCTAACTGGTTCGTCTTTCTCTTCACTCTCTTCTACGTAATCTTTTTACTCTTATGTAGTGCAATCACACCTGTATTCCCATCCTTCTCTTGCTCCTTTCTAAGTGGTTCGTCTTTCTCTTCACTCTCTTCTACGTAATCTTTTTAGTCTTAAGTAGTGCCATCACACCTGTATTCCCATCCTTCAATTGTTCCTTTCTAACTGGTTCGTCTTCCTCTTCACTCTCTTCTACGTAATCTTTTTAATTCTTATGTAGTGTCATCAACCTGTATTCCCAACCTTCTCTTGCTCCTTTCTAACTGGTTCGTCTTCCTCTTCACTCTCTTCTACTTAATCTTTTTTACTCTTATGTAGTGTCATCACACCTGTATTCCCATCCTTCTCTTTTTTCCTTTCTAACTGGTTCGTTTCCTCTTCACTCTCTTCTACGTAATCTTTTTACTCTTATGTAGTGCCATCACACCTGTATTCCCCTCCTTCTCTTGCTCCTTTCTAACTGGTTCGTCTTTCTCTTCACTCTCTTCTACGTAATCTTTTTACTTTTATGTAGTGCCATCACACCTGTATTCCCATCCTTCTCTTTTTTCCTCTACAACTGGTTCGTGATTCTTTTCACTCTCTTCTACGTAATCTTTTTACTCTTATGTAATGACATCACACCTGTATTCCCATCCTTCTCTTGCTCCTTTCTAACTGGTTAGTCTTTCTCTTCACTCTCTTCTACGTAATCTTTTTACTCTTATGTAGTGTCATCACACCTGTATTCCCATCCTTCTCTTTTTTCCTTTCTAACTGGTTCGTCTTTCTCTTCACTCTCTTCTACGTAATCTTTTTACTCTTATGTAGTGCCATCACACCTGTATTCCCATCCTTCTCTTGCTCCTTTCTAACTGGTTCGTCTTTCTCTTCACTCTCTTCTACGTAATCTTTTTACTATTTTGTAGTGCCATCACACCTGTATTCCCATCCTTCTCTTGTTCCTTTCTAACTGGTTCGTCTTCCTCTTCACTCTCTTCTACGTAATCTTTTTTACTCTTATGTAGAGTCTTCACACCTGTATTCCCATCCTTCTCTTGCTCCTTTCTAACTGGTTCGTCTTTCTCTTCACTCTCTTCTACGTAATCTTTTTACTTTTATGTAGTGCCATCACACCTGTATTCCCATCCTTCTCTTGTTCCTTTCTAACTGGTTCGTCTTCCTCATCACTCTCTTCTATGTAATATTTTTTACTCTTATGTAGTGTCATCACACCTGTATTTCCATCCTTCTCTTGCTCCTTTCTAACTGGTTCGTCTTTCTCTTCACTCTCTTCTACGTAATCTTTTTTACTCTTATGTAGTGTCATCACACCTGTATTCCCATCCTTCTCTTGCTCCTTTCTAACTGGTTCGTCTTCCTCTTCACTCTCTTCTACTTAATCTTTTTACTCTTATGTAGTGTCATCACACCTGTATTTCCATCCTTCTCTTGCTCCTTTCTAACTGGTTCGTCTTCCTTTTCACTCTCTTCTACGTAATCTTTTTACTCTTATGTAGTGTCATCACACCTGTATTTCCATCCTTCTCTTGCTCCTTTCTAACTGGTTCGTCTTCCTCTTCACTCTTTTCTACTTAATCTTTTTACTCTTATGTATTGTCATCACACCTGTATTTCCATCCTTCTCTTGCTCCTTTCTAACTGGTTCGTCTTCCTCTTCACTCTCTTCTACTTAATCTTTTTTACTCTTCTTTAGTGTCATCACACCTGTATTTCCATCCTTCTCTTGCTCCTTTCTAACTGGTTCGTCTTCCTCTTCACTCACTTCTACGTAATCTTTTTTACTCTTATGTAGTGTCATCACACCAGTATTCCCATCCTTGTCTTGCTCCTTTCTAACTGGTTCGTCTTCCTCTTCACTCTCTTCTACTTAATCTTTTTTACTCTTATGTAGTGTCATCACACCTGTATTTCCATCCTTCTCTTGCACCTTTCTAACTGGTTCGTCTTTCTCTTCACTCTCTTCTACGTATTCTTTTTACTCTTATGTAATGTCATCACACCTGTATTCCCATCCTTCTCTTGTTCCTTTCTAACTGGTTCGTCTTCCTCTTCACTCTCTTCTACGTAAACTTTTTTACTCTTATGTAGTGTCATCACACCTGTATTCCCATCCTTCTCTTGCTCCTTTCTAACTGGTTCGTCTTTCTCTTCACTCTCTTCTACGTAATCTTTTTACTCTTATGTAATGTCATCACACCTGTATTCCCATCCTTCTCTTGTTCCTTTCTAACTGGGTCGTCTTCCTCTTCACTCTCTTCTACGTAAACTTTTTTACTCTTATGTAGTGTCATCACACCTGTATTCCCATCCTTCTCTTGCTCCTTTCTAACTGGTTCGTCTTCCTCTTCACTCTCTTCTACTTAATCTTTTTTACTCTTATGTAGTGTCATCACACCTGTATTCCCATCCTTCTCTTTTTTCCTTTCTAACTGGTTCGTCTTCCTCTTCACTCTCTTCTACGTAATCTTTTTACTCTTATGTAGTGCCATCACACCTGTATTCCCATCCTTCTCTTGCTCCTTTCTAACTGGTTCGTCTTTCTCTTCACTCTCTTCTACGTAATCTTTTTACTTTTATGTAGTGCCATCACACCTGTATTCCCATCCTTCTCTTGTTCCTTTCTAACTGGTTCGTCTTCCTCTTCACTCTCTTCTACGTAATCTTTTTTACTCTTATGTAGTGTCATCACACCTGTATTCCCATCCTTCTCTTGCTCCTTTCTAACTGGTTCGTCTTCCTCTTCACTCTCTTCTACTTAATCTTTTTTACTCTTCTGTAGTGTCATCACACCTGTATTTCCATCCTTCTCTTGCTCCTTTCTAACTGGTTCGTCTTTCTCTTCAATCTCTTCAACGTAATCTTTTTACTCTTCTGTAGTGTCATCACACCTGTATTTCCATCCTTCTCTTGCTCCTTTCTAACTGATTCGTCTTCCTCTTCACTCTCTTCTACTTAATCTTTTTACTCTTATGTAGTGTCATCACACCTATATTTTCAGCCTCTCTTTGCTCCTTTCTAACTGGTTCGTCTTCCTCTTCACTCTCATCTACGTAATCTTTTTTACTCTTATGTAGTGTCATCACACCTGTATTTCCATCCTTCTCTTGCTCCTTTCTAACTGGTTCGTCTTCCTCTTCACTCTCTTCTACTTAATCTTTTTACTCTTATGTAGTGTCATCATACCTGTATTTCCATCCTCCTCTTGCTCCTTTCTAACTGGTTCGTCTTTCTTCACTCTCTTCTACTTAATCTTTATTCTTATGTAGTGTCATCACACCTGTATTTCCATCCTTCTCTTGCTCCTTTCTAACTGGTTCGTCTTCCACTTCACTCTCTTCTACGTAATACCTTTTTTACTCTTATGTAGTGTCATCACACCTGTATACCCATCCTTCTCTTGCTCCTTTCTAACTGGTTCGTCTTCCTCACTCTCTTCTACTTCATCTTTTTTACTCTTCTGGTAGTGTCATCACACCTGTATATCCATCCTTCTCTTGCTCCTTTCTAACTGGTTCGTCTTTCTTCACTTCTCTTCTACGTAATCTTTTTTACTCTTATGTAGTGTCATCACACCTGTATTCCCATCCTTCTCTTGCTCCTTTCTAACTGGTTCGTCTTCCTCTTCACTCTCTTCTACTTAATCTTTTTTACTTTATGTAGTGTCATCACACCTGTATTCCCATCCTTTCTTTTTTTCCTTTCTAACTGGTTCGTCTTCCTCTTCACTCTCTCTACGTAATCTTTTTTACTCTTATGTAGTGCCATCACACCTGTATTCCCATCCTTCTCTTGTTCTTCTAACTGGTTCGTCTTCCTCTTCACTCTCTTCTACGTAATCTTTTTTACTCTTATGTAGTGTCATCACACCTGTATTCCCATCCTTCTCTTGCTCCTTTCTAACTGGTTCGTCTTCCCTTCACTCTCTTTCTACTTAATCTTTTTTACTCTTCTGTTGTGTCATCACACCTGCATATTTCCATCCTTCTCTTTGCTCCTTCTAACTGGTTCGTCTTTCTCTTCACTCTCTTCTACGTAATCTTTTTACTCTTATGTAGTGTCATCACACCTGTATTCCCATCCTTCTCTTGCTCCTTTCTAACTGGTTCGTCTTCCTCTTCTTCACTCTTCTACTTAATCTTTTTTACTCTTATATAGTGTCATCACACCTGTATTCCCATCCTTCTCTTGCTCCTTTCTAACTGGTTCGTCTTTCTCTCTTCACTCTCTTCTACTTAATCTTTTTTACTCTTATATAGTGTCATCACACCTGTATTTCCATCCTTCTCTTGTTCTTCTTAACTGGTTCGACTTTCTCTTCACTCTCTTCTACGTAATCTTTTTGGTTTCCATGTAGTGTCATCACACCTGTATTCCCATCCTTCTCTTGCTCCTTTCTAACTGGTTCGTCTTCCTCTTCACTCTCTTCTACTTAATCTTTTTACTCTTTATGTAGTGTCATCACACCTGTATTCCCATCCTTCTCTTGCTCCTTTCTAACTGGTTCGTCTTCCTCTTCACTCTCTTTCTTCTACTTAATCTTTTTTACTCTTATGTAGTGTCATCACACCTTGTATTCCCATCCTTCTCTTGCTCCTTTCTAACTGGTTCGTCTTTCTTCACTCTCTTCTACTTAATCTTTTTACTCTTATATAGTGTCATCACACCTGTATTTCCATCCTTCTCTTGTCTCTTTCTAACTGGTCTGACTTTCTCTTCACTCTCTTCTACGTAATCTTTTTACTCTTATGTAGTGTCATCACACCTGGTATTCCCATCCTTCTCTTTGCTCCTTTCTAACTGGTTCGTCTTCCTCTTCACTCTCTTCTACTTAATCTTTACTCTTATGTGGTCATCACACCTGCATTCCCATCCTTCTCTTGCTCCTTTCTAACTGGTTCGCCTTCCTCTTCACTCTCTTCTACTTAATCTTTTTTACTCTTATGTAGTGTCATCACACCTGGTATTTCCATCCTTCTCTTGCTCCTTTCTAACTGGTTCGACTTTCTCTTCACTCTGTTCTACGTAATCTTTACTCTTATGTAGTGTCATCACACCTGTATTCCCATCCTTCTCTTGCTCCTTTCTAACTGGTTCGTCTTCCTCACCTCTTCTACTTAATCTTTTTACTCTTATGTAGTGTCATCACACCTGTATTTCCATCCTTCTCTTGTTCCTTTCTAACTGGTTCGTCTTTTCTCTTCACTCTCTTCTACGTACCTTTTTACTCTTATGTAGTGTCATCACACCTGTATTCCCATCCTCTTCGTTCTCTTTCTAACTGGTTCGTCTTCCTCTTCACTCTCTTCTACTTAATCTTTTTTACTCTTATGTAGTGTCATCACACCTTATTTCCATCCTTCTCTTGCTCCTTTCTAACTGGTTCGTCTTTCTTCACTCTCTTCTACGTAATCTTTTTACTCGTATGTAGTGTCATCACACCTGTATTCCCATCCTTCTCTTGCTCCTTTCTAACTGGTTCGTCTTCCTCTTCACTCTCTTCTACTTAATCTTTTTTACTCTTATGTAGTGTCATTACACCTGTATTCCATCCTTCTCTTGCTCCTTTCTAACTGGTTCGTCTTTCTCTTCACTCTCTTCTACGTAATCTTTTTACTCTTATGTAGTGTCATCAAACCTGGATTCCCATCCTTCTCTTGCTGCTTTCTAACTGGTTCGTCTTCCTCTTCACTCTCTTCTACTTAATCTTTTTACTCTTATGTGATGTCATCACACCTGTATTCCCATCCTTCTCTTGCTCCTTTCTAACTGGTTCGTCTTCCTTTTCACTCTCTTCTACTTAATCTTTTTTACTCTTATGTAGTGTCATCACACCTGTATTCCCATCCTTCTCTTGCTCCTTTCTAACTGGTTGGTCTTCCTCTTCACTCTCTTCTACGTAATCTTTTTTTACTCTTATGTGATGTCATCACCTGTATTCCATCCTTCTCTTGCTCCTTTCTAACTGGTTCGTCTTCCTCTTCACTCTCTTCTACTTAATCTTTTTACTCTTATGTAGTGTCATCACACCTGTGTTATCCTTCTCTTGCTCCTTTCCTAACTGGTTCGTCTTCTTTTCACTCTCTCTTCTACTTAATCTTTTTTACTCTTATGTAGTGTCATCACACCTGTATTTTATCCTTCTCTTGCTCCTTTCTAACTGGTTCGTCTTTCTCTTCACTCTCTTCTACGTAATCTTTTTACTCTTATGTAGTCTCATCACACCTGTATTCCCATCCTTCTCTTGCTCCTTTCTAACTGGTTCGTCTTCCTCTTCACTCTCTTCTACTTAATATTTTACTCTCATGTAGTGTCATCACACCTGTATTCCCATCCTTCTCTTGCTCTTCTAACTGGTTCGTCTTCCTCTTCACTCTCTTCTATGTAATCTTTTCTCTTATGTAGTGTCATCACACCTGGTATTCCATCCTTCTCTTGCTCCTTTCTAACTGGTTCGTCTTCCTCTTCACTCTCTACTTAATCTTTTTTACTCTTATGTAGTGTCATCACACCTGTATTTCCATCCTTCTCTTGCTCCTTTCTAACTGGTTCGTCTTTCTCTTCACTCTCTTCTACGTAACCTTTTTACTCTTATGCTGGTGTCATCACACCTGTATTTCCATCCTTCTCTTGCTCCTTTTTCTAACTGGTTCGTCTTCCTCTTCACTCTCTTCTACGTAATCTTTTTTACTCTTATGTAGTGTCATCACACCTGTATTCCCATCCTTCTCTTGCTCCTTTCTAACTGGTTCGTCTTCCTCTTCACTCTCTTCTACTTAATATTTTACTCTCATGTAGTGTCATCACACCTGTATTCCCATCCTTCTCTTGCTCCTTTCTAACTGGTTCGTCTTCCTCTTCACTCTCTTCTATGCTAATCTTTTTACTCTTATGTAGTGTCATCACACCTGTATTCCCATCCTTCTCTTGCTCCTTTCTAACTGGTTCGTCTTCCTCTTCACTCTCTTCTACTTAATCTTTTTTACTCTCATGTAGTGTCATCACACCTGTATTTCCATCCTTCTCTTGCTCCTTTCTAACTGGTTCGTCTTTCTCTTCACTCTCTTCTACGTAACCTTTTTACTCTTATGTAGTGTCATCACACCTGTATTTCCATCCTTCTCTTGCTCCTTTCTAACTGGTTCGTCTTCCTCTTCACTCTCTTCTACGTAATCTTTTTACTCTTATGTAGTGTCTGTCCACCTGTATTCCCCATCCTTCTCTTGCTCCTTTCTAACTGGTTCGTCTTCCTCTTCACTCTCTTCTACTTAATCTTTTTTTTACTCTTCTGTTGTGTCATCACACCTGTATTTCCATCCTTCTCATGCTCCTTTCTAACTGGTTCGTCTTTCTCTTCCTCTCTTCTACGTAATCTTTTTTACTCTTATGTAGTGTCATCACACCTGTATTCCCATCCTTCTCTTGCTCCTTTCTAACTGGTTCGTCTTCCTCTTCCTCTCTTCTACTTAATCTTTTTTACTCTTATGTAGTGTCATCACACCTGTATTTCCATCCTTCTCTTGCTCCTTTCTAACTGGTTCGTCTTTCTCTTCACTCTCTTCTACGTAATCTTTTTACTCTTATGTAGTGTCATCACACCTGTATTCCCATCCTTCTCTTGCTCCTTTCTAACTGGTTCGTCTTCCTCTTCACTCTCTTCTACTTAATCTTTTTTACTCTTATGTAGTGTCATCACACCTGTATTCCCATCCTTCTCTTGCTCCTTAATAACTGGTTCGTCTTCCTCTTCACTCTCTTCTACTTAATCTTTTTTACTCTTATGTAGTGTCATCACACCTGTATTCCCATCCTTCTCTTGCTCCTTTCTAACTGGTTCGTCTTCCTCTTCACTCTCTTCTACGTAATCTTTTTACTCTTATGTAGTGTCATCACACCTGTATTCCCATCCTTCTCTTGCTCCTTTCTAACTGGTTCGTCTTCCTCTTCACTCTCTTCTACTTAATCTTTTTTACTCTTATGTAGTGTCAGCACACCTGTATTCCCATCCTTCTCTTGCTCCTTCTAACTGGTTCGTCTTCCTCTTCACTCTCTTTCTACGTAATCTTTTACTCTTATGTAGTGTCATCACACCTGTATTCCCATCCTTCTCTTGCTCCTTTCTAACTGGTTCGTCTTTCTCTTTCACTCTCTTCTACGTAATCTTTTTAATCTTATGTAGTGTCATCACACCTGTATTCCCATCCTTCTTTGCTCCTTTCTAACTGGCTCGTCTTCCTCTTCACTCTCTTCTACTTAATCTTTTTTACTCTTATGTAGTGTCATCACACCTGTATTTCCATCCTTCTCTTGCTCCTTTCTAACTGGTTCACTTTTCTTCACTCTCTTCTACGTAATCTTTTTACTCTTATGTAGTGTCATCACAATCGTATTCTTTCATCCTTCTCTTGCTCCTTTCTAACTGGTTCGTCTTCCTCTTCACTCTTCTACTTAATCTTTTTACTCTTATGTAGTGGGGCTCATCACACCCGTATTCCCATCCTCTTGCTCCTTTCTAACTGGTCGTCTTTTCTTCACTCTCTTCTACTTAATCTTTTTTACTCTTATGTAGTGTCATCACACCTGTATTTCCATCCTTCTCTTGCTCCTTTCTAACTGGTTCGTCTTCCCTCACTCTCTTCTACGTAATCTTTTTACTCTTATGTAGTGTCATCACACCTGTATTCCCATCCTTCTCTTGCTCCTTTCTAATTGGTTCGTCTTCCTTTCTACTCTCTTCTACTTAATCTTTTTTACTCTCATGTAGTGTCATCACACCTGTATTTCCATCCTTCTCTTGCTCCTTTCTAACTGGTTCGTCTTTCTCTTCACTCTCTTCTACGTAATCTTTTTACTCTGTAGTGTCATCACACCTGTATTCCCATCCTTCTCTTGCTCCTTTCTAACTGGTTCGTCTTCCTCTTCACTCTCTTCTACATAATCTTTTTACTCTGGAGTAGTGTCATCACACCTGTATTCCCCATCCTCTCTTACTCCTTCTCTAACTGGTTCGTCTTCCTCTTCACTCTCTTCTACTTAATCTCTTTTTACTCTTATATAGTGTCATCACACCTGTATTCCCATCCTTCTCTTGCTCCTTTCTAACTGGTTCGTCTTCCTCTTCACTCTCTTCTACGTAATCTTTTTACTCTTATGTAGTAATATCATGACCTGTATTCCCATCCTTCTCTTGCTCCTTTCTAACTGGTCTGTCTTCCTCTACCTCTCTTCTACCTTTTTTACTCTTATGTAGTGTCATCACACCTGTATTCCCATCCTCCACTTGCTCCTTTCAACTGGTTCGTCTTCCTCTTCACTCTCTTCTACTTAATCTTTTTACTCTTATGTAGTGTCATCACACCTGTATTCCCATCCTTCTCTTGCTCCTTTCTAACTGGTTCGTCTTCCCCACTCTCTTCTACTTAATCTTTTTACTCTTATGTAGTGTCATCACACCTGTATTTCCATCCTTCTCTTGCTCCTTTCTAACTGGTTCGTCTTTCTCTTCACTCTCTTCTACGGTAATCTTTACTCTTATGTAGTGTCATCACACCTGAATTCCCATCCTTCTCTTGCTCCTTTCTAACTGGTTCGTCTTTCTCTTCACTCTCTTCACGTAATCTACTTATGTAGTGTCATCACACCCGTATTCCCATCCTTCTCTTGCTCCTTTCTAACTGGTTCGTCTTCCTCTTCACTCTCTTCTACTTAATATTTTACTCGGTGTAGTGTCATCACACCTGTATTCCCATCCTTCTCTTTGCTCCTTTCTAACTGGTTCGTCTTCCTCTTCACTCTCTTCTATGTACTCTTTTACTCTTATGTAGTGTCATCACACCCCATTCTATCCTTCTTTTTCTCCTTTCTAACTGGTTCGTCTTCCTCTTCACTCTCTTCTACTTAATCTTTTTACTCTTATGTAGTGTCATCACACCTGTATTCCCCATCCTTCTTGTTCTTTCTAACTGGTTCGTCTTCCTCTTACCTCTCACACCCTTTACTCTTCTGTAGTGTCATCACACCTGTATATCCATCCTTCTCTTGCTCCTTTCTAACTGGTTCGTCTTTCTCTTCACTCCTTCTACGTAATCTTTTTTACTCTTATGTAGTGTCATCACACCTGTATTCCCATCCTTCTCTTGCTCCTTTGTAACTGGTTCGTCTTCCTCTTCACTCTCTTCTACTTAATCTTTTTTACTCTTATGTAGTGTCATCACACCCTGTATTCCCCATCCTTCTCTTTTTTTCCTTTCTAACTGGTTCGTCTTCCTTCACTCTCTTCTACGTAATCTTACCTATGTAGTGCCATCACACCTGTATTCCCATCCTTCTCTTGCTCCTTTCTAACTGTCTGTCTTCCTTTCACTCTCTTCACATAATCTTTTTACTCTTATGTAGTGTCATCACACCTGTATTCCCATCCTTCTCTTGCTCCTTTCTAACTGGTTCGTCTTCTCTTCACTCTCTTCTTACTTAATCTTTTACTCAGTGTCATCACACCTGTATTTCCATCCTTCTCTTGCTCCTTTCTTAACTGGTTCATTCCTCTCTCTCTCTTCTACGTAATCTTACTCTTATGTAGTGTCATCACACCTGTATTCCCATCCTTCTCTGTTCTTCTAACTGTCTGTCTCTCTCCTCTTCACTCTCTCTACTCTAATCTTTTTACTTATGTAGTGTCATCACACCTGTATTTCCATCCTTCTCTTGCTCCTTTCTAACTGGTTCGTCCTTCTTCACTTTCTTTCACGTAATCTTTACTCTTATGTAGTGTCATCACACCTGTATTCCCATCCTTCTCTGTTCTCTTCAACTGGTTCGTCTTCCTCTTTCACTCTCTACATAATCTTTTTACTCTTATGTAGTGTCATCACACCTGTATTCCCATCCTTCTCTTGCTCCTTTCTAACTGGTTCGTCTTCCTCTTCACTCTCTTCTACTTAATATTTTACTCTTATGTAGTGTCATCACACCTGTATTTCCATCCTTCTCTGTTCTTCTAACTGGTTCGTCTTTCTCTTACTTCTCTACTTAATCTTTACCTTTATATAGTGTCATCACACCTGTATTCCCATCCTTCTCTTGCTCCTTTCTAACTGGTTCGTCTTCCTCTTCACTCTCTTCTACGCAATCTTTTACTCTTATGTAGTGTCATCACACCTGTATTCTCCATCCTTCTCTTGCTCCTTTCTAACTGGTTCGTCTTCCTCTTCACTCTCTTCTTTACTGACCTTTTTTACTTATAGTGTCATCACACCTGTATTCCCATCCTTCTCTTTGCTCCTTTCTAACTGGTTCGTCTTCCTCTTCACTCTCTTCTACGTAATCTTTTTTTTACTCTTATGTAGTGTCATCACACCTGTATTCCCATCCTCCACTTGCTCCTTTCTGGGCTGGTTCGTCTTCCTCTTCACTCTCTTCTACTTCTAATCTTTTTACTTATGTAGTGTCATCACACCTGTATTCCCATCCTTCTCTTGCTCCTTTCTAACTGGTTCGTCTTCCTCTTTCACTCTCTTCTACTTAATCTTTTTACTCTTATGTAGTGTCATCACACCTGTATTTCCATCCTTCTCTTGCTCCTTTCTAACTGGTTCGTCTTCTTTCTCTTCACTCTCTTCTACGTAATCTTTACTCTTATGTAGTGTCATCACACCTGAATTCCCATCCTTCTCTTGCTCCTTTCTAACTTGGTTCGGTTCTTCTTCACTCTCTTCTACGTAATCTTTTTACTCTTATGTAGTGTCATCACACCTGTATTCTACCCTTCTCTTGTTCTTCTTCTCTAACTGGTTCGTCTTCCTCTTCACTCTATTCTACTTAATATTTTACTCTTATGTAGTGTCATCACACCTGTATTCCCATCCTTCTCTTGCTCCTTTCTAACTGGTTCGTCTTCCTCTTCACTCTCTTCTATGTACTCTTTTTACTCTTATGTAGTGTCATCACACCTGTATTCCCATCCTTCTCTTTTTCTCCTTTCTATCTGGTTCGTCTTCCTCTTCACTCTCTTCTACTTAATCTTGTTACTCTTATGTAGTGTCATCACACCTGTATTCCCATCCTTCTCTTGCTCCTTTCTAACTGGTTCGTCTTCCTCTTCACTCTCTTCTACTTAATCTTTTTTACTCTTCTGTAGTGTCATCACACCTGTATATCCATCCTTCTCTTGCTCCTTTCTAACTGGTTCGTCTTTCTCTTCACTCTCTTCTACGTAATCTTTTTACTCTTATGTAGTGTCATCACACCTGTATTCCCATCCTTCTCTTGCTCCTTTGTAACTGGTTCGTC
Organism: Ascarosepion bandense; assembly: GCA_037127315.1. NCBI lineage: Eukaryota > Metazoa > Mollusca > Cephalopoda > Sepiida > Sepiidae > Ascarosepion > Ascarosepion bandense. The sequence continues at coordinate 2,579,598 of JBBBDQ010000690.1, read as the reverse complement.
TTCCTCTTCACTCTCTTCTACTTAATCTTTTTTACTCTTATGTAGTGTCATCACACCTGTATTCCCATCCTTCTCTTTTTTCCTTTCTAACTGGTTCGTCTTCCTCTTCACTCTCTTCTACGTAATCTTTTTACTCTTATGTAGTGCCATCACACCTGTATTCCCATCCTTCTCTTGCTCCTTTCTAACTGGTTCGTCTTCCTCTTCACTCTCTTCTACATAATCTTTTTACTCTTATGTAGTGTCATCACACCTGTATTCCCATCCTTCTCTTGCTCCTTTCTAACTGGTTCGTCTTCCTCTTCACTCTCTTCTACTTAATCTTTTTTACTCTTATGTAGTGTCATCACACCTGTATTTCCATCCTTCTCTTGCTCCTTTCTAACTGGTTCGTCTTTCTCTTCACTCTCTTCTACGTAATCTTTTTACTCTTATGTAGTGTCATCACACCTGTATTCCCATCCTTCTCTTGCTCCTTTCTAACTGGTTCGTCTTCCTCTTCACTCTCTTCTACTTAATCTTTTTTACTCTTATGTAGTGTCATCACACCTGTATTTCCATCCTTCTCTTGCTCCTTTCTAACTGGTTCGTCTTTCTCTTCACTCTCTTCTACGTAATCTTTTTCCTCTTATGTAGTGTCATCACACCTGTATTCCCATCCTTCTCTTGCTCCTTTCTAACTGGTTCGTCTTCCTCTTCACTCTCTTCTACTTAATCTTTTTTACTCTTATGTAGTGTCATCACACCTGTATTTCCATCCTTCTCTTGCTCCATTCTAACTGGTTCGTCTTTCTCTTCACTCTCTTCTACGTAATCTTTTTACTCTTATGTAGTGTCATCACACCTGTATTCCCATCCTTCTCTTGCTCCTTTCTAACTGGTTCGTCTTCCTCTTCACTCTTTCTACTTAATCTTTTTTACTCTTATGTAGGGTCATCACACCTCTATTTCCATCCTTCTCTTGCTCCTTTCTAACTGGTTCGTCTTTCTCTTCACTCTCTTCTACGTAATCTTTTTACTCTTATGTAGTGTCATCACACCTGTATTCCCATCCTTCTCTTGCTCCTTTCTAACTGGTTCGTCTTCCTCTTCTCTCTCTTCTTACTTAATCTTTTTTACTCTTATGTAGTGTCATCACACCTGTATTCCCATCCTTCTCTTTTTCTCCTTTCTAACTGGTTCGTCTTCCTCTTCACTCTCTTCTACTTAATCTTTTTACTCTTATGTAGTGTCATCACACCTGTATTCCCATCCTTCTCTTGCTACTTTCTAACTGGTTCGTCTTCCTCTTCACTCTCTTCTACTTAATCTTTTTTACTCTTATGTAGTGTCATCACACCTGTATTTCCATCCTTCTCTTGCTCCTTTCTAACTGGTTCGTCTTTCTCTTCACTCTCTTCACGTAATCTTTTTACTCTTATGTAGTGTCATCAAACCTGTATTCCCATCCTTCTCTTGCTCCTTTCTAACTGGTTCGTCTTCCTCTTCACTCTCTTCTACTTAATCTTTTTTACTCTTATGTAGTGTCATCACACCTGTATTTCCATCCTTCTCTTGCTCCTTTCTAACTGGTTCGTCTTTCTCTTCACTCTCTTCTACGTAATCTTTTTACTCTTATGTAGTGTCATCACACCTGTATTCCCATCCTTCTCTTGCTCCTTTCTAACTGGTTCGTCTTCCTCTTCACTCTCTTCTACTTAATCTTTTTTACTCTTATGTAGTGTCATCACACCTGTATTTCCATCCTTCTCTTGCTCCTTTCTAACTGGTTCGTCTTTCTCTTCACTCTCTTCTACGTAATCTTTTTACTCTTATGTAGTGTCATCACACCTGTATTCCCATCCTTCTCTTGCTCCTTTCTAACTGGTTCGTCTTCCTCTTCATCTCTCTTCTACTTACTCATTTTTACTCTTATGTAGTGTCATCATACCTGTATACCCATCCTTCTCTTGCTCCTTTCTCACTGTCTGTCTCTTTCTCTTCACTCTCTTATACTTAATCTTTTTTACTCTTATGTAGTGTCATCACACCTGTATTCCCATCCTTCTCTTGCTCCTTTCTAACTGTCTTTGGTTCTCCTCTTCACTTCTTCTACTTAATCTTTTTTTACTCTTATGTAGTGTCATCACACCTGTATTCCCATCCTTCTCTTGCTCCTTTCTAACTGGTTCGCCCTCTTCACTTTCTACGTAATCTTTTAATTTTGCGGTAGTGTCATCACACCTGTATTCCCATCCTTCTCTTGCTCCTTTCTAACTGGTTCGTCTTCCTCTTCACTCTCTTCTACTTAATTCTTTTACTCTTCGTTGTGTCATCACACCTGTATTTCCATCCTTCTCTTGCTCCTTTCTTAACTGGTTCGTCTTTCTCTTCACTCTCTTCTACGTAATCTTTTACTCTATGTAGTGTCATCACACCTGTATTCCCATCCTTCTCTGTTCCTTTCTTAACTGGTTCGTCTTCCTCTTCACTGTCACTCTCTTCTACTTAATCTTTTTACTCTATGTAGTGTCATCACACTCAGTATTTCCATCCTTCTCTTGTTCTTCTAACTGGTTCGTCTTTCTCTTCACTCTCTTCTACTTAATCTTTTTACTCTTATGTAGTGTCATCACACCTGTATTCCCATCCTTCTCTTGCTCCTTTCTAACTGGTTCGTCTTCCTCTTCACTCCTCTTCTACTTACCTTTTTTACTTATGTAGTGTCATCACACCTGTATTTCCATCCTTCTCTTGCTCCTTTCTAACTGGTTCGTCTTTCTCTTCACTCTCTTCTACGTAATCTTTTTATTTCATAGTGTCATCACACCTGTATTCCCATCCTTCTCTTTCTCCTTTCTAACTGGTTCGTCTTCCTCTTCACTCTCTCTCTACTTAATCTTTTTATACTCTTATGTAGTGTCATCACACCTGTATTTCCATCCTTCTTGCTCCTTTCTAACTGGTTCTGTCTTCTTCACTCTCTACGTAATCTTTACTCTTATGTAGTGTCATCACACCTGTATTCCCATCCTTCTCTTGGCTCCTTTCTAACTGGTTCGTCTTCCTCTTCACTCTCTTCTACTTAATCTTTTACTCTTATGTAGTGTCATCACACCTGTATTCCCATCCTTCTCTTGCTCCTTTCTAACTGGTTCGTCTTCCTCTTCACTTTCTCTACATAATCTTGTTACTCTTATGTAGTGTCATCACACCTGTATTCCCATCCTTCTTGCTCCTTTCTAACTGGTTCGTCTTCCTCTTCACTTCCTTCTACTTAATCTTTTTTACTTTATGTAGTGTCATCACACCTGTATTCCCATCCTTCTCTTGCTCCTTTCTAACTGGTTCGTCTTTCTCTTCACTCTCTCTTCTACGTAATCTTTTTACTCTTATGTAGTGTCATCAAACCTGTATTCCCATCCTTCTCTTGCTCCTTTCTAACTGGTTCGTCTTCCCTTTCAATTCTCTTCTACTTAATCTTTACTCTTATGTAGTGTCATCACACCTGTATTCCCATCCTTCCTCTTGCTCCTTTCTAACTGGTTCGTCTTCCTCTTCACTCTCTTCTACTTAATCTTTTTTACTCTTATATAGTGTCATCACACCTGTATTCCCATCCTTCTCTTGCTCCTTTCTAACTGGTTCGTCTTCCTTTTCACTCTCTTCTACGTAATCTTTTTACTCTTATGTAGTGTCACACCTGTATTCCCATCCTTCACTTGCTCCTTTCTAACTGGTTCGTCTTCCTCTTCACTCTTCTACTTAATCTTTACTCTTATGTAGTGTCATCACACCTGTATTCCCATCCTTCGCTTGCTCCTTTCTAACTGGTTCGTCTTCCTCTTCACTCTCTTCTCCTACTTAATCTTTACTCTTATGTAGTGTCATCACACCTGTATTTCCATCCTTCTCTTGCTCCTTTCTAACTGGTTCGTCTTTCTCTTCACTCTCTTCTACGTAATCTTTTACTTCCTTATGTAGTGTCATCACACCCGTATTCCCCATCCTTCTCTTGCTCCTTTCTAACTGGTTCGTCTTCCTCTTCACTCTCTTCTACTTAATCTTTTTTACTCTTATGTAGTGTCATCACACCTGTATTTCCATCCTTCTCTTGCTCCCTTTCTAACTGGTTCGTCTTTCTCTTCACTCTCTTCTACGTAATCTTTACTCTTGTAGTGTCATCACACCTGTATTCCCATTCTTCTCTTGCTCCTTTCTTAACTGGTTCGTCTTCCTCTTTCACTTTCTCAGCATAATCTTTACTCTTATGTAGTGTCATCACACCTGTATTCCCATCCTTCTCTTGCTCCTTTCTAACTGGTTCGTCTTCCTCTTCACTCTCTTCTACTTAATCTTTTTACTCTTATGTAGTGTCATCACACCTGTATTCCCATCCTTCTCTTGCTCCTTTCTAACTGGTTCGTCTTCCTCTTCACTCTCTTCTCCTACTTAATCTTTTACTCTTATGTAGTGTCATCACACCTGTATTCCCATCCTTCTCTTGCTCCTTTCTAACTGGTTCGTCTTCCTCTTCACTCTCTTCTACTTAATCTTTTACTCTTATGTAGTGTCATCACACCTGTATTTCCATCCTTCTTGCTCCTTTCTAACTGGTTCGTCTTTCTTCACTCTTCTACGTAATCTTTACTCTTATGGTGTGTCATCACACCTGTATTCCCATCCTTCTCTTGCTCCTTTCTAACTGGTTCGTCTTCCTTCTCAATTCCTCTTCTACATAATCTTTACTCTTATGTAGTGTCATCACACCTGTATTCCCATCCTTCTCTTGCTCCTTTTCTAACTGGTTCGTCTTCCTCTTCACTCTCTTCTACTTAATCTTTTTTACCTTTTTATGTAGTGTCATCACACCTGTATTCCCATCCTTCTCTTGCTCCTTTCTAACTGGTTCGTCTTCCTCTTCACTTTCTTCTACTTAATCTTTACTCTTATGTAGTGTCATCACACTTATTCCCATCCTTCTCTTGCTCCTTTCTAACTGGTTCGTCTTTCTCTTCACTCTCTTCTACGTAATCTTTTTTACTCTTATGTAGTGTCATCACACCTGTATTCCCATCCTTCTCTTGCTCCTTTCTAACTGGTTCGTCTTCCTCTTCACTCTCTTCTACATAATCTTTTTACTCTTATGTAGTGTCATCACACCTGTATTCCCATCCTTCTCTTTGCTCCTTTCTAACTGGTTCGTCTTCCTCTTCACTCTCTTCTACTTAATCTTTTTTACTCTTATGTAGTGTGTCATCACACCTGTATTCCCATCCTTCTCTTGCTCCTTTCTAACTGGTTCGTCTTCCTTTCACTTACTTAATCTTTTTACTTTATGTAGTGTCATCACACCTGTATTCCCATCCTTCTCTTGCTCCTTTCTAACTGGTTCGTCTTTCTCTTCACTTCTCTTCTACGTAATCTTTTACTCTTATGTAGTGTCATCACACCTGTATTCCCATCCTTCTCTTGCTCCTTTCTAACTGGTTCGTCTTCCTCTTCACTCTCTTCTACTTAATCTTTTTACCTTATGTAGTGTCATCACACCTGTATTTCCATCCTTCTCTTGCTCCTTTCTAACTGGTTCGTCTTTCTCTTCACTCTTCTACGTAATCTTTTTACTCTATGTAGTGTCATCAAACCTGTATTCCCATCCTTCTCTTGCTCCTTTCTAACTGGTTCGTCTTCCTCTTCACTCTCTTCTACTCTAATCTTTTTACTCTTATGTAGTGTCATCACACCTGTATTCCCATCCTTCTCTTGTTCCTTTCTAACTGGTTCGTCTTCCTCTTCTACTCTCTTCTACGTAATCTTTTACTCTTATGTAGTGTCATCACACCTGTATTCCCATCCTTCACTTGCTCCTTTCTAACTGGTTCGTCTTCCTCTTCACTCTCTTCTACTTAATCTTTTTACTTCCTTATGTAGTGTCATCACACCTTGTATTCCCATCCTTCGCTTGCTCCTTTCTAACTGTCTGTCTTCCTCTTCACTCTCTTCTACTTAATCTTTTTACTCTTATGTAGTGTCATCACACCTGTATTTCCATCCTTCTCTTGCTCCTTTCTAACTGGTTCGTCTTTCTCTTCACTCTCTTCTACGTAATCTTTTACTCTTATGTAGTGTCATCACACCCCGTATTCCCATCCTTCTCTTGCTCCTTTCTAACTGGTTCTGCCCTCCTCTTCACTTCTCTTCTACTTAATATTTTACTCTTTTGTAGTGTCATCACACCTGTATTCCCATCCTTCTCTTGCTCCTTTCTAACTGGTTCGTCTTCCTCTCACTCTCTTCTATGTAATCTTTTTAATCTTATGTAGTGTCATCACACCTGTATTCCCATCCTTCTCTTTTTCTCCTTTCTAACTGGTTCGTCTTCCTTTTTCACTCTCTCTACTTAATCTTTACTCTATGTAGTGTCATCACACCTGTATTCCCATCCTTCTCTTGCTCCTTCTTTCTTTCTAACTGGTTCGTCTTCCTCTTCACTCTCTTCTACGTAATCTTTTTACTCTTATGTAGTGTCATCACACCTGTATTCCCATCCTTCTCTTGCTCCTTTCTAACTGGTTCGTCTTCCTCTTCACTTCTCTTTTCTACTTAATCTTTTACTCTTATGTAGTGTCATCACACCTGTATTCCCATCCTTCTCTTGCTCCTTTCTAACTGGTTCGTCTTCCTCTTCACTCTCTTCTACGTAATCTTTTTACTCTTATGTAGTGTCATCACACCTGTATTCCCATCCTTCTCTGTTCCTTTCTAACTGGTTCGTCTTCCTCTTCACTCTCTTCTACTTAATCTTTTTACTCTTATGTAGTGTCATCACACCCGTATTTCCATCCTTCTTGCTCCTTTCTAACTGGTTCGTCTTTCTTCACTCTCTTCTACGTAATCTTTTTACTCTTATGTAGTGTCATCACACCTGTATTCCCCATCCTTCTGTTCTTTCTAACTGGTTCTGTCTCCTCTTCACTTCCCTTTCTACTTAATCTTTTTACTCTTATGTAGTGTCATCACACCTGTATTTCCATCCTTCTCTTGCTCCTTTCAAACTGTCTGTCTTTCTCTTCACTTCCTTCTCTACGTAATCTTTTTACTCTTATGTAGTGTCATCACACCTGTATTCCCATCCTTCTCTTGCTCCTTTCTAACTGGTTCGTCTTCCTCTTCACTCTCTTCTACATAATCTTTACTCTTATGTAGCTTTCACACCTGTATTCCCATCCTTCTCTTGCTCCCTTTCTAACTGTCTGTCTCTCCTCTTCACTCTCTTCTACTTAATCTTTTACTCTTTATGTAGTGTCATCACACCTGTATTCCCCATCCTTCTTGCTCCTTTCTAACTGGTTCGTCTTCCTCTTCACTCTCTTCTACTTAATCTTTTACTCTTATGTAGTGTCATCACACCTGTATTCCCATCCTTCTCTTGCTCCTTTCTAACTGGTTCGTCTTTCTCTTCTACTCTCTTCTACGTAATCTTTTACTCTTATGTAGTGTCATCACACCTGTATTCCCATCCTTCTCTTGCTCCTTTCTAACTGGTTCGTCTTCCTCTTCACTCTCTTCTACATAATCTTTACTCTTATGTAGTGTTATCACACCTGTATTCCCATCCTTCTCTTGCTCCTTTCTAACTGGTTCGTCTTCCTCTTCACTCTCTTCTACTTAATCTTTTTACTTCATGTAGTGTCATCACACCTGTATTCCCATCCCTTCTCTTGCTCCTTTCTAACTGGTTCGTCTTCCTCTTCACTCTCTTCTACTTGTTAATCTTTTTACTCTTATGTAGTGTCATCACACCTGTATTCCCATCCTTCTCTTGCTTGTCTTTCTAACTGGTTCGTCTTTCTCTTCACTCTCTTCTACGTAATCTTTTTTACTCTTATGTAGTGTCATCACACCTGTATTCCATCCTCTTGCTCCTTTCTAACTGGTTCGTCTTCATCTTCACTCTTCTACTTAATCTTACTCTTATGTAGTGTCATCACACCTGTATTCCCATCCTTCTCTTGCTCCTTTCTAACTGGTTCGTCTTCCTCTTCACTCTCTTTCAATTTAATCTTACTCATATAGTGTCATCACACCCGTATTCCCATCCTTCTCTTGTTCTTCTTTCTAAATGGTTCGTCTTCCTCTTCACTCTCTTCTACGTAATCTTTACTCTTATGTAGTGTCATCACACCTGTATTCCCTATCCTTCACTTGCTCCTTTCTCAACTGGTTCGTCTTCCTCTTCACTCTTCTACTTAATCTTTTTTTACTCTTATGTAGTGTCATCACACCTGTATTCCCATCCTTCGCTTGCTCCTTTCTAACTGGTTCGTCTTCCTCTTCACTCTCTTCTACTTAATCTTTTACTCTTATGTAGTGTCATCACACCTGTATTTCCATCCTTCTCTTGCTCCTTTCTAACTGGTTCGTCTTTCCTTCACTCTTCTACGTAATCTTTTTACTCTTATGTAGTGTCATCACACCTGTATTCCCATCCTTCTCTTGCTCCCTTTCTAACTGGTTCGTCTTCCTTCACTCTCTTCTACTTAATATTTTACTCTTATGTAGTGTCATCACACCTGTATTCCCATCCTTCTCTTGCTCCTTTCTAACTGGTTCGTCTTCCTCTTCACTCTCTTCTATGTAATCTTTTTATCATGTAGTGTCATCACACCTGTATTCCCATCCTTCTTTTTTTCTCCTTTCTAACTGGTTCGTCTTCCTTTTCACTCTCTTTACTTAATCTTTTTACTCTATGTAGTGTCATCACACCTGTATTCCCATCCTTCTCTTGCTCCCTTAACTGGTTCGTCTTCCTCTTCAATTCTCTTCTACTTAATCTTTTTTTACTCTTATGTAGTGTCATCACACCTGTATTTCCATCCTTCTCTTGCTCCTTTCTAACTGGTTCGTCTTTCTCTTCACTCTCTTCTACGTAATCTTTACTCTTATGTAGTGTCATCACACCTGTATTCCCATCCTTCTCTTGTCTTTTCTAACTGGTTCGTCTTCCATCACTCTCTTCTACTTAATCTTTTTACTCTTATGTAGTGTCATCACACCTCTATTCCCATCCTTCTCTTGCTCCTTTCTAACTGGTTCGTCTTCCTCTTCACTCTCTTCTACGTAATCTTTTTACTCTTATGTAGTGTCATCACACCTGTATTCCCATCCTTCTCTTGCTCCTTTCTAACTGGTTCGTCTTCCTCTTCACTCTCTTCTACTTAATCTTTTTTACTCTTATGTAGTGTCATCACACCTGTATTTCCATCCTTCTCTTGCTCCTTTCTAACTGGTTCGTCTTTCTCTTCACTCTCTTCTACTTAATCTTTTTACTCTTATGTAGTGTCATCACACCTGTATTCCCATCCTTCTCTTGCTCCTTTCTAACTGGTTCGTCTTCCTCTTCACTCTCTTCTACTTAATCTTTTTTACTCTTATGTAGTGTCATCACACCTGTATTTCCATCCTTCTCTTGCTCCTTTCTAACTGGTTCGTCTTCCTCTTCACTCTCTTCTACTTAATCTTTTTACTCTTATGTAGTGTCATCACACCTGTATTCCCATCCTTCTCTTGCTCCTTTCTAACTGGTTCGTCTTCCTCTTCTCTCTCTCTACTTAATCTTTTTTACTCTTATGTAGTGTCATCACACCTGTATTTCCATCCTTCTCTTGCTCCTTTCTAACTGGTTCGTCTTTCTCTTCACTCTCTTCTACGTAATCTTTTTCCTCTTATGTAATGTCATCAAACCTGTATTCCCATCCTTCTCTTGTTCCTTTCTAACTGGATCGTCTTCCTCTTCACTCTCTTCTACGTAATCTTTTTTACTCTTATGTAGTGTCATCACACCTGTATTCCCATCCTTCTCTTGCTCCTTTCTAACTGGTTCGTCTTCCTCTTCACTCTCTTCTACTTAATCTTTTTTACTCTTATGTAGTGTCATCACACCTGAATTCCCATCCTTCTCTTTTTCCTTTCTAACCTCCAGTTCGTCTTCCTACCTCTTCTTCTACGTAATCTTTACTCTTATGTAGTGTCATCACACCCGTATTCCCATCCTTCTCTTGCTCCTTTCTAACTGGTTCGTCTTCCTCACTTTCTTACTTAATCTTTTTACTCTTACAGTGTCATCACACCTGTATTTGATCTTCGTTCTTTCTAACTGGTTCGTCTTCCCACTACCTCTTCTACGTAATCTTTACTCTTATGTAGTGTCATCACACCTGTATTCCCATCCTTCTCTTGCTCCTTTCTAACTGGTTCGTCTTCCTCTTCACTCTCTTCTACTCTTAATCTTTTTTACTCTTCTGTAGTGTCATCACACCTGTATTTCCATCCTTCTCGTCTCTTTCTACTGGTTCGTCTTTCCCTTCACTCTCTTCTACGTAATCTTTTTGATTCTAGTGGTGTCATCACACCTGTATTCCCATCGTTCTCTTTGTTCTCTTTAACTGGTTCGTCTTCCTCTTCACTTTCCACTTCAATCTTTTGCATTCTTCTGTTGTGTCATCACACCTGTATTTCCATCCTTCTTGTCTCTTCAACTGGTTCGTCTTTCTTCAATTTCTTCTACGTAATCTTTACTCTTATGAAAATAACACAATCTGTATTCCCATCCCCCTCTCTTGCTCCTTTCTAACTGGTTCGTCTTCCTCTTCACCTCCTTCTACTTAATCTTTTACCCTTATGTAGTGTCATCACACTCAGGCTTCATCTCTCTCGTTCTTTCTAACTGGTTCGTCTTTCTCACTCTTCTACGTAATCTTTACTCTTATGTAGTGTCATCACACCTGTATTCCCATCCTTCTCTTGCTCCTTTCTAACTGGTTCGTCTCTCTCTTCACTCTCTTCTACTTCATCTTTTTACTCTTATGTAGTGTCATCACACCTGTATTTCCATCCTTCTCGTTCTCAACTGGTTCGTCTTTCTTCACTCTTCTACGTAATCTTTACTCTTATGTAGTGTCATCACACCTGTATTCTATCCTTCTGCTCTTCTAACTGCTTCTTCGTCTTCCCTTTTCTACTTCCTCTTTCTACTTAATCTTTTTTTACTCTTAAGGTGTGTCATCACACCTGTATTTCCATCCTCTCCTTGCTCCTTTCTAACTGGTTCGTCTTCCTCTTCTCACTCTTCTCAGCGTAATCTTTTTTACTCTTATGTAGTGTCATCACACCTGTATTCCCATCCTTCTCTTGCTCCTTTCTAACTGGTTCGTCTTCCTTCACTCTCTTCTACTTAATCTTTTTTACTCTTCTGTTGTGTCATCACACCTGTATTTCCATCCTTCTCTTGCTCTTCTAACTGGTCTGTCTTTCTCTTCAATTTCTTACGTAATCTTTACTCTTATGTAGTGTCATCACACCTGTATTCCCATCCTTCTTGCTCCTTTCTAACTGGTTCGTCTTCCTCTTCACTTCCTTCTACTTAATCCTTTTTACTCTTATGTAGTGTCATCACACCTATTTCCATCCTTCTCTTGCTCCTTTCTAACTGGTTCGTCTTTCTCTTCAGTCTTTTCTACGTAATCTTTTTACTCTTATGTAGTGTCATCACACCTGTATTCCCATCCTTCTCTTGCTCCTTTCTAACTGGTCGTCTTCCTCTTCACTCTCTTCTACATAATCTTTTTACTTTATGTAGTGTCATCACACCTGTATTCCCATCCTTCTCTTGCTCCTTTCTAACTGGTTCGTCTTCCTCTTCACTCTCTTCTACTTAATCATTTTTACTCTATGTAGTGTCATCACACCTGTATTTCTATCCTTCTCTTGCTCCTTTCTAACTGTCTGTCTTTCTCTTCACTCTCTTCTACGTAATCTTTTTACTCTTATGTAGTGTCATCACAATCTGTATTCCCATCCTTCTCTTGTCTTCTAACTGGTCTGTCTTCCTGATACCTCTCTTCACGAATTCTTTTACTCTTATGTAGTACACACACCTGTATTTCCATCCTTCTCTGTCTTCTTCTAACTGGTTCGTCTTTCTCTTCACTCTCTTACGTAAATCTTTTTACTCTCATGTAGTGTCATCACACCTGTATTCCCATCCTTCTCTTGCTCCTTTCTAACTGGTTCGTCTTCCTCACTCTCTTCTACTTAATCTTTTTACTCTTATGTAAGGTCATCAAGCACCTCTATTCCCATCCTTCTCTTGCTCCTTTCTAACTGGTTCGTCTTCCTCTTCACTCTCTTCTACTTAATCTTTTTTACTCTTATGTAGTGTCATCACACCTGTATTTCCATCCTTCTCTTGCTCCTTTCTAACTGGTTCGTCTTCTTCGTCACTCTCTTCTACGTAATCTTTTTACTCTTATGTAGTGTCATCACACCTGTATTCCCATCCTTCTCTTGCTCCTTTCTAACTGGTTCGTCTTCCTCTTCACTCTCTTCTACTTAATCTTTTTTACTCTTATGTAGTGTCATCACACCTGTATTTCCATCCTTCTCTTGCTCCTTTCTAACTGGTTCGTCTTTCTCTTCACTCTCTTCTACGTAATCTCTTTACTATTATGTAGTGTCATCACACCTGTATTCCCATCCTTCTCTTGCTCCTTTCTAACTGGCTCGACTTCCTCTTCACTCTCTTCTACATAATCTTTTTACTCTTATGTAGTGTCATCACACCTGTATTCCCATCCTTCTCTTGCTCCTTTCTAACTGGTTCGTCTTCCTCTTCACTCTCTTCTACTTAATCATTTTTACTCTTATGTAGTGTCATCACACCTGTATTTCCATCCTTCTCTTGCTCCTTTCTAACTGGTTCGTCTTTCTCTTCACTCTCTTCTACGTAATCTTTTTACTCTTATGTAGTGTCATCACACCTGTATTCCCATCGTTCTCTTGCTCCTTTCTAACTGGTTCGTCTTCCTCTTCACTCTCTTCTACTTAATCTTTTTTACTCTTATGTAGTGTCATCACACCTGTATTTCCATCCTTCTCTTGCTCCTTTCTAACTGGCTCGACTTTCTCTTCACTCTCTTCTACGTAATCTTTTTACTCTTATGTAGTGTCATCACACCTGTATTCCCATCCTTCTCTTGCTCCTTTCTAACTGGTTCGTCTAACTCTTCACTCTCTTCTACGTAATCTTTTTACTCTTATGTAGTGTCATCACACCTGTATTTCCATCCTTCTCTTGCTCCTTTCTAACTGGCTCGACTTTCTCTTCACTCTCTTCTACATAATCTTTTTACTCTTATGTAGTGTCATCACACCTGTATTCCCATCCTTCTCTTGCTCCTTTCTAACTGGTTCGTCTTCCTCTTCACTCTCTTCTACTTAATCATTTTTACTTTTATGTAGTGTCATCACACCTGTATTTCCATCCTTCTCTTGCTCCTTTCTAACTGGTTCGTCTTTCTCTTCATCTCTTCTACGTAATCTTTTTACTCTTATGTAGTGTCATCACACCTGTATTCCCATCCTTCTCTTGCTCCTTTCTAACTGGTTCGTCTAACTCTTCACTCTCTTCTACGTAATCTTTTTACTCTTATGTAGTGTCATCACACCTGTATTTCCATCCTTCTCTTGCTCCTTTCTAACTGGCTCGACTTTCTCTTCACTCTCTTCTACATAATCTTTTTACTCTTATGTAGTGTCATCACACCTGTATTCCCATCCTTCTCTTGCTCCTTTCTAACTGGTTCGTCTTTCTCTTCACTCTCTTACGTAATCTTTTTACTCTTATGTATTGTCATCACACCTGTATTCCCATCCTTCTCTTGCTGCTTTCTAACTGGTTCGTCTTCCTCTTCACTCTCTTCTACTTAATATTTTACTCTTATGTAGTGTCATCACACCTGTATTCCCATCCATCTCTTGCTTCTTTCTAACTGGTTCGTCTTCCTCTTCACTCTCTTCTATGTAATCTTTTTACTCTTATGTAGTGTCATCACACCTGTATTCCCATCCTTCTCTTTTTCTCCTTTGTAACTGGTTCGTCTTCCTCTTCACTCTCTTCTACTTAATCTTTTTACTCTTATGTAGTGTCATCACACCTGTATTCCCATCCTTCTCTTGCTCCTTTCTAACTGGTTCGTCTTCCTCTTCACTCTCTTCTACTTAATCTTTTTTACTCTTATGTAGTGTCATCACACCTGTATTTCCATCCTTCTCTTGCACCTTTCTAACTGGTTCGTCTTTCTCTTCACTCTCTTCTACGTAATCTTTTTACTCTTGTGTAGTGTCATCACACCTGTATTCCCATCCTTCTCTTGCTCCTTTCTAACTGGTTCGTCTTCCTCTTCACTCTCTTCTACATAATCTTTTTACTCTTATGTAGTGTCATCACACCTGTATTCCCATCCTTCTCTTGCTCCTTTCTAACTGGTTCGTCTTTCTCTTCACTCTCTTCTACTTAATCTTTTTTACTCTTATGTAGTGTCATCACACCTATATTTCCATCCTTCTCTTGCTCCTTTCTAACTGGTTCGTCTTTCTCTTCATCTCTTCTACGTAATCTTTTTACTCTTATGTAGTGTCATCACACCTGTATTCCCATCGTTCTCTTGCTCCTTTCTAACTGGTTCGTCTTCCTCTTCACTCTCTTCTACTTAATCTTTTTTACTCTTATGTAGTGTCATCACACCTGTATTCCCATCCTTCTCTTTTTCTCCTTTCTAACTGGTTCGTCTTCCTCTTCACTCTCTTCTACTTAATCTTTTTTACTCTTATGTAGTGTCATCACACCTGTATTCCCATCCTTCTCTTGCTCCTTTCTAACTGGTTCGTCTTCCTCTTCACTCTCTTCTACTTAATTTTTTACTCTTATGTAGTGTCATCACACCTGTATTCCCATCCTTCTCTTGCTCCTTTCTAACTGGTTCGTCTTCCTCTTCACTCTCTTCTACTTAATCTTTTTTACTCTTATGTAGTGTCATCACACCTGTATTTCCATCCTTCTCTTGCTCCTTTCTAACTGGTTCGTCTTTCTCTTCACTCTCTTCTACGTAATCTTTTTTACTCTTATGTAGTGTCATCACACCTGTATTCCCATCCTTCTCTTGCTGCTTTCTAACTGGTTCGTCTTCCTCTTCACTCTCTTCTACTTAATATTTTACTCTTATGTAGTGTCATCACACCTGTATTCCCATCCTTCTCTTGCTCCTTTCTAACTGGTTCGTCTTTCTCTTCACTCTCTTCTACGTAATCTTTTTACTCTTATGTAGTGTCATCACACCTGTATTCCCATCCTTCTCTTGCTGCTTTCTAACTGGTTCGTCTTCCTCTTCACTCTCTTCTACTTAATATTTTACTCTTATGTAGTGTCATCACACCTGTATTCCCATCCTTCTCTTGCTCCTTTCTAACTGGTTCGTCTTCCTCTTCACTCTCTTCTATGTAATCTTTTTACTCTTATGTAGTGTCATCACACCTGTATTCCCATCCTTCTCTTGCTCCTTTCTAACTGGTTCGTCTTCCTCTTCACTCTCTTCTACTTAATCTTTTTTACTCTTATGTAGTGTCATCACACCTGTATTTCCATCCTTCTCTTGCTCCTTTCTAACTGGTTCGTCTTTCTCTTCACTCTCTTCTACGTAATCTTTTTACTCTTATGTAGTGTCATCACACCTGTATTCCCATCCTTCTCTTGCTCCTTTCTAACTGGTTCGTCTTCCTCTTCACTCTCTTCTACTTAATCTTTTTACTCTTATGTAGTGTCATCACACCTGTATTCCCATCCTTCTCTTGCTCCTTTCTAACTGGTTCGTCTTCCTCTTCACTCTCTTCTACTTAATCTTTTTTACTCTTATGTAGTGTCATCACACCTGTATTTCCATCCTTCTCTTGCTCCTTTCTAACTGGTTCGTCTTTCTCTTCACTCTCTTCTACGTAATCTTTTTACTCTTATGTAGTGTCATCACACCTGTATTCCCATCGTTCTCTTGCTCCTTTCTAACTGGTTCGTCTTCCTCTTCACTCTCTTCTACTTAATCTTTTTACTCTTATGTAGTGTCATCACACCTGTATTCCCGTCCTTCTCTTGTTCTTTTCTAACTGGTTCACCTCTTCACTCTCTTCTACGTAATCTTTTTACTTCATGTAGTGTCATCACACCTGTATTCCCATCCTTCTCTTGCTCCTTTCAACTGGTTCGTCTTCTCTTCACTCTCTTCTACTTAATCTTTTTACCTTATGTAGGAATACCACAATTCCATTCCCATCCTTCTTTGCTCCTTTCTAACTGTCTGGACTTCCTCTTCACTCTCTTCTACGTAATCTTTTTACTCTTATGTAGTGTCATCACACCTGTATTCCTATCCTTCTCTTGCTCCTTTCTAACTGGTTCGTCTTCCTCTTCACTCTTCTACTTAATCTTTTTTACTCTTCTGTAGTGTCATCACACCTGTATTTCATCCTTCTCTTTGCTCCTTTCTAATCCGGTTCGCTCCTTTCACTCTCTTCTACGTAATCTTTACTTCTTCTGTAGTGTCATCACACCTGTATTTCCATCCTTCTCTTGCTCCTTTCTAACTGGTTCGTTCCTTTCTCTTCACTCTCTTCACGTAATCTTTTTTTACTTTATGTAGTGTCATCACACCTGTATTCCCATCCTTCTCTTGCTCCTTTCTAACTGCTTGCCCTCTCCCTCACTCTCTTCTACTTAATCTTTTTTACTCTTATGAAAAACACCAGCACCTGTATTCCCATCCTTCTCTTGCTGCTTTCTAACTGGTTCGTCTTCCTCTTCACTCTTCTACTTAATATTTTACCTTTAAGTGTAGTGTCATCACACCTGTGGTATTCTCATCCTTCTCTTGCTCCTTTCCCTAACTGGTTCAGTTCTTCTCTTTCTACCTCTTCTACGTAATCTTTTTACTCTTATGTAGTGTCATCACACCTGTATTCCTATCCTTCTCTTGCTGCTTTCTAACTGGTTCGTCTCCTCTTCACTCTCTTTCTACTGGCTACTTTACTCTTATGTAGTGTCATCACACCTGTATTCCCATCCTTCTCTTTGCTCCTTTCTAACTGGTTCGTCTTCTTCACTCTCTTTCTATGTAATCTTTACTCTTATGGTGTCATCACACCTGTATTCCCATCTTCTCTTGTTCTTTCTAACTGGTTCGTCTTCCTCTTCACTCTCTTCTACTTAATCTTTTTACTCTTATGTAGTGTCATCACACCTGTATTTCCATCCTTCTCTTGCTCTCTAACTGGTTCTGTCTTTCTGACTCTTCTACGTAATCTTTTACTCTATGCAGTGTCATCACACCCGTATTCCCATCCTTGCTCCTTTCTAACTGGTTCGTCTTCCTCTTCACTCTCTTCTACTTAATCTTTACTCTTATGTAGTGTCATCACACCTGTATTCCCATCTCTGGTTTCTTTCAACTGTCTGTCTTCCTCTTCACTCCTTCACTTAATCTTTACTCTTATGTAGTGTCATCACACCTGCATTCCCATCCTTCTTTGTTCCTTTCTAACTGGTTCGATTTCCTCACTCTTTCTACGTAATCTTTTTACTCTTATGTAGTGTCATCACACCCGTATTCCCATCCTTCTCTTGCTCCTTTCTATTGGTTCGTCTTCCTCTTCACCTCCTTCTACTTAATCTTTTTACCTCTTCTGTAGTGTCATCACACCTGTATTTCCATCCTTCTTTGCTCCTTTCAACTGGTTCGTCTTTCTCTTCACTCTTCTACGTAATCTTACCTTCTGTAGTGTCATCACACCCATTTCCATCTCTTGTTTCTTTCTAACTGTCTGTCTTTTCACTCTTCACGTAATCTTTTTACTCTTATGTAGTGTCATCACACCTGTATTCCCATCCTTCTCTTGCTCCTTTCTAACCGTTTCGTCTCTTCACTCTCTTCTACTTAATCTTTTTTACTCTTATGTAGTGTCATCAATAATTCGTATTCTC
Source organism: Ascarosepion bandense (assembly GCA_037127315.1). Classification (NCBI taxonomy): domain Eukaryota; kingdom Metazoa; phylum Mollusca; class Cephalopoda; order Sepiida; family Sepiidae; genus Ascarosepion; species Ascarosepion bandense. Next base: position 2,561,756 of record JBBBDQ010000690.1, on the reverse strand, counting down.
ATCCTCTTCTTGTTCTTCTAACTGGTTCGTCTTCCTCTTTCACTCTCTCTACTTAATCTTTACTCTTATGTAGTGTCATCACACCTGTATTTCCATCCTCTCTTGCACCTTTCTAACTGGTTCATGTCTTTCTCTTCACTCTCTTCTACGTAATCTTTACTCTTGTGTAGTGTCATCACACCTGTATTCTCATCCTTCTCAGTTCTTCTCTAACTGGTTCGTCTTCCTCTACTCTCTTCTACTTAATCTTTTTACCTTATGTAGTGTCATCACACCTGTATTCCTATCCTTCTCTTGTTTCTTTCTAACTCGTTCGTCTTCCTCTTCACTCTCTACTTAATCTTTTTACTCTTATGTAGTGTCATCACACCCGAATTCCCATCCTTCTCTTGCTCCTTTCTAACTGGTTCGTCTTTCTTCACTCTCTACGTAATCTTTTTACTCTTATGTAATGTCATCAAACCTGTATTTCCATCCTTCTCTTGCTCCTTTCTAACTGGTTCGTCTTCCTCTTCACTCTCTTCTACGTAATCTTTTTACTCTTATGTAGTGTCATCACACCTGTATTCCCATCCTTCTCTTGCTCCTTTCTAACTGGTTCGTCTTCCTCTTCACTCTCTTCTACTTAATCTTTTTTACTCTTCTGTTGTGTCATCACACCTGTATTTCCATCCTTCTCTTGCTCCTTTCTAACTGGTTCGTCTTTCTCTTCACTCTCTTCTACGTAAACTTTTTACTCTTATGTAGTGTCATCACACCTGTATTCCCATCCTTCTCTTGCTCCTTTCTAACTGGTTCGTCTTCCTCTTCACTCTCTTCTACTTAATCTTTTTACTCTTCTGTTGTGTCATCACACCTTTATTTCCATCCTTCTCTTGCTCCTTTCTAACTGGTTCGTCTTTCTCTTCACTCTCTTCTACTTAATCTTTTTACTCTTATGTAGTGTCATCACACCTGTATTCCCATCCTTCTCTTGCTCCTTTGTAACTGGTTCGTCTTCCTCTTCACTCTCTTCTACTTAATCTTTTTTACTCTTATGTAGTGTCATCACACCTGTATTTCCATCCTTCTCTTGCTCCTTTCTAACTGGCTCGACTTTCTCTTCACTCTCTTCTACGTAATCTTTTTACTCTTATGTAGTGTCATCACACCTGTATTCCCATCCTTCTCTTGCTCCTTTCTAACTGGTTCGTCATCCTCTTCACTCTCTTCTACTTAATCTTTTTTACTCTTATGTAGTGTCATCACACCTGTATTCCCATCCTTCTCTTGCTCCTTTCTAACTGGTTCGTCTTCCTCTTCTCTCTCTTCTACTTAATCTTTTTTACTCTTATGTAGTGTCATCACACCTGTATTTCAATCCTTCTCTTGCTCATTTCTAACTGGTTCGTCTTTCTCTTCCTCTCTTCTACGTAATCTTTTTACTCTTATGTAGTGTCATCACACCTGTATTCCCATCCTTCTCTTGCTCCTTTTCTAACTGGTTCGTCTTCCTCTTCACTCTCTTCTACTTAATCTTTTTACTCTTATGTAGTGTCATCACACCTGTATTCCCATCCTTCTCTTGCTCCTTTCTAACTGGTTCGTCTTCCTCTTCACTCTCTTCTACGTAATCTTTACTCTTATGTAGTGTCATCACACCTGTATTCCCATCCTTCTCTTGCTCCTTTCTAACTGGTTCATTCTTCCTCTTCCACTCTCTTCTACTTAATCTTTTTACTCTTGTAGTGTCATCACCTGTCCCATCCTTCTCTTGCTCCTTTCTAACTGGTTCGTCTTCCTCTTCCTCCTCTTCTGCCCAATCTTTTTTACTCTTCCAGTGTCATCCCACCTGTATTTCCATCCTTCTCTTGCTCCTTTCTAACTGGTTCGTCATTCCTCTTCACTCTCTTCCACATAATCTTTTTACTCTTATGTAGTGTCATACACCTGTATTCCCATCCTTCTCTTGCTCCTTTCTAACTGGTTCGTCTTCCTCTTCACTCTCTTCTACTTAATCTTTTTACTCTTATGTAGTGTCATCACACCTGTATTCCCATCCTTCTCTTGCTCCTTTCTAACTGGTTCGTCTTCCTCTTCCTCTCTTCTACTTAATCTTTTTACTCTTATGTAGTGTCATCATACCCTTATTCCCATCTTCTCTTGCTCCTTTCTAACTGGTTCGTCTTCCTCTTCACTCTCTTCTACTTAATCTTTTTTACTCTTCTGTTGTGTCATCACACCTCACTAACTTTTCCATCCTTCTCTTGCTCCTTTCTAACTGGTTCGTCTTTCTCTTCACTCTCTTCTACGTAAACTTTTTACTCTCTTGTAGTGTCATCTTACCTGTATTCCCATCCTTCTCTTGCTCCTTTCTAACTGGTTCGTCTTCCTCTGCTCTCTTCTACTTAATCTTTTTTACTCTTATGTAGTGTCATCACACCTGTATTTCCATCCTTCTCTTGCTCCTTTCTAACTGGTTCGTCTTTCTCTTCACTCTCTTCTACGTAATCTTTTTACTCTTGTAGTGTCATCACACCTGTATTTCCATCCTTCTCTTGCTCCTTTCTAACTGGTTCGTCTTCCTCTTCCTCTCTTCTACGTAATCTTTTTACTCTTATGTAGTGTCATCACACCTGTATTTCCATCCTTCTCTTGCTCCTTTCTAACTGGTTCGTCTTCCTCTTCACTCTCTTCTACGTAATCTTTTTTACTCTTATGTAGTGTCATCACACCTGTATTTCCATCCTTCTCTTGCTCCTTTCTAACTGGTTCGTCTTCCTCTTCACTCTCTTCTACGTAATCTTTTTACTCTTATGTAGTGTCATCCCACCTGTATTCCCATCCTTCTCTTGCTCCTTTCTAACTGGTTCGTCTTTCTCTTCCTCTCTTCTACGTAACCTTTTACTCTTATGTAGTGTCATCACACCTGTATTTCCATCCTTCTCTTGCTCTTCCTTAGCTCGTCTTTCTCTTCCTCTCTTCTACGTAATCTTTTTACTCTTATGTAGTGTCATCACACCTGTATTCCATCCTTCTCTTGCTCCTTTCTAACTGGTTCGTCTTCCTCTTCACTCTCTTCTACTTAATCTTTTACTCTTATGTAGTGTCATCACACCTGTATTCCCATCCTTCTCTTGCTCCTTTCTAACTGGTTCGTCTTCCTCTTCTCTCTCTTCTACTTAATCTTTTTACTCTTATGTAGTGTCATCACACCTGTATTTCCATCCTTCTCTTGCTCCTTTCTAACTGGTTCGTCTTTCTCTTCACTCTCTTCTACGTAATCTTTTGCCTCTATGTAGTGTCATCACACCTGTATTCCCATCCTTCTCTTGCTCCTTTCTAACTGGTTCGTCTTCCTCTTCACTCTCTTCTACTTAATCTTTTTACTCACCCATGTAGTGTCATCACACCTGTATTCCCATCCTTCTCTTGCTCCTTTCTAACTGGTTCGTCTTCCTCTTCCTCTCTTCTACTTAATCTTTTTACTCTTGTGTAGTGTCATCACACCTGTATTCCCATCTTCTCTTGCTCCTTTGTAACTGGTTCGTCTTCCTCTTCACTCTCTTCTACTTAATCTTTTTTACTCTTATGTAGTGTCATCACACCTGTATTTCCATCCTTCTCTTGCTCCTTTCTAACTGGTTCGTCTTTCTCTTCACTCTCTTCTACGTAATCTTTTTACTCTTATGTAGTGTCATCACACCTGTATTTCCATCCTTCTCTTGCTCCTTTCTAACTGGTTCGTCTTCCTCTTCACTCTCTTCTACGTAATCTTTTTACTCTTATGTAGTGTCATCACACCTGTATTTCCATCCTTCTCTTGCTCCTTTCTAACTGGTTCGTCTTCCTCTTCACTCTCTTCTACGTAATCTTTTTACTCTTATGTAGTGTCATCACACCTGTATTTCCATCCTTCTCTTGCTCCTTTCTAACTGGTTCGTCTTCCTCTTCACTCTCTTCTACGTAATCTTTTTACTCTTATGTAGTGTCATCACACCTGTATTCCCATCCTTCTCTTGCTCCTTTCTAACTGGTTCGTCTTCCTCTTCACTCTCTTCTACTTAATCTTTTTTACTCTTCTGTTGTGTCATCACACCTGTATTTCCATCCTTCTCTTGCTCCTTTCTAACTGGTTCGTCTTTCTCTTCACTCTCTTCTACGTAATCTTTTTACTCTTATGTAGTGTCATCACACCTGTATTCCCATCCTTCTCTTGCTCCTTTCTAACTGGTTCGTCTTCCTCTTCACTCTCTTCTACTTAATCTTTTTTACTCTTATGTAGTGTCATCACACCTGTATTCCCATCCTTCTCTTGCTCCTTTCTAACTGGTTCGTCTTCCTCTTCACTCTCTTCTACTTAATCTTTTTTACTCTTCTGTTGTGTCATCACACCTGTATTTCCATCCTTCTCTTGCTCCTTTCTAACTGGTTCGTCTTTCTCTTCACTCTCTTCTACGTAATCTTTTTACTCTTATGTAGTGTCATCACACCTGTATTTCCATCCTTCTCTTGCTCCTTTCTAACTGGTTCGTCTTCCTCGTCACTCTCTTCTACGTAATCTTTTTACTCTTATGTAGTGTCATCACACCTGTATTCCCATCCTTCTCTTGCTCCTTTCTAACTGGTTCGTCTTCCTCTTCACTCTCTTCTACTTAATCTTTTTTACTCTTATGTAGTGTCATCACACCTGTATTCCCATCCTTCTCTTGCTCCTTTCTAACTGGTTCGTCTTCCTCTTCACTCTCTTCTACTTAATCTTTTTTACTCTTATGTAGTGTCATCACACCTGTATTCCCATCCTTCTCTTGCTCCTTTCTAACTGGTTCGTCTTTCTCTTCACTCTCTTCAAATTAATCTTTTTCACTCTTTTGTAGTGTCATCACACCTGTATTTCCATCCTTCTCTTGCTCCTTTCTAACTGGTTCGTCTTCCTCTTCACTCTCTTCTACGTAATCTTTTTACTCTTATGTAGTGTCATCACACCTGTATTCCCATCCTTCTCTAGCTCCTTTCTAACTGGTTCGTCTTTCTCTTCACTCTCTTTAAATTAATCTTTTTTACTCTTATGTAGCCCTCTGCACATCAGTAGCGTTACCACCTTGCTCGGGGTGATACGATTACAAAAAAAGAAAGTATTTTCTCTTTCTTTCATATGAGCGTTCCACCCTTGGATTTTATACATTCGGTTGATAAGCATGTCTTTCGTCTTGTTTGTTCTCTTACTTTTTATGCATGTCTCCTTTATAAGTCATGCTCAATCTCTTTATTTCTGCACATTTGTCGTGGAGCCATTTGTTTCTTATTTCCTTGTGTGGTTTTCTGTATTCCGTTCCATGTCTTGGCATTGTTTTCTGCCACTTTTGCATCATGTCGAGAATCTCATGTCTGACCACTCATTTTCCCCTCTACGTATGTTTTCCTTTGAGACGATGTTGTTTGCTGGTATCACTAACGCTTCTTTTAGTGTTCCTACATCTACTTTACGTTTCCAATTAGTTTCCCGTACTTATTCCACATCGTTCCGTATATTTCTCTTGCAGTCTGAGGTCGTTAACGATTCTGATATATTGCAGTCTGGGTGCTGTACTAGAATTTTTTCAGTCTCCGAAATTTCATCCTTAATTTATATATAACTTGGAGGTGGTCGCTTCCGCAAGTGGCTCTTGAATAAATTTTGTAATGAACAACTGCATTCCTAATGTTGCATATTTTATATCTCCCAGTAAACTTTAGAGTTAAGTTTGGGAATTTTTTTTTTTCGCACTTAGGGAAAAACACCTCCAGTCTTTTCTTTGTTTGTTTTGCTTTTGTAAGGTATATAAAATTTTATAAATACAAAATGTGAAGTTCCCCACGGTGACATTGAAAGTCGAACGCGTAGTCCAGATGAAAACCAATAAATAATCATCATACCTATTTTTGCCTTTACGACTTCTTAATTTTGAAATAATTAATTTGTTAAATATTCGAGAACTATTCTGTGGCTAAGCACAATTCACCCAATACCAGAAGTAATATAATTCTACATTTCTTTCTCATAAGGGTTATACTGAGAGTTAATTACTTTTAATTACTTGCAATAGAGTGATCACAATGTCGGAACAAAGGCGGTTTGGGAATACCATATTTATGAGGTAAAAACAATTTCTGCATAGCCATAATAAAGTTACAATTTCCAAGTGAGTTCACTTTTGAAATCAGTTGACAGAATGATCAGGACAATTCATCATAATAAATTATTAATTAAAAGTCTTTATTTCATAAATACGATGATACGATTATCGATTAACAAGTAATGCCTGTTTTAATTTAATCTTAAAAGAATTATTCACATTTTCTTATTTCTTAATACATTTAATAAAATGTCTGCAAGCTCTGGGGAAAATCTGTGGCATTAAATTTTCTTCTTTTCCTATCCATTTACCTCTGTCAAAATGGCTTCCACTCTACAAACGCATTGAAAGGAACATATCTGCGATAGAATAACTGTTTTAGCAGTTTAAATGGCTACAAGAATTCAAAGAACGTTACTCAATAATGAATCTGCTATGATGTCAAGGCAATAAATTTATGAGTCTTAACAGCAATCCTACGAAGAAAGTAGACACTGATTTAGTAACAGGTTCTATAGTGGCAGGTCTGCTGCTGGTGCAAATGGGGATAAAAGAAATTGTGTCGAATTGTGAAATATAGTCAATTGTTCAAGTGAGCCGTGTAGTTTATTGCCGACTCATGGCAGCACGAAACACTGCCCAAAGTGATTTTCCAGAAGGTTCACCGAATCCTTGTTCACCAGCTTCTGGACTTGCGTTACGCGGATAGCAATCGGGGACAGCGCTTCACAGATAAAGACTGGGTGAATGAGAAAACACGTAGATGACTAAGAATGAAATTTAATAATAGACTCGGGTGTAGGTTAGGTTAGGTAGGTTAGGACTTCTAGGCCTCACGGCCCCTCGTGTGTCCCTTCTTAAATCCCCTCTCTTAGTGTTGTGGCATGGCCGAGATAGAGAGAAAATAAATTATTTCCATCTCTAATCAAATATTTTAATTTTAATAGTGTTTTATCCTTTTCAATAAGGCTTTTAAATTCCGTAAGAGTTTTTGCCAATTTTATGTGTGATGGTAGTGCATTCCAATACTTTGTGACTCTGTTACAAAAAAAGTTTTGTCTAATATTAGTTCTACTGTGCTGGGTTATTATTTTTAATTCGTTGTTACGTGTTCTAGAATAGTCAGACATAGTGAATAAATTCTTATTAGTGTGGTCAGTAGAATGGAATATCTTGAAAACATTTATCAAGTCCCCACCTCAGTCTTCTATATTTCAGTGATGGTAATTTCAATTTTCCTAACCTATCCTCATATTTAATAAATTTTAACGACGTCAACAATTTTGTTGCTCTTCTTTGAACTCTTTCAATTGCTACTGACTGTCTTTTTAGTAGAGGACTCCAGATTTGGTTGCCATTATTCTAAAATGTGGTCTAACTAAGCTCTTGTACAATTTTGATAAAGTTGGACAGTTTAACCAAGAAAAGCACCGTTTAATTAAACCTAGCATTTTGTTTGCTTTATTTATGGCCTTATTTATATGTATATCAAAATTTAATTTTGTGTCAAAAATTACACCAAGGTCTTTCTCTTCAGTACCCTTCATTCAAACATGGAAATTGCTCGACTGACGACTCATGAGGGTGGAGTTTGATTCTAAGATCATTTTTCACGCTTCTATTATCAAATATACTTTAACTGAAGAAGAAAAGGCCATAATTTTTAACTGACTATTGTATCACGATTAAGCAAAAAACAGGCAGCTTCAACTTTAATTTTAGGCGATGTTTCGAAATCCCGACGGTAGATACAAAATTTGGCCTACAATGGGGTAATGTCCTTCTTAACCGACAAAGTGAACAGCTGATGAGCATTAATTGTTCTGTATGAAAGGCATTTGTCTTTAAGTCATGTATGAAATTAAGGAATGTCTATATTTTTAAATTAATGATATTTAAAGACTAGAGGATGTAAGGATGGGCATTGTGGTGCAGGTTTTGCGTTGTGGTGCAGTGGATATCGACTCAGAACGACAAATCGGAGAGTCGAATTCGAATTCAAGTTGAATTCATTGCATTCACTTACGCGGAAATACCCTTGAGAAAGATATTAGCCCGTCTCTTCCCTCCAGTTATGAGTTAAATAACAGGAAAAATTGGGTTCTATAGCCTTGGCTGTCAACCAGTCTAAATCAATGGCAACCTAGTGCGGGATAATCTTCTACCCAGTCAGTCATGTCTTTTTCGAGACATGATCGCCCAAAACGTGTATTACGTATGGCATTCAACTGACTGACTGAATATAATACTTGAAAATATGATTAAGGTTTCTACTGGACATAAAGTGGGCATCAGTTTTATATTGTCATGAAGTAATAAACTGGTCCCCCACTAATTACTACGTAATAATAGAATAAATCTATTGCCCCTATAGCTATGAGTCAAATAACAGGACAGATTGAGTTCTATAGCCTTGGTCGGCAAACAGTCTACCGCAGAAAGCAATGACAACCTACTGCGGGATAATCTTCTGCCCAGTCAGTCATGTCTCTTTCGAGACATGATCGCCCAAAGCGAGTATCACGTATGGCACTTAACTGAAAGACTTGAGTGAATTTTTTTGTATACAAACCCAAACGAAACGCCAGGTAAGTGAGTATAAGAAAAAGAAACTATTTTTCTAAATTGCTGCGTAAATATTTATTTTTGAAGGGAAGAAAAGAATTTTTTGGTAATGATGAGGAAGAAATACCTGTTTTTTTAATGGAAAACATGATTGTTATTTTGCTGGACAATTTTCAGCAAAATGCGTTAAGCTTCTTTGGTCGAATTATAGCGAATAACATTTCACAATATAATACTTGTGGTCACTTATTAAACTCTACATTCTTCTCGACAAGTTAGAGTGGGTTTCAATTATCACCAGCCTGTGTAGTAGGATTTTTAGAGACAATTCATATTGCTTAAAATATAAGGTTTAATGAGCTCGGGCCTCAACACAAAGGCAGGTGTGGCACAAGGGCGATTTTTGCCGTAGGGCATTCCGACCGCCTAAAATACATCGTAGATAACACATACCCGACATCGAGCTTTCGTCTATCGGCAGAGAGTCTCAAAATGCCAGAGCTTACATGACCTCTGCCTCCTCACGCAGGCGGAGGTGTGACACAAAGTCGATTTTGACGTGGGGAATTCCGAACGCGGGATCTTGTCTATTTACCCCAGACGAGGCTATGCAGAAGAGAAAGTCTCGTCTGGAGTAAATATGATTAGCGAACTCCGAAGGCAACGTCTCATCATTGTGAGGGTACCGTGTTGGCGGTTTCCTGGTTGCTAGTTAGGAACCCTAACTCTTGAGTAGCGTCAAGAGTGGCTGCTTTGATCAACAGTTGCATAATACCGGGGTTCTTGTAGTGCCATGTCGCACATGGATAGGTTTCCCTGCAAGCGCTTTCGGTGGGCAACCCCGAGGCCACACTTTGATGCAGCCCGAGCCAGTTCTTATCCCAGCGCATATCGTGGATAATGACCGCTTGCATCCTCTACTCGAGGCCCCTCCCTACCAACAAATATTTACATGATAAACGGTATCAGAAATAACCCTAAATAACCCTAAACCAGTCAAACTCAAATCACCAAAACCTCTTAACATTTCTTTGACTAACATCCGGAGCATTCGTACTAACTTCTGTAGCGTAGAAAAGTCCCCTTACTCTTATGTAGCCATCTGCACATCAGTGGCGTTACCGCCTTGCTCGGGGTGATATGCTGGAAAAAAAAAAAGCAAAGTTAACATGAATAAAGTGTGTTCATAAAGTACGTGTGCACTTTAAAAAATCACAAATACAAATAAAGTTATAAATCTTTTAAAGTGCACATGAACTTTATGGACATTCTGTATATGCATTCAGGACAGATCTATTAATAGTGAAAATGGATCATACTCACATTCTGCACTACCTTATTCTTACAAAGGAAATAAGTTCTTAAACAGAGCAGACTGATATGTTGGTCTATATTACCAGAGGTGATGCTTGATCGGAAGTCGTAATGTCTGCTTTTGTTATACCCCTATTTAACACGATAAACGCTTTCTCTGCTATGGGAGACAACGACAATTTTCATACAGTTGTTAGAAGGTGGATTTTTCGGAAAATGATGGTATCAAATAAGCAATGTGTGGAAACGTCCCCAATGTACGGCTTTGAATGGGTAAATCTTTTTGGACTGGTAGACCGAGTAAGGGATTCAGAAGTTCTAAATTATTTTTACTGATTATGTATCTGAGTAGTTTTATAATTTTACGCCTAAAATAACATTTGTCTTGGTTAAACGTTAGTTTGTATCTATGAATAACTTGAGACTTTTGACATATTTTGCTTGGCGTTTCGCGCACATGGTTAATGGGAGGGAAAACATAAGTGAAGAAGTCATTGACGCTACTGTATTTATATCAACCTTTTTTTTAATTTTGTTTTCCTAAATCTACTAACTTTGCCTATGGTACATAAACTTTATAAATTTAATCTCAGTGTCGACAAGGTCACATCATTTTACATTTGAAATTTTTTTTTCCTATTCCTCTGTTATGGTTTATAAGATTGCGAGTGCTCTAAAAATAGAAAACGATAGACACACTGACACCAAGAATTTAAAATTAGGCGGCAAAAGAAGGAACCGTTTCTTTTGGTAGGAGTAAACGTAGGAGTAAGAAGTAGGAGTTAAGGGCAGTAGTTTTGTGTAGGAGATTTGAAAAGAGAAGACGCTAGTCAGTTGACCACTAGAGTCCAGAAGGGATAGGCTCGTTTACTACTAGCATCCCATAGTGAAAAGAATTTAGCTAGCCTGCTCCTGTATCCACACAAAATTTAAAGGTTGTAACTTGATGTAAAAACCTAAATTTTATACCAAAAATAAACATCATTAATTCAAGTTTGTGTTATCATCTAATTATACCAAAACGAAGCAACACAACACCTCTCTTGTGCAACTCTATTCCAGCTTCTTGCTTTCCATTCGACATTACTCTTCAAGAATTGAAATCCAATGCCAAACGTGATATTCTGTCTTCTTAAATTCTGTTCTTTTATTGTTCTTGCCACTTAATAATGTTTTTTTTTCTTCACACTCAGTAACCCCACCCCCAATGTATTGAGTTGAAATGATTAAAAACTTTGTGCAAACTTATTTTCAGAAGTTCATAGAAACAAATGTTGTTATTCTGTTTGATGTCAACAATTGACCTAAGTGAGCTGACTTGTTAACATCAATAAAAACATACTGTTATTCTGTTTGATGTCATAACCGGTTTTACCTATCGTCAATAATTGACCCAAGTGAGCTTAGTTGTTAACATTAAGTTCAAGACAAGGAAAGTAAAAATCAAAGTGTCATACTTTTTAATAATTTACAGGAAAGAAAATAATATTGCCAATATTTAATATTTTTTGGGAACGAATTATTAATATATTTCTATGGAAGCGTAGTGTAGCAATGGACAACGGCTCGAATTCGGAGAGCCGTGTTCGAATTTCTGTCTAGTGTTAATACGCTTAGGAAAGGCATGAATCCATCTCTTCTTCCCCTCCTCAGTTATGGATAAATAGAATTTTTTCTTTTCATAGAAACTTAAAGTTCTCTTTGCTACCCGTCTAAGTTCTATAGACTTGGGTAGTAAGAAGATTTTGGATTTGGATTTGAGTTTTGTTTAACGGGTTGTTTAATGCCGAAAAGGTATAGTTTAAAGATTTTTTTTTAATGTTCGGTTCTAGTAAGAAAGTTGATTTAGTCAGATTTTGACGAAAAAAATTTATTTTTGTTTTAGAAAACTGAAAATGTCTTCTAGTTTCGTATTCAAAAATGTATTGCTGGTGATAATATTTTTTCTTTCAAAAATGTGTAATGGTAATAACCTTTCTTCAACAAAAGTAATGTTGGTAATATTTTTCATTCAAAAGTGTATATTTTTCTATAAAAGTGTTTTTATATATATTATATTTTTATAAAATTATTTTTATACTTTTATAGTGTTTTGACCCCAGTTTGGGGGTTAGCTATTTACCCATAGCTGGGACCCTAAAAGGGTGCTACCACTCCGGGTCAGGGTGGACCTGGGAACAACAGCAGAGGTGGTTCCATGCTTCTCACAACCTCCCAATCAGAGGTCTTGCTGCTGGATGCAGTTTACCGTCATACCCAGGACCGGGTAGTAAGAAGAACACCCGAATTCTATGAGAAGGAAAAATTCTGAATTCAAAACCATCCGTTTCTAATTTGTTCCTTGTATTGGTTTTTCACACCGTCAGTGTGTTTGTTTTGGGGTTTTTTTTTCGTATAGGTTGAGGTCATTTGCGAGTCTGTTGTATTGTAGTCTGCGTGCTGCACGAGGCTTCTTCAGTCTCCGAAGTTTTACCTTTATTTTGTAGATGACTAGGAGGTAGTCGCTTCCACAGTTGGTACTTGATAAGTTTTGCATTGATGCTGCGTTCCTGAAATCCCTGTTTATAGTTATGCAAAATTTGTTTTTGCATGTTTTCTCCTGGGCTTCTCCATATCTATAAACTGCGTCTAGAGATTATATACAAAAGAGGTATTGTCAAATATTTTATGTAAAATTGTAAAATTTATGTAAAATTGTAAAATTCATAGATGTGTTATCTAATGAAATAATTTATACTTTTATGTAAAGCAAGTAAGCATGAAAGCAATTAAGTCCTAATTTTCAATTTCAGATCAATATTTAGTATTTTTCAGTAATTATAGCAATTTTCAGTGTCAAGAGATTATTTGCAAGAACTAGAATTTAGTATTATGGCTAGTAAAAAAGAACTAACAATGAATGAAAAGAACTATATAATCAAAGAATTTAGCAAAGGAAAGTCTTCGCTTCAAATTTCTAAGGATTTGAAAAGAGATCACCGAACAATCAAGAAAATATGTCAAATGGGAATTCAACCAAGGAAAAAAAAAGTCTCAGGCTGAATTCAGGAATTTAACAAAGCGAGATCTATCACATATCCGAAGAGAATTAATAAGAAACCCAAATGCGTCAAGTGCGTTCATATTTGCGGCCGCTGGAGCTCCTATGGTGCCATGGGAAACAAGGTGTAAAGCATTAAAGTTTGCTGATGTAAAAAATCAAATAAAGAAACCCATTTTAACAAAAACATGAGGAAAAAAGATAGTAGTAGGCGAAAAATACATGAAAACTGATTTCAGTAAAGTGCTTTTTACAGACCAATCTAGGATCACCCTTGATGGGCCCGATGGATGGGTTCGAGGATGGGTTTGCAAGCAACATGACCCAAGAAAAAATTTTAAACTCTAACAAGGCGGCTATGGGATCTTGATATGTGCTGGAATTATTGATAATTAGCTCGTGGGTTCATTTAAATTAAAAGACGGTGTTAAAATGAATTCCAAAAGTTCTTGTGATTTTCTAGAGCAATATTTCTTTGAATGGCTTGATAACCAGTCTTTAGCCAAGCGTAGATCTATGATCTTTATACAAGACAAAGCACCAAGCCATGCATCAATGTTTACTAAATCCAGGTTCAAAGAAAAGGGATTTATTGAAGATTCTCAGATGGAGTGGCCTTCAAATAGCTATAACTGGAATCCCATTGAGAATCTGTGGAGTATCTTCAAGAGAGATATTTATTCTAATGGAAGGCAATTCAGCAGCAAGTATGACCTCTGGGAAGCAGTTAAAGTTGCTACAAACAACTTATCAGCCGCTAAAATTGCAAATCTGACATCAGAGGTTGACAATTGGCTACTAAGAGTTACTGAAATGAAAGAAGCATTTATGCAATACACTTTAGGAGGTTCGTATTATTGTTTGTTTATATATCTTTTATTTTTTAAATAAAATGTTTTCTTTTATGTTTTTCCTTTAAGAAATTAACAAATTTGTTCTAAAATCTTTTCATACTATTTTTTACATTAGTTTTACAAGGTATAATAATGTAAAAGTATCAAAATAAATAGTTGCAAATAAACTACTGACAGTCAAATTAGTGTATCTTCTTAATTTAGTAAAATTTAGTAAAAAAAAACCAAAAACAATAGTTTTCTCTATCACTATATCAGTCAGTTTAGTGCCATACATGAAACACGCTTGGCCGATCATATCTCGAAAGAGACATGACTAACTGGGCAACAGTAGGTTGCCATTGCGTTAGACTAGTTGACAACCAAGGCTATAGAACCCAATCTGTCCTGTCATTTAACCCATAACTGTAAGGAAGAGACGGATTAGTACTTTTCCCAAGGGTATTTGCGCGTAAGTGAATGCAATGAGTTCAGCTGGAATTCGAACTCGACTCCCCGATTTCTTGTTCTCGTTAACTGTTGAATGATATCAATACGGCAGTGAATGCTGGACAATATCATCGAAAATGAGGACAAAACTTGAAGCAGCGGAAATGTGGTTTTACAGAAGGATGTTGCGGATATCGTGGACTGAACATGCAAGCAACGATGAGGTGTTGGAAAGAATGGCAACAAAAAGGAAATTAATACTGAGCATCAGGAAGAGACAAGTGAAGTTCCTGGGACACGCAATGAGAAAGGAGAGCCTGGAGAACCTGATACTGATTTTCTGAACTACGGTAAGCGCTTAAAATCTTTGCTAACTCTAAATGTGAAATATCGTAGTTTGTAAGAGAAAAGATATAGAAAAAAGGATGGGAAAATCTGGATGGATTCGTTATGTTGGGGCGCTCTCCACCTTTGTTTACAGTAATGGACTGTGCTAAGCACTACATAAAGGAGTGGTGATGATTCCTTGAGGAAGACCTCGGAAGTCAGCCGAGTGAACAAGTCAGTCGGGTATTTCCGGTATTGGACCGACTCTCACAACAATACGTTCTACTAAACCTTGTTCTGTATTCTACTAACGACCTCCTGGTAATACACCTATTTTATACAATTACGTTGTTTATATTTATTTCACAATAATTCTTACATGCAACATAACAAGTTAAAACAGTTAAATTCCAATGACAACATGGTTAGAAGACAGTATGAAGAAGCCAACAAACGGCATGTAAGATCCAGAGAAACAAAGATACGTTTACACAAGAAAGCTGAACGCTCGATGTGGAAGACCCAAATAACTCCTAACATGACGCTAATGTGTCAAGCCCGTGATTGGAGAGTATTAGTTGAACTTAGAACACCCCTGACATGCTTCAGACAGGCGCACACCCTTATACATTGTTGCGTGATTTGATCAAAAAAAGTGTCATCTTAGTAAAATTAACTGTTCCGTGAGAGACCAGGAAGGAGGCACACGATCGAAATAAAATCCCTCATGAATCGCTGCGATCAGACTCCGTAGGAAAATGGCAGACATGTCATGTGCTACCTATTGATGTCGGGTGATGTGGATTGCTTAGAGAGTCAATCCTTTACTTTCTTTTGAAGGTAAGAATCAATGGCCGGTGCCTGAAATGTGCTTCATTTCGTCTCCAGACCACAGCTCAACAGGCATCGATTTGGATCTGATCAAATTCCAAAATAAAGTTAATTAAAACCACCCTCGCAACACAATGCTATTTCCAAAGTGAAACGCATTTACTTTCCATACTACATCAGTGATAGTGGTCGCTACGAGCGCCAGGTGGGTTGTTTAAAGATCAAAAGCAAACGATTTTAACTCCCCCTATTTCTGCGATGTGTCACATGAAATGTAATATTTCAAGATAACATAAACGTTGAAAATCTGACTTGCAGTTGCATAAAAATCGCAGACACTCACGTGTCTACACAAAAATACCCTCTCCAGTAGCATGAGTTATCAGTACCGCCTTAGACACTAAAATTGTGTTACCTCCCCGATAGTCGGCTGAGCGAGGCAGGATATCGAACGTGGTTTCAAATGTTGTAGGTAGAAAAAATTTGTGGTGCTCACAATATTCTGCAAATTACTCTGATTTTATTGTACTTTTGCATTCTTGTAAAATAGCATATATCAGTCGATATAGCATATATACTCTTCAGGGAACAAAAGTACATTTTAAAAAGGAATCTGCAAGATTATTTGAAAGATAGAACTACAAGACCTTCTACAAAAGGTCGCTGAAGAAAGTAACAAGAAAGGACTAGAAATAAACTACAAGAAAACCGAATGCATGGTCATCAGTAAAAAGGGCAGCCCGAAATGCCAAATACAGGTCGGGGATAATAGAATCAACCAGGTACAAAAATTTAAATACCTGTGAAATGTTATAACAGAAGACGGAACGTGCGACACAGAGATCTGAAGGTGAATTGGCATGGCGAAGGAAGCATTCCAGAAGTTGAGTAAAGTATTAAGAAACAGGACAATTTCGCTAAAAACAAGGAAGAGAGTACTGGATTACTATGTGTTGTCAGTTCTTTAATATGGCAGTGAATGCTGAACAATATCATCAAAGATGAAGGAAAAACTTGAAGCAACTGAAATGTGATTCTACAGAAGGATGCTGCGAATATCATGGATCCAGCATGTGAGCAATGATGAGGTTTTGGAAAGGATGGAAACGAAAAGGAAATTAATACTGAGCATCAGGAAGAGACAGCTAAAATTCCTGGGACATGCAATGAGGAAAGAGGACTTGGAAAACCTGATACTAACAGGCCATATAGAGGGAAAAAGAGACAGGGGAAAGTAACGGATAACATATTTGAAGGACCTAATCAGGTGGATGATGGAACGAGGGTTGCATGGCGTAACA